>VONZ01000333.1:97500-167500 GCA_012976165.1 Labeo catla | reverse complement strand
TTATAATTATTATAAAAATCTAAATGTATGTAACATATTTAAAAATCTTAAATAGCCATTTTAAATGGCTATTTTAAAGTGTAATAGTATTTTAATATTACCGTTTTTACTATATTTTTAGTTATATGCATCCTTGGTAAGTGTTTTTAAAAAAAACATGATATTTTAATGACCCCAAACTTGTATATACAATCTATATTTCCTGCCTTATTTTTTTTTTTGTAGTTTTATTAATTTAATTTAATTTAATTTATTTATTTAATTTTCCTGTCTTATATATTTATATTTTTGCCTTAATTTTAGTAGTTTCATTTATTTTATTTTATTTTATTTTACTTTATGTTCCTGTCTTGCATATTTGTATTTCTTGCCTAAATGTTTAGTAGTTTCATTATTCTTTATTTTATTTGCCTGTCTTACTTATTTATATTTTTTGCCTTTTTATTTTATTTTATTTTATTTATTTTCCTGTCTTATATATTTATATTTTTGCCTTAATTTTAGTAGTTTCATTGTTTGTATTTATTTTATTTTATTTTTTTATTTTCCTGTTTTACATAATTATATTTTTTTGCCTTAATTTTATTTTAATTTAGTTTAGTTTCCTGTCTTATTTTATTTTATTTTATTTTATTTTATTTTACGCATGAGTCTGGACTACTTTGATACATTTGCACCTATTTTTAAAAACTGACAGCTAGTCACTATCCACCACTATTGTATGAAAATGAGTTTGGAACGGCATGACAGTAAGTAAATGACAACATTTTAATTCTGACTGAACTGTTCCTTTAAGCAAAAGTCGTGTTGAGTTTGAGGAGAAGTGGAGATCTAGGATGGAGAATCCAGAATTCCTCCTCCCATTAAACACACACACTAATCCCCATGGGATACTCCACTCCACTACCTGTTGTCTTGGCAACGGCAGTGAGTGTGATAACCAGTGTGTTGTTAAGGAACAATCCAGACCGGCTTGTTAGGAGGAAAATCTCTGGTTCAGGGAGCACAACTTCACCCATCAGTGGCCGCATTGTGTTCAAGTTGCTCCCGAGCATGTCATGTGATGTCACTTACACCACAGCTGTCATTAAGAATGAAACACTGTCGTTTGAAATAGCCGTTGTTAATTAGCTAACATAACTCTCTCTGTGTGTGTGTGTGTGAGCAGAGATACGGTCTCAGTTAGTGGAGCAGCAGAAATGTCTGGAGCAGCAGACGGACATGCGGGTTCAGCTCCTCCAGGACCTGCAGGATTTCTTCAGGAAGAAAGCCGAGATCGAGAGCGAATATTCACGCAACTTGGAGAAGCTCGCTGAACGATTCATGGCCAAAACCCGCAGCACCAAGGACCACCAACAATACAAGTGAGTGTGCGAGCCAGACCGTGAATGCGCATGAATGATTCAAGAGTCATTTTCTAGAAACGAATCAGTGACGAATCGTTTCGGTTCGGGTGCTTATTTCCTTTCCTTTCGTTCACCTCCAAATAATTTCTCTCGACTGTGGTTTGCGGTGGATGAGGGGCGACGTCTGGAATATTTTACCCATGATGCTTTGCAGCTTCATGCTTGAAAAATCAGAGATGGCAGAGGAGAGGCGATTGCTGTGTCTGCTGTAGTTATTGTTCTCGTGTGTGTGTGTGTTTGTGTGTGTGTGTGTGTGTATGGGCATCTGTGTATTTGCTGTCTCATTAATGCAGATAACATTCTGCTGGGAAAATGGAGAGATGAGGGATGAGCGAGCGAGAGAGAAAGAGAGAGAGGGAGTTTCACAGTTTCTCTTCTGTTGCATTTTTTTTTTTTTCCTCGTGCTGGGCACTGTTAGTGTGCTGGTCCTCATGGGGCTGTCCCATCGGATGCCTGCTGAGCTTTGTGATTAGTCACCGGCTGCTGAAGACATTCGCCTCTTTGGTCCAAAATGGCTTCCCATTGTCTTTTCGCAACAGCCATTACTAATATAGAAGATCGAGTGTGTGAAACAAAATGGCGTCTTTTACCTTCACGTCGGCAGGTGGTTAAACCACCTTCACTCTTTCAAATAAATCACCAGTTTGCACAGACAAAAGTGTGCAATGTGATTTTTAACAGTAATCAATTTAAAACGTACTGAAAGTACAAAAGTTTTGGGTCTGTAATATTTTTTTAAAGACGTTAAAACAGAAGTCCACTTCCAGAACAACAATTTACAAATAATGTACTCACCCCCTTGTCATCCTAGATGCTCATGTCTTTCTTTCTTCAGTTTTAAAGAAATTGTTTTTTGAGGAAAGCATTTCAGGATTTTTCTTATATAATGGACTTCATTGGTGCCCTGATTTTGGACTTCCAAAATGCAGTTTAAATGCAGCTTCAAAGGGCTCTAAACGATCCCAGCTGAGGAAGAAGGGTCTTATCTAGCGAAACGATTTGTATACTTTTAAGCACAAAAGCTCGTGTAGCACAGGGTCTGGGATGCGCGTTCACGATGCTACAACTTAGTAATGAGTCGTTCTTGAACGATTCTTTCATTTTGAACGAATCTTTAATGTGACTCGGGAAGAACGAGTCGTCTCGGGGAGTGATTCGTTCAGTCGCGCATGCGCAACATCCTATTAGGTTCTGTACTGGAATTAGTTCACCTGTTTCCAGTCGTTATAGAGCTGTCACGTGAAGAACGAACGACTCGAACCGGAAAACTTGTCAGATAAAAGGTGAGGTGAGCTAATCATAGACTAAAGACCCAGGTAAACAATGAATTAATCTTTTCTGTTTCTTATAGCATTATAGTTTTGTCTTGTTTGTAGTGTGATCAACGTTTGTGTAAGCAGTAGATGTGTTAGGGAAGTAACATGAATGGAATTTATGAAATGACTCAAAAAAAAAAGATTCGTTCATTTTGCTGAACGAGACTCAAAAGTCCGAGTTGGTAAAATGATCCGAACTTCCCATCACTACTACGAATCACGTCTAAGTTCATCGTCTGTGTACTCCGGCTAAAAAAGGTAGAGTATGTCAAAACTCCATCTTATTTTCTCCTACAACTTCAGAATCGTCCGAAATCGTTGTACCTTTTTGTTTGTAAACAGCGTTTGACTTATTTGCACTTTCTTAGTCTTTGCGCGTTCTCTTTGTAAACACTGGGTCTGTAGTTCCATGTAATCCTGAAGAAAAATCCTGAAATGCTTTCCTCAAAAACCATAATTTCTTTATGACTGAAGACAGAAAGACATGGACATCTTGGATGACAAGGGGGTGAGTAAATTTTTTGTGAATTGTTGTTCTGGAAGTAGACTTCTCCTTTAATACATTAGGGATGCATTAAATTGGTAAAATGTGACAGTAAAGATATTTCTAATGTTACAATGAGTTTGTAGTTTCAAATGAATGCTGTTCTTTCACATTTTCAATTCGTCAAAGAATCCTAAAAAAGCAGCACGACTGTTTTTAACATGGATGATAATAAGAAATGTTTTTGGAGCACAAATCAGCATATTAGAATGATTTCTGAAGGATCGTGTGACACTGAAGACTGGAGTAATGGCTAATAAAAATTCAGCATTACATCACAGAAATAAATTTTATTTTAAAGTATATTAAAATAGAAAACCACTTTTTAAAATATTTCATAATATTACTGTTTTTTTTCTGTATTTTTAATCAAATAAATGCAACCTTGATGAGCAGAAAAGTTGTCTTTAAAAAATATCAAAAATCTTACTGAGCCCAAACTTTTGAATGGCAGGTTATGTAAAACTCCTACTCATTTTGTGAATTCATGCATTAAATATATGGAAAAGTGCAGTAAGGAATATCATTTAATGTTCAATTTTTTACATGGAATGAGATTCAGAGCATTAACTTGCCATCAGTGGTTTGTATGTTGATATATTCACTAATGAGTCATTTATTATGAAGATTTTATGAGTGCGTTCAGCTGGGAGTCATCTATAGAGATTTTTATGGGTTGTGCTACATTTCCTTAACATCCTCAACCAGTGAACTGCAGTTAAAAACTTCACCAAAGCCTCAGCGTTTCTTAAAGAATAAATGCAAAATGGTTCATTAGTGGATTTGAATGACTACTTGAAGAAAAGCCACAGAGCAGTACTCACAAAAACAGCATGTACAGCAAATCCACGGCCACCCAGAGAGTCCTGCAGCAGATATTCATTTTAAATACCACCAAGAAATTTGTGATTTTAAGCTTTATTTATATACACAATGCCTGAAAAAAAGAAATGAAAATTAGAACACTTAAACCAGTTATACCTTTGTTTATTTATTTATTTTTAGAAATAGCACATTTTTGTTCGAGATTTTTGTATTATATACAGTGCCCTCCACTAATATTGGCACCCTTGGTAAATATGAGCAAATACGGCTATGAAAATAAATCTGCTTTGTTTATCTTTATGATCTTACATTCAGAAAATTCACAAAATGCTAAACTTACGTTATGAAATAAATGTTTTTCTCATATGCATGTTGGGCACAATTATTGGCACCCTTAGAAGTTATAATGAGTAAAATATCTCTGAAGTATATTCCCATTCATATTTGCATTTATTTAGCACACTAGAATGACTAGGAGTATGATATTGTCCAGCAATAACTTCCTGTTTCACAGGATTATAAATATGAGGAGCACAAAGGCCAAATTTCCTTAATCATCCATCACAAGGAATAAAACCAAATAATATAGTTCTGATGTGCAGAACAAGATTTTTGAGCTTCACAAAATAGAAAGTGGCTGTCAGAAAAGAGCTAAAGCATTGAAAATCCCAATTTCCATCATTAGGACAATAATTAAGAATTCCAATCAACTAAAGATGTTACAGATCTGCCTGGAAAAGGACGTGTGTCTATATCGTCCTAATGCATGGTGAGAAGGAGAGTTTAAGTGTCCAAAGACTCTCCAAGGATCACAGTAGGAGAATTGCAGAGGTTAGTTGAGTCTTGGGGCCAAAAGACTAAAAAAAAAAAATTCAACCAGCCCCTACGTCACCACATGTTGTTCAGGAGGGTTTTAAGAAAAATCCTCCTTGCTCATCCAAAAACAAACTCCAGCATATTCAGTTGTCAGACACAACTTGAATTTCAGACGGGAATGGCTTCTGTGGTCAGATGAAACTAAAAAAAAGAGCTTTCTGGCAGCAAACACTCAAGATAGGTTTGGTACAAAAAGTACCCCATGCCCACGGTTAAATATACTGCTGGATCTTTAATGTTGTGGGCTTATTTTCCTGCCAGAGGTCCTGGACATCTTGTTCAGATACATGGCATCATGGATTCTAGCAAATACCAACAGATAAAAAATGTAAACTGGACTGCATCTGTTAGAAGTTCTATAATGAGCTGTGCTTGGATCTTCCATCAGGACAGTGATCCAAATCAAACATCAAAATCAACACAAAAATGTATCACTGAGCATAAAATGAAGCTTCTGCCATGGCTGTCCCAGTTGCCTGACCTGAACCCTATAGAAAATGCGTGAGGTGAACTGAAGAGAAGAAGCACCAGCGTGGAGCTGGGAAAATAAAGGATCTGAAGAGTTTCTGTATGAAGGAATGGTCTCTAATCTATTGTCAGGTGTTCTCCAAACTCTTCAGGCATTAAAGAAGAAAACACAGAGCTGTTATCTTGAATAAAGGACATTGCAATAATTGGGTGCCAATAATTGTGGTCAGCATGAACTACAGAAAAACATGTATTAATTTAACATTTATTTCATAAAGAGATTTTCCCCCTGTTTTCCATGGTTTTACTTAAATGATAGGTTAGAACATTGTGAATTTTTTGAATGAAAGATTAAAAGGATAAACAATGCAGATTTATTTTTACAGCCGTCTTTGCTCATATTTACCAAGGGTGCCAATATTAGTGGAGGGCACTGTATTTTAGAATGTTTTAAAGAATGTTTGAACCTATGAAAAAAAAATAAAGAATGTGTAAATAGAGGTTCTATGTTTTGGTTTAAACATTTAAAAAAAAATGTAAAAATTCAAATGCAACTGACACTTGATAACAGTTATTTTTTGGTATTTGAATGTACATGTATTTATATTACTTTTCTCTATCTACATATTAAAAACACAAATTTCCATGGCTTTCAGGAAAGACCAGAACCTGCTTTCTCCTGTGAACTGCTGGTATCTGCTGCTGAACCAGGTGAGGAGGGAGAGTAAGGACCACGCGACACTCAGCGACCTTTACCTCAACAACGTCATCACACGCTTCACGCATGTCAGCGAAGACAACATGCGCCTGCTCAAGAAGGTGAGGTCAAACACAGGTCGGCGTGGAAGGTCGTTCCTGTCAGTACTATAATGTGATAGGATGCACGCATAATTGCATCAAAATGAAAGCTGGAAAAAATATGCATTCATTAAAAACCGTGTACCTTTCAGTCAGCTGGTGAGACAAAAAACCTAATTTATCCTTTGGATAATTAAAATGTGTGCAACTTTGTAGTAGTGGTGTTTGAATCTGTTCCTAGCAGTTTGTTTGAATTCCTTTAGTGTAATTATCAGAGTCAGCTTTCTCAGACTGTGGTTTTATTTTATGTGAATTCGACATTCATTATTCAGGCTTAGTCTCTGTAGAATCCAACACAGTGGTGGTTTATTTATAGGAAGTGAATTTTTTTCTTTAGATCAGCACTAATGTAATAACAATAGGGTCAATGACAAATAAGAGTGTCTAAGATATGTATGTAATAATGTAATAATAATGGTCTTATCTAGCAAAACGATCTGTGATTTTTCTAAAAAAATATACTAATTTTGATACTTTTTAACCACAAATGCTCATCTTGCACAAGCTGAACCTCACATAACATAATTGCTTTACATAATCACGTTGGAAAGGTTATGGATTTACAAAAGCAAATGTGCAAAGAAAGTCAAACGCCCTTTACAAAAAATGGTAAAACAACAATGTCAGACGATTTTGAAGTTGATCTTTCAATGCGATTACGTAACGCATGATTCAAGCTAGTGCAAGATGAGCATTTGTGGTCAAAAAGTATATAAATTTGCATTTTTTTTTTCAAGAAAATTACCGATCGTTTCACTAGATAAGACAGTTATTCCTCGGCTGGGATTGTTTAGAGCCCTTTAAAGCAGCATTGAAACCCAAAAGGTACTGTGTAACATGACTAACCCAAGAGAAGTTCAGCAACCTAAGTGGACATTTGAGTTGTTTTGATCTATCATGTTAGTTCAAAATTGGCAAAGCTAGGACAGCAATTCCTGGCTGTATATTTGAGTTTGACCCAGCTTGGCCCTGACTCTCTGTCCATTATGACACACCTTGTGTTTTTTTTGGCCTGCAGAGCAAAGAGATCATTTTCCAGCTGCAAGAAGACCTGATGAAGATTCTTAACGAACTCTACACGGTGAGCTTGTCTCATTCTCTCTCATCATCTGTTCAATCTCTTTCTGGATTACTTTTTCATTCCATCACTTTGCTGGTGCTTTTTCTCTCTCGTTTTATCATTCCATCAATACGTAATTCGTCCCTCCATCACAGACACTCTCAGTCTCTCACTTTTCTTCTTGCAGAACTCAAATGTATAGGTTTCATCTATCTTTCACTAGTTCCAAAATTTCTGCTTTGCTTTTTGCATTGGGATAGCACTTTTCCTTTAGTATGCAACATTTGCAGCTGTTTATTTTACAAAGTTCTGTAGTTGCTGAAAAGACCAGCATGAATTTTCAGCATGAAATGAACTTTGAAATATTTTCACAGTGCATACAATCCCAAACTATAATTTCATGCAGCTTCAGAGTAAGCAGCCACATGACATTTACCCATATAGCTCAGTTGATTGGATGAGAAAGTATGCAAAAAAGTAAAGAAATCACAAAAAAATTGCATGAAAAAAATTGCATGCAAAGGCAAGTCTTTCACATTAAAATCAATAAAATGCATTTATAAAATGTGAATTTAAAATGTGACTTGCTGACTTTAAGCTGAGTGGGAACTTTCCCTGTTGACAGATGTTATTCGTCTGTATTTTATGTGCAATTGTGAATATTTGACCTGAATGTGAGCTTGTCTGACAGGACTGAAGTCTTAAAAGCTAGCAGCTCTTGCATAAATAACCTTGATAAAACAAAAACACGCAGCGCGCATTAAGTCTGTCAGTTGAGCTTACCTCTAACATGAGGAATGTGCGCTAAAAATGAGATGAATTCTCTGAAGCAAAGTACTCAAAGTTCAGGAAGTTTCCACCTCACTGCCGCCCTCATGTTAGCAGTTTTGTGTCCCTGTTGAGACAGATTTACATCAGAGTTATGAGAGCAGAGCAGGATGCATGTTGCATGATTTAGCTTGTAGCAAAGAGTGTTTTTTTTTTTGTTTTTTTTTTTTGTTTGAAGTGAAGTGTCTTCAAAAATCACCTTTGACGCTAGCCTAACATGTTAAATAAATAGTCCACCTAAAAATAAAAAATATTTCTGAAAATGTACTCACCCTCAGGCCGTCTAAGATGTAGATGTGTTTGTTTCTTCATTGGAAAAGATTTGGAGAAACGTTGCATTGCATCACTTGCTCACCAATGGATCCTCTGCAGTGAATGGGTGCCGCCAGAATGAGAAACAGCTCATAAAAACATTACAGTAATCCACACGACTCCAGTCCATCAACTAACATCTTGTGAAGTGAAAAGCAGCATGTTTGCATAAAAAAACGAATCATTAAAGTGTGTAAACCTTTACTTCTGGCCAAAAATATGCACCATAATTCATATTAACGTTTCCTCCAGTGACGAAGTCCATCCCAAGTTGTCTTCTCACATCACAATCCACCTGCATATTTGTTTATGAACTGTTTTAGAATTTTAAACAGTGCTTGATTTGTGTGTATTTCCCTACTAATTCAGATGAGACTACTTTTTCATTGTACAAAGAAATATTGTGGACACATAATTTAGCAATGAAAGCAACACTTGGAACTTAAAAACATTCGTATGGATTTGTTTATTACAGACATACAGCTTTTTGCAGTATTGTCTTGTTTTTGTCAGCTTTTTGCATGCTCATTCTGACGACAAACATTCACTACAGATGATCCATTGGTGAGGGATATGTTGCTAAATTTTTCATACGGCAATCATTACACACACATCCATGTGGACACAGATGCCCGACACACATTTATGATCAGAGCAGATTTGGAGAAATGTAGCATCACATCACTTGCTCACTATTGAATAGTTTCCAGTGAGCGGGTGCCGTCAGAATGAAAGTCTAAACAGCTGATAAAAACACCACAAATAATCCACACGTCTCCATTCCATCGATTAACACATTGTGATATAAAAAGCTACATTTGTATGGAAAAATCCATTATTAAATTGTTTAAACCTTTGCTTCTGGCCAAAAATACGCACCATAATCTATAATAACGCTTCCTCCAGTAAAAAAGTCCATCCCAAGTTGTCTTTTCTCATCAAAATCCACCACATAAGAACTGTTTTGAAATTTATTTGCTTGTAAACAGTGCTTGATTTGTGCATATTTCTCTACTAATTTAGATTGGACTACTTTTTCACTGGACAAAGCAATACTATGGATTCGTTTATTACAAACACACAGCTTTTTGGAATATTGTCTCATTTGTATCTGCTTTTTGAACTGTCATTCTGACGGCACCCATTCACTGCAGTGGATCCATTCTAAAATTCTAAATTTCAAAATTTTTCATATGGCAATCATTACATGCAAATCCACGTGGACACAGATGCACAACACACATTTATGAGTCAGATTAGCTCAGTTGGATGCATTCTAGTGAAAGTTTTTGGGCTTGGATATGTGGGATTGTGGGTAATGTAGTTTTCCATCTGCTCTGCCCCCTGCAGGTGATGAAGACGTATCACATGTATCACTCCGAGACGCTAAGTGCAGAGAATAAGCTAAAGGAGGCAGAGAGACAGGGTGAACGACAAGGCCGGGGCGGAGAGGCCGTCTTCAGTCTGCGCACCGAAGATCGGCACCAACGGCGCAACGCTGCTCGCAAAATCCAGAAGATGAAAGAGAAGGTGAGTTCCACATCTTTCGCTTTTTTTTTTGTTTTCTGTTGTAATGTTGTTGTACTGTTGTGTTAAACCTGATTTGAGTGTGTTATCCACTATGCAAATTAGATTCTTTGCGCCAGATGTGTTTCCAGAAATAGTGCAAAGTTCATTTGTCTTGATGAAATACTGTGAACTGGAGTTACGGAGCAATTCGGTGGACATTATGAGGGAATAATTTTTGATTTATGCATAACCAAGCTGAAAATGAGCCTGTTTTGTTTGTCTTGGATGATTTGATGCTTCATTATAATGTTGGTTCTGAAGATTTACCGAGGACTTTTTTGAATGCTTTGTTTATTTAACAGCATATTAATGTTTTGGATCAAGCTGAAATGCATTATAACATCAGTGCTTTCCAAATGTACATTTGTAATTTTGAACTCATTCCATTAAATCCTAGTACAGCTACAAAATGTGCGATCACAGCATATTTATAGAAATGTTCACTACGCAGAGCCTAGGGAAAAAAGCAAAGAAGAGCAGCCATTTTGCAAAGTGTTTTGTAACCAAAAACCATTGATAACCATGTTTTTTAGGGCACAGTATGGTCCCACACCAGTATAAACTGACTCCGGAGACTATAATGTCAGACAGTGTAAATAAAGCACTATATATACAGTAGTTTATCTTCAGAACATTAATTTTCAAGTACATACACCCCCATGACACACTGTGTGTTCACTACAGTTTGCCGCTGCATTCATTTCTCTCTTTCAGAAGGGGGAGGAGAGGTTAAAATGAGCAATTGTTACAGTATTAGACAGAATAGGCAGACAGGATATCCCGATGGACAGAGTCAACAGTGCGTTTTTCCGTTTAAAGCATAGCAGGAGCATAAACCAGTTTGCAGTTTATAGCAAGGATGCGTTAAATTGCTCACAAAATACAAACGTAAAAATTAATAAACTGTGACTCTATTGACACTATAGCACTGTCCCATTGATAAAGGGATGAATGTTAAGGATGCTTGCTTGATTTAATGATAATGTTGCTTTAAAAGCAGCTGAGGAATTTTAATTAAACAAGCAATTACAATCACAGAGATGCAGACGTATAAACCAAGCTTTACTGTGCTAACACACTGCCATTAGAAACAAGTTAGTCGATAGCCCGTCAATAAAAACATTTTATCTCCTTTCCTTGATGGAGATATAGCACTTACCCAACATTTTGTCCTCCTTTCTCTCTTTTAACCTCCTGTCTTTTTTTTTTTTGCTCCCCAGCGCCAAGCTAAGTATTCAGAGAACAAACTGAAGGTTATGAAAGCTCGGAATGAGTATCTGTTGACACTGGAGGCCACGAACGCTTCTCTGTTTAAATATTACATCCAGGACCTGTCGCATTTGATTGACGTGAGTATCTGATTAGGGCTGCGCACTGTAATGTGCAGATTGTGAGTCGACGGCAGGAAATTGCCACTGCATGAAGGGCATGGTGTTATGGTTGCGTTTATTTGCTTTTTCTCCAAGCACAGTAATGAATTATAGTCCTGATTAATAATCACTAATTAAGGCAGCCTCCACTGCCTTTAATTAGAGACAAACGCACCCTGTAACAGGCAGGACGGGATGGAGATTAAGCCTTTAATTACAAGCACATATTAGCACATTCTGAAACAGGCCATGTTTAGAATGCAATACTGTCATGCTTGTTACTGCCTACTGGACACTATATACTGTCCTGAAACTCTGATCTACTTGTCTATCCATCTATCATTCTGCTTATCATTCTATTGCTCATTCTATCATTTTATCATATGTTCTATCATTCTTTCGTTCTATCTATTTATATATATCTGTCTGTCTGTATCTATCTGTCGTTCTATTGCTCTATTGTTGTATCATTCTTTCTATTGTTCTTACGTTTGTTCTATTTATATCAGTCTATATCTATCTTTCCATCTGTCGTTCTATCTGTCATTCTATCGCTCTATCATTCTATCGTTCCATTGTTCTAACATGCATTCTATCATTCGTTCTATCATTTGTTCTATAATTTGTTAATTCTGTTGTTCGTTCTATCCTTCATTTTGTCGTTCTCTCTCATTCTGTCTATTGTTCTACATGATTCTGTCTATCATTCTAGCGTTCATTCTATCATTGGTATTGTTTGTTCTATCATTCGTTCATTCTATCTATCTATCTATCTATCTATCTATATATCTATATATTTATATATCTATATCTATATATATATATATATATATATATATATATATATATATATATATATATATATATATATATATATATATATATCGTCTATATCTATCCATCTATCATTCTATCTTTCTATCTATTGTCCTATCATGTGTTCTATCTTTCATTCTATCATTCTATTGTTTGTTCTATTGTTGTATTGTTTGTTCTATCATTCGTTAATTCTATTTTTATCTATCATTCTATATAGTGTTCTGTCTATCGATATCGTTCTATCGTTCTGTCTATCATTCTATCTATCATTCTATTTATTGTTCTATCTACTTATATTTGTCATTCTATCATTCTATGTGTCGTTCTATCTGTTGTTCTATCATTCTATCATTTTATCTATCGTTCTGTGTATTATTCTATTGTTCATTCTATCATTGTATCATTTGTTCTTTCATTCGTTCGTTCTATCTATCTATCTATCTATCGGTCTTTCATTCTATCTATCTATCTATCTATCTATCGGTCTTTCATTCTATCTATCTATCGGTCTTTCATTCTATCTATCTATCTATCTATCTATCTATCTATCTATCTATCTGTCTATTGTCCTATTCCTGTCTATCATTCTATTGCTCTTCTGTCTGTCTGTACATCATTCTGTCATCCTGTTTCTTTCTATCATCTGTCTATCATTCTGTCTGTCGTTCTGCCTATCATCAGTTTGTCTGTCTGTCATCACAGTGAAAATGCAAGGTGAAGTTGCATTGTGGGGTTGAGTATCCCATGTAGTGTACTTTGGTTCCATACTGATCATTTCGCAGCTGTAGCAATTCATCAGTAAATACGCATACTGTGCACAGAAGACATACTGCATACTACCTACTTTCCACATGCAAATTCATGTATGATCCTATTAAATTTTCTGCACACTTAATCTAGTTTCCAGTGAGGCCAGGAGATTCTTCACAATGGTAAAGAGAGAAGCCATTTCTCAGATGGGCCGCCCTTCTCCTGGGTTTGCTGTGTCTGTTATTTTGCTCATTAGAGTTTGCAGCAGGCTGATGGTGGTCAGCAGTATCTGGCCGATCGGAGCGCTGCGTCTCTTTGACCTTCACAGAGGTCAAACCTGCTCACACCGAGATAAAGACAGCAGGCGAATTTGTGTACGTGGGTGGGTAAAAGAGGGAGAGAGCGATGGTGTGGGGGCGGGAAGTGAGATACCGTAAAAGCCTGGATGAAAAACCCTTCAAATTAACCCTGCCAACACAAGCCCTAGAGGATCATTTCTAGATAAACGCTTTAAAGTAACGGTTCATCCTTCATAATCGGTTTGGACTGATAGCTCTACACAAATCCACACTATTCATGTTCTCTTCTCCATTTAAAGTGAGTGTTTGTGTTTTAACAGTGTTGTGACCTCGGCTACCATGCGGGCCTGAGTCGGGCGTTGCGGACCTACTTGTCAGCAGAATACAGCCTGGAAACCTCTCGGCATGAGGGCCTGGATATTTTGGAGGGGGCCGTGGAGGGGCTGGACCCCAGTAATGACCGGCAGCGCTTTATGGAGACTCACCCCACAGCGTTCACTCCTCCAGCGCGTTTCACCTTTCAGCCACACATGGGAGACCAGGTCACATGCCACCTAGTGTCCAAACTACATATATTCATATCATTTACAGCATTAATGAATTTGTGCAATTTGTGCAGTTGCAGTGACTTTTACTGTCATATCTTCATTATTTTGGCTGGACAGCGAAAAGGAAAATGATTTTAACTAAAACCATAAAATTATTCATTCAAATTAATTTTTTTAAATGAAAGTATGAAATGGTCCTATGCTTGACTGGATTGTGAACTTATCTAAATGAGGTCAAAAATTGGTCAACATAGTATAATATTTTGTAACCAAAAACTAAACTAATTTGTAAAATTAAAATGTAAAAAAAAATAGTTCAGTTTTAAACTTACCAATTGGGAATTATGACCTTAGAAGTATAAATTATGACGCTTACGTTCAGAAGATGGAGAGTTCATACTATTATGAACCTCATACTATTAGTTGAACTTACAATATTAATGTGGAATTACTTTCATGTTTTTTTTTTAATTTATTTATAGTTAAATAGCATTTAAAATTTATAGTAATTTTTTAATTCCACAAGAAAATGATTAATTTATTAATTTAATTACACTACCAGTCAAAAGTTTTTGAACAGTAAGATTTTTAATGATTTTTAAAAAATTCTGCTCACCAAGCCTGCATTTATTTGATCCAAAATACAGCAAAAGCAGTAATATTGTTAAATATTTGTACTATTTAAAATAAATTGCATTTTAAAATGTAACTTATTTTTTAATTATAAAAAACTTAATACATTTATTTAAAAAGGATGTTTTCAACTGATCAAAAGTGATTAATAATGACATTTATAATGTTACAAAAGCTTTTAATTTCAGATAAATGCTGTTCTATTCATCAAAGAAACCTGAAATAAATTCTACTCGGCTGTTTTCAACATAATAACAATAAAAAATGTTTTTTGAGCAGCAAATCAGAATATTAGACTGATTTCTGTAGGATCATGTGGCACTGAAGACTGGAAAAAATCAGATTTGAAATCACAGGAATAAATTACATTTTAAAATATATTCAAATAGAAAACAGTTATTTTAAATAGTAAAAATATTTTAGAATTTTACTGTTTTTGCTGTACTTTGGATCAAATAAATGCAGGCTTGGTGAGCAGAAGAGACTTCTTTAAAAAACATTAAAAGTCTTACTGTTCAAAAACTTTTGACTGGTAGTGTATCTATATTGACTGGAGAAAAATTAATAGTATTATTAAGCATAAATGGGCTAAAACTTTGATTTTTTTTTTGTGTAAATTAAGCATATAGGCGTCTAAATGTCTTCCTAAAACTATCTAAAATAGCTTTTTCCTATTGTATTATAATAACTGTACATTGCAGTTAAATGACCTCATAATAATTGTGGCCTCATGGATTATTTGTAAACTTCAAAAAACTCATTTGGCCTTGTAATTTGACCATTTAAAATGAATTAATGAAGCCAAAAAGGCGATTTAAAAGTGGTGACCACTTACTAACAGCACCTAAAAACCTACACTAATTTTTATGCAAATATATTAATTTTAATCTAAAGTGTTAAGTAAAAATCTACCTGTATAGATATATATGTCTGAGCTTTGACACATTATCCAATTTTGCAGTTTTTGTATGTCAAATTTAGTCAAAATTGTGATGTTCTGTGCCTTGGTGCTCAAATAGGCATTGCAAATTCAAGTGTGGCTCGCAACATTTTCATTTCATCATTGTCTATCCTTTTTTTTTTACATTCTGTGTCCTTGAATAAAGCAAAAAGGCCACTAACTGATAAATACGATCAAATGATTTGTTTGCTCTGCTGAGCGGTTTCAGTGATATGTGTATTTATGCATGTTGATATTTCAGGTGAGTCAAATCACAGCACTGCCGCAGGTGCAAGCCGAGCTCCTCCTCCGATTCCAGCAGCTGCAGTCGCGCCTCTCCACACTGAAGATCGAAAATGAAGAGGTGAGACACACACACACACATACACACACACGCAATCCCTTCCCCTCGAATGAGCACCTCGGCAGCTGCGGTTCCCCCACTGAGGATAAAGAATGAGATGACAGGCGTACACACCTTCTCCATTTCTCCTTTCCCCTCTCTCTTTCCTTCTCTCTTTGTCGTCAGGTACTATATATGCATACCGGCGCGCTCCTTCACAGCTACAGACGCATTCATACATATTGTTTCCATCTTCTCAGTCTCTGCTGGAGTGTGTGGTTGTTTATCGCTGGTTGTTGGCAGGCCAGCTGTTTCCTGCAGCTCTCAGCATGTGAAGGACAGAGCAGAACTGCTGATGAACGCTGTATTACTGCAGTGGGTTTAGACTGTAGAGACCGAGGGGTGTACGGATGTGTATGCGGGATATTCCTCTATCCTCCCTTCTCTAGATGGCTACGGACCAATTCCTGAGTACGGTGTGTGATTGGCACAAAACAAATGTGCAACAAACTATTGTACTATTAGCTTGGTTGTACATAATAAAAAGAGTTTAAATTTTACTTTCAATTACTGTTTTCCGTTTTCATATATTTTGAAGTCCCCATGAAATCAAAATTTTGTAGGCTATGAATATGTTAGCCTAAAAGCTAGTGTGGTTCAAAACAATGGCAAAATTCGCAAGATATACGCATTCAAAACTTACAGTTTTTAGCTTGAATGGTTTAGATGACATCACCCTGCATTTCAGCTTCTCATCAAACTTTCTGTCCAATCAAATGCTCTCTAGAATGCGATGCATTCCGCCCCCTACACTATAAATAGACGCTGAAGCTGCATCTGAAATCAGTCACTCTTTCACAGAATTAGTATTTTCTGTACAGTGAAAGGCACAGAGTGGACCATATGCGCGAGACGTATCGAACCCATTTGAATTCTACACAGAATGGTATATTTTGTAGTGGTATGGATGAGATTGTGGCTGTCGATGTCAATTTTTTTTTTTTTACTGAACTCAGTGGCTCTGGCCCAAGCTGTGATATAAACAAAATGCTATTGGCTATTTAAAAAAGGGGGCGGGGCTACTTGATATGTCCAGTTTAAATTACGTCAACACATAAAATAACACTGTTTCAAAGTACTTAAGTGGACCTTTAAAATGTAATTTATTTCTGTGATGGCAAAGGTGAATATAGTTAAGACTTAGTGTCACATGATCCTTCAGAAATCATTCTAATATGCTGATTTAATGCGAAAGACACATTTCTTATTATCAGTGTTGAAAAGAGTGCTGCTTAATATTTTCTGTGCAAACTGTGAGGTTTTTTTTTCAGGATTCTTTTGTGAATAAAAATTCAGAAGAACAGCATTTATTTGAAATAGACATCTTTTCTTTGAAAAAGGCAGAAAAGAACTTTTGAACAATAGTGTGCCATTGTGTAAAAAAAAAAAAATCAAAGTGGACAAATTATTGCTTCCATATAAATTTCCAATTTTTAATTTCACTGCAAAAATGCATTTAATTATATAATTATATATATACTGAGTATAGATAAGTTAACCTAATTAATTTTTATTTTTATTAATTCAAGTCAAGTTCATATTGTTGATTGTTTCCGTCACTAAGTAAATAAAAAAAAAATAAAAAAGGTAATTGCGACTATCTCACAATTCTGACTTTTTTTCTCGCAATTGCAAGTTCACTGACTGTGAATATTTAGTTTTGACTTTCTGACTTTTCTCAGAATTGTGAGGTATAAACTCGCAATTCTGATTTTTTTTTTCTTAGAATTGTGTGATATAAACTTGCAATTGCAAGTTATAAGATCAGAATTGCATGATATAAACTCACAATTCTGACTTTTTTCTCAGAATTGCATGATATAAACTTAAAATTGCAAGTTTTAAAGTCAGAATTGCAAGATATAAAGTCAGAATAGCATGATTTAAACTCACAATTCTGACTTTTTTCTCATAATTGCATGATATAAATTTGCAGTTGCGAGTTATAAAGTCAGAATTGCATGATAAACTCGTAATTCTTACTTTTTTCTCAGAATATGAGATATATATTTGAAATTGCATGTTACAAAGTCAGAATTTGTATGAGATAAACTTGCAATTCTGAGAGGAAAAAACATCAAAATTGCAAGATGTAAGCTCGCAATTACCTTTTTTAAAAATGTTTATTCAGTGGTGGAAACAGGCTTCCATAGTAAATGCATTAGCTTACAATAATTTTAAGGGTCTGGTTCACACAAAAATAAAAAGTTCTGTCATCATTAACTCACCCTCAAGTTGTTCCAAACCTGTATGAGTTTCCTTCTTCTGTTGAACACAGAAGATGATATTTTGAAGAAAGTTAGTAACCAAGTAGTTGCTGGTAGCCATTGACTTACATTGCATTTTTTCCATACTATGCAAGTCAATGGCTACCAGCAACTGGTTTGGTTATATATATATACTGTATATCTTTATTTGTGTTCAACAGAAGAAAGAAACTCATACAGGTTTGGGTGTTGAGGGTGAGTAACTAATGACAGAATTTAAATTTATGAGTGAACTGTCCCTTTAAGAGTTAAATCAGGCAGAAAATGTCACTTATTAGTTTATGATGAATGTTTTGGACATTTAGAAGTAAAAAAAACCAGCCTTGGATTAAAATGACCATGAGCTAATCATTCATACAATGGTGTGCATCAATGCACAACGGCACCACCATTTCTATAACTGTCTGTGTTCCCTCTGAAGGTGAAAAAGACGTCGGAGGCCACGCTCAGCACTATCCAGGACATGGTAAACATGGAAGACTACGACGTGTCCGAGAGCTTCCAGCACAGTCGCTCCACTGAGTCAGTCAAATCCAGCGTATCAGACACTTACCTCAGCAAACCCAGCCTGGCCAAGAGACGCGCCAACCAGCAGGAAACAGAGCTCTTCTATTTCACAGTAAATGTTGGCCCACACACACTCGCTCAGACAGAGCCTGTTTTGGAAATATGGCATTTAATAAGACGTTTACTTCCATCAGATACAGAAAAGAGCACAGACACCATATTTATCCTCCTTACGTCACACTGTACAGCCAATGATCTGTTGACGCTGTAGTTTTGTAGCGTTGTGACCTCCGGATCAATGGTCTTGTTTTAGCCTAAAGCAACGTCAGTATCTTTAAACTTAGTTTATGGCTACTGAAGGATGACTGGGACTAATTAGATCATTAATTTCCAGTGTAATTGGATTATTATTGACTGTATTGTGTGTATTTGTGTGGCTGCAGAAACTGAAGGAGTATCTGGAAGGCAGTAATCTCATCGCTAAACTACAAGCCAAACACGACATGCTGAAGAGGAGCATGGCTGAAGGTGATGTTGCACTACTTTTCTCTAAATGCATAATCATTATGATTATATTTATTATTTATTATTGTATACTACTTCTACTGCTGCTAATAATAATTAGAAAATAAGAAAGGTTTTTAAAAAATACTAGATGATGATGATGATGATGATGATGATAATTTTTAAATAAAAATAAAAAGTTTTCATTTTAATATTAATACTGCTGTTACTGATACTAGTACTACTGCTACTAATAAATAATAATAAAATATCATATAAAATATAGATTCTAAATAATAAATACTAAAATAAATATTAAGATATTAATTCATACTCCCTACTACTACTAATAATAATTTAATAATAAATAATAAAATATAATATAAAATGTAATAGTTGTTGTCATTATTATAAGCTTTTATTTTTTCAGTTGTAAATCTGTAATTTTTTTATTTAATTTATTAAATTAAATTTTAATATTAATACTGCTGCTACTGATACTACTACTACTAATAAATAATAATAAATAATACAATATCATATGAAATATAAATAATAAATAAATAATAAATGAAAATAAATATTAAGATATTAATTCATACTCACTACTACTACTAATAATAATTTCATAATAAAAAATAAAATATAATATAATATGTAATAGTTGTTGTCATTATTATAAGCTTTTATTTAAGTTGTAATTTTTTATTAATACTGCTGCTACTGCTACTAGTAATGTTATTACTACTACTATTATTAATAATAATAATTTAATAATAAATAATAAAATATAATATAAAAAAGAATAAATGTTAAATAAATATTAAAATAAATATTAAAATATTAATTCATACTCACTACTACTACTAATAATAATGTAATAAGTAAAATATAATATAAATAATAAATAATAATAAATGAGAAACATTAAAATAAATATAAAAAATTCATACTCATTTAAACATTTTTATTGAAGTATAAATGAAAATATTATTTAATGAATTTTATTATGAATTTGATGTAAATATATTTAAAAATTATATGCATTTTTACATGTCCAACTAGCAAGACATAGTAATTTATAATTGCGAAAATCTGCATTGATACTTGTATTTTCTTTGTCATAAAATGTGCATTGTTTTATCATTCACGTGAGATCAGTTCGATTTTTATAAAAGGATCCATATGAATAAAATCAAGATAAATTGTCTGCCATGTTATATAATGAAGAGGAAGTAATATCACTTGATCTTTCAGATTAGTTTAGTTTATGACTGAAATCTAATATAATGTCTGTATCCACAGGATACAGAGCAGACATCATGACAACCAGGTATATCCCATCATCTATGTCTGACCTTCTTTTAATGCCCTTTTTACATATACTGCTCTGCATCACAAGGTCCTTTTGATATTTGTAAAGGTTCTCATGACCTTTTTGAATGCTAAATCTCTTGTTTCAGTTGTATTCCTCTCTCTTTTTTCCGCTTAGCCGTCGAAGAAACTCCCACAGCAGGCACCAGGTAACAGCTGGTTGTGTTTCCACCTGTATACCAGCACACACATTTCACCTTTTGTACAGCTTTCATATGCTGCTGTATGACTATTGGGATATTTTATCTGCAGGATACTGGGAAGGCCATCCCTCTGATCGTAGAAAGCTGCATTCGCTTTATTAATCTATATGGTGAGAAATGTATAAAATCTGATAATTACAAATATTGAATCCATCAAACAAACGATGGTATATGATGCATTTAATTTTTTTAATTCTTCTAGGTCTGCAACACCAGGGCATTTTCCGGGTTTCAGGGTCACAGGTGGAAGTCAATGACATCAAGAACTCTTTCGAACGAGGTTTGTGAACGGTCGTCATATCATATTATATAATACTTTTGAACACGGTCACTGAACATCAGAAATGGTGATAAAAATGTGTGCAGTGGAAAGTTTTTTTTTTTTTAAACTGGAAGGAAACAAGTTTTAAATCATTTTAAAATATAACAAATATAAGTTGTGTTGTAATACAATCAAGAATTATTATGCACTTTACACTAAGTAAAAAAGATACTTTGAAATTGGAAAATTTTATTTTTATCTATGGTGACTAATTTCCACTTAACATAAGAAGTCACATTTTATTTATTTAATTTTATTTAATTTTATTCAATTTTATTTAAAAATTAGTGAAGTAAGCATGTTGTAAGATTTTGAATAATTTAAAACAATATAAGTTACAGATAGGTTTTTATGGTGTCATATTAAGAAGAAATATTCTGCACTATTTCTGTCACCAATTAAATAAAAAAAAAAATTTAGAAGTGGTGACAAATTTCCACCTCCTCTACACATTGTAAAATGTCACATTTTTTTAATTTAATTTAATTGTTTTCATTTAATTTAATTATATATATATATACATAATAAATATATATATATATATATATATATATATAAAATATTTGTACTTTATTTTGGTTTATTTTTCACATTGTAAAATGTCACTTTTTTATTTTATATTATTTTTTTATTTATTATTTATTTTATTATTACTGCTGTTACTGCTACTAATAATATTATTACTACTACTACTATTAATAATAATAATAATAATGTAATAATAAATAATAATTTTAAATAAATTATATATATATATATATATATATATATATATATATATATATATATTATTTTTTTATTTATTTTTTTTTTTAGAAGTAGTGACAAATTTCCATTTATTGTTACTTGCACAAAACCATAATACATTATTATGGTACCTCCTCTACACATTGTAAAAATGTCACTTTAATTTAATTAAATTTTATTATTTTATTTTACTTTAATTTAATTTAGAAGTGGTGACAAATTTCCATTTAATGTTATTTACACAAAACCATAATAAATTATTATGGTACCTCCTCTACACATTGTAAAAAATGTCACTATTCTATTATATTTATTTTATTTTTTAGTTTATTTTATTTTGTATTTTTTTTCTACTTTATTTTGTTTTGTTTTAAAAGTAGTGACAAATGTCACTTATTGTTACTTACATAAAGCCATAATAAATTAATATGGTATCTTCTCTACACGTTGTAAAATGTCACTTTTTTATTTTATTTTATTAAATTATCTGTAAGATTTTGAATCATTTAAAACAAAGATAAGTTACGGTGTAATATGAAGAAATATCCTGTGCTATTTCTGTGTCACCAAAAATTTTAAAAAAAGGAAGTATAAACTAATAGCCTTGACTTAACACAGATTAACACTCTCCCTTAAATTAAAATTAAGTTAAATAAAAAAATTGTGATCATTTAATATTATACACCAGTGTCTTTTTAAAGTGCTGAATTCCAATGTGAGAATCATTGATTTTAATGTAAAAAGATCTATCACCATGGATACACTCTCATCTCAGTGATTGTTTCCCAGGCAACGACCCCTTGACTGACGAGGAGAATAACCATGACATTAACTCAGTAGCAGGCGTGCTGAAAATGTACTTCCGCAACCTGGACAACCCGCTTTTCCCCAAGGAGAAGTTCAACGATCTCATCGCCTGCGTCCGTGAGTGCACGTTTTCATACGGTATATGTGCATGTATGTGTATGAGGCAGGATGGATGGAGGAAGGAAAGGAAAGCAAAGGTGTGTGTGAGAAATGGTGGCACAAGTGTTCGGGAAATGACAGGGTGCTAAGTACTCGGGTTTCCTGGGGAGTTTGGACAGCTGCTGTCTTTTCATGTGAATATAAAAGAGTCCCTGCCTGTTTGAGCACACGGGACGGCTGATTTTCCTTGTTTATGAACTTGCCTGTTCATTTGTGTTCAACAGGAACTGAGAGTTTGTATGAACGTGCCCTCTCCATCCGCAAGATCCTGACCACAACACCACGACCAACACTCGTGATCATGAGATACCTGTTTGCGTTCCTCAACCAGTGAGTATTTACACACATTTATATAAATATTAAAATGACAAAATACTGTACTATCTTTTATAGAAAGCTAAATGCTATTAATAAATAGAGTAATTATATAGTATAACTCAGTGGAAGCTTTTATTCATTTTTTGATTTGCCTTTTTTATTTTTTATTTTCCATATTTTTTTAATTTGACTTATTTTGTATTTTTTGTCATTTTCTTAAAAACGTGTATATAATTATAGTGTATAGTATTCATTTATAGTATTTTTTTTTTTTGTTAAATATTTTATTTCAGTTAACAAAAATAACCCTGGTATAAATAGTATTTATTATTACTTAAATATTATAATACTTTATATATAATAATTAATTAATACTGATATTAAATTAATACATACCTAAAAGAAAACAACCAACACAATTATTTATTTATTTACATAAAAAATAAAAAAAGTTGCCTTTTTTATATTTTATTTTATTTCAAATAATGAAAGTGTTTTTGTATTATTTTTTTATTTCTTTTAGTTAATGATGATAACCCTGGTATAAATATTATTTATTATTACTTAAATATTATAATACTTTATATATACTAATTAATTAATACAGACATTAAATTAATACATACCTAAAAGAAAACAACCAGCACAATTATTTATTTATTTATTTATTTATTTAATTACCTAAAATGTTTATTTTATTTTATTTCAAATAATGAAAATGTTTTTGTATTATTTTTTTTTTATTTGCTTTAGGTAATGATAATAACCCTGGTATAAATATTATTACTTATTTTATAACTACTAAATATGTATATAATTATAGTGTAATTAACTGTATTTCAGTTTTAGTTAGTTACTTATTAGATTTTTTTTTTTTTTGGTTAACAATAATAACCCTGATATAAATATTATTTATTTTTACTTAATATAACTAATAAATGTGTATATAATTATATATGTTTATTTTATTTTTAATAATAAAAATGTTTTTGTATTGTTTTATATTGTTTTAGTTAATGATAATAACCCTGGTATAAATATTATTACTTATTTTATATTTAATAAAATATACTAATGTACTAATAAATGTGTATATAATTATAGTGTACAGTATTCAATTTTATTTCAGTTTTAGGTATTTTAATACATCAATTTATTAGATTTTTATTTTATTTCAGTTAACAATAATAACTTTCATATAAATATTATTATTGTTGTTATTATTATTATTATTATGATTAATTAATTAATAATTATATTTTTATATAAGATAATAATTTTTTTTTTTTTACATCTTATTTTATTTCAGTTAGCTTTTTTTTTTTTTAAATAATGATTTTTTTCTGTTTTAGTTAATGATATCCCTGATATAAATATTATTACTTATTTTCTAAAATAATATAATAAAAGAAAACATAATTTTTTTTTTTTTTTTTTATAAAAATGACAAATGTTGCTGTTTTATATTTAAATTATTATTAAATTATAAGTGTGTGTGTGTGTGTGAGAGAGTTAATTAATGATAATAACCCTGGTTTAAATATTATTACTTTTTCATATATGAAAATGAAATAATCAATGCCAAATATTTTTCTTTCTTTTTTATGTTATTGGTTTTAGTTAATGATAATACTCCTGGTATAAATATTATTTAAATATTATTTTTAAATGTATTTATTAATTTTTATTATTAAATTATTTAATTTTCTTATTAAAAAGTGAGTGTGTGTGTGTGTGTGTGTACTCTGTATTTTATGTATAAAATAACTATTTCTAGAAGGTCAGATTATTAAATTATTACACAAACACAAATGTCACTTTATAACAAGTAATAACCTAATGAAATGTCTGATTTCTGAAAATACTGCCATAAAACCAAAAATTACATAAGACATTTACAGTTATATCTCTGAATCATATTTTAGGAAATTACCAGATGTCCTCAAAGGAATGTTTTGCCATATTTACCTGATTTATGTTGACAGTTTTGTCCCTGAAGTGTAGCAAAGTAAACCTACATACACACTTTTCTTTTTTTGAACTATTCATCAATATTTGTACTTCCAAACGAACACAACTCGCTCGGCTGCAAAGCTCAGGCATCTCATTGAATAGGAGAAAAGCAGCTAAACTAAGCATCCGTTTTCACACCGGAAATTAAATCCTCTCCCACCTCTGTGTCGTGAGAGAGAGATGGTGAAAGACAGAGGGAGGCTGGGAGCGAGAGTGTTGGGTAAAGGTGCAAAAAGAAAAGGTGCGATATGGAATTTATGACTCACGACTGATGCTCTGATTGAGAATACATAATTATAGACATAATTATATGTACTCAGGAGACAACATAGTGCATCATGGGTTTGTTTGTTTTCCATCGCAGCTTGTCCCAGTACAGCGACGAGAACATGATGGACCCTGGAAACCTGGCTATATGCTTCGGCCCGACTTTAATGCCCACTCCGGACCTCTTAGACCAGGTCTCATGTCAGGCTCACGTCAACGAGATCATCAAAACCATCATCATCCACCATGAAACCATCTTCCCTGACACCAAAGAGCTGGAGGGACCCGTTTATGAGAAATGCATGAGCAATACTGAGTACTGGTGAGTTTATGTGCGTAACCGATTACCTATTCCCATTTAAAGTGTATTGCAGTGTGTTGATCATCTCTTGTGTCCTTTAAGTGAAAGTCCGTACAGCGAACCGGGAGCGTTTGAGGAAGGGGAGCAGGATGGAGGGACGGAAACACAGACGAGTGAGGAGGGTAAATAAAAATATGCTTCATTTTTCTTAGGCACAAAAATACAGAATACTGAATGTGCTGAATGCTGTCTTTCAGAGGGTGAGCCTGTGGAGGCCATAGCCAAGTTCGACTACGTGGGACGGTCTGGACGGGAACTGACCTTTAAAAAAGGCGCCACTCTGCTGCTGTTTCAGAGAGCGTCTGAAGACTGGTGGGAGGGACGGCACAACGGCATTGATGGACTCATACCACATCAATACGTCACACTGCAGGAGTGAGTTCATACGCTCCATCTACACATTCAAGGCAATGAGAATAAAAAAAAAAAAATACCATAGCAAACATTTTCCATTACATGTCGCTGATGTAATCCCATAACAAATCAATTTTAGTATAATCTCTAAAAAATATATATTTTTGACATTTAATTTTAATTTAATTTAATTTAATTTTATGTTATTTTGTTATTTTATTTTATTTCAGTGGTGATTAAATCCCAATTAATGTTGCTGATGTAAACCCATAGTAAATCAATTTTAGTATCTTCTCTAAAAATATTTTTATTTTTATTTTATTTTATTTTATTTTATTTTTGATTAAATCCCACATAATGGTGCTAATGCAAAACCATAATAAATCAATTTTGGTAACTCCAAAATTTATTATGTAAGAAGTTATTTCATTTTTTTTTATTTTTTTTATTTTTAACATTTATTTTACTATGTAAGATTTTATTTTATTTGATTTTATTTCAGTGGTGATTAAATCCCAATTAATGTTGCTGATGTAAACCCATAATAAATCAATTTTAGTATCTTCTCTAAAAATATTTTTATTTTTATTTTATTTTATTTTATTTTTGATTAAATCCCACATAATGGTGCTAATGCAAAACCATAATAAATCAATTTTGGTAACTCCAAAATTTATTATGTAAGAAGTTATTTCATTTTTTTTTTTTATATTTTTAACATTTATTTTACTATGTAAGATTTTATTTTATTTGATTTTATTTGATTTTATTTCAGTGGTGATTAAATCCCAATTAATGTTGCTGATGTAAACCCATAATAAATCAATTTTAGTATCTTCTCTAAAAATATTTTATTTTATTTTATTGTATTATTTTATTTTTATTTCAGTGGTGATCAAATCCCAGTTAATGTTGCTGATGTAAACCCATAATAAATCAATTTTAGTACCTCCTATAAACAATGTAAGAAGTTATTTTATTTATTATTTTTTTTATTCTATTTTATTTTTTCATTAAACTATTTTATTATTTATTTTATTTCATTTCATTTTTTCAATAAACTATTTTATTTTATTTTTTTATTTATTTAATTTCATTACTAATTCCCAATTAATGTCTGCAGTAATTATAATATTTAGGCAGAAATGTTATTATAATAATTGCTTTGTAAGAAATTTGAAGTTTGTTCTGTTTATGTAACAAATCGGCTAATTACATTTTTACATTTTAAGACATTTTGATCAAATGATGTTAAAATGGATGAATGAATAACCTTCTGAATGACATATTTCAGGGACGAGGCCATGTCAGACACTCTGAGCCAGAAAACAGACAGCGAGTCCAGCACCACACCTTCAGATGAAGTGAGCTCCAGACGGTCGCTGACGTCCCCTACTGAACCAAGAATCCCTGAGACCTTCATCAGCCGGTGAGCACATGCACAATCTGGCCTGTAGTCACTTTTCTCTGTGCATTTTGCTTTATTACTTCCTCTTCCTCTCTTCAGACACCGGAAGCGGACGGAAGCCCTCCTGCGCCGCGTCCCCGGTCGCCTAAGCGACGGTCACTGCCACGGCAATGGGCTGGAACGTAGTTCTCCTCCCGTAACGGTGACCGTAACGGGGCATTTCAGCCCGCGGGAGCTACTGCGTGGGAACAGCTGCGTGGACAGTCCTGAGCACCACAGACGCACGGGACACAACGCCACCTCCAATGGCAACATCACTGCCAACATCAGCCGACACGAGTCTCTGCGCAGGGACAGAGAACGAGAGAGTCCTCCAATACGCCAGTCACCATCCGCACTGCATTGTGGGTTACCTATTCAACGCTCTCAGACGCTGAACCCGCACACAATGGCACAGGTTTGTTATGAACAGACATGCAATTAGGCAAATCTCACAAAAAAATGTTCATCACATTTCAATCACAAAATTAAAAGGAAAAAAAATTTACATATAGACACTGAAAACTCTTTGTAGGACCATCACAATTTTTTGCATTGACATTTTTACAGTTGGATTCTCTCATAATTGTTCAATAATATGTGTAATAAATCTATAGTCAGTTCATATTAACTTTGAAAAAAGCTTTGAATTTGTAAAAATATTTGATTTATAAAATGAATAAACAATTAACAGTAATGTAAATAAAACAAATGTAGATATAATTTAATAATATGTGTATTAAATGTATAATAATTTTAGAAAATAATATTTTGGAAAAAAAAGTTTAGATTTTTATTAATAATTGATACCTCCTCTACACAATGTAAAGTTATTTAATTTAATTTATTTTATTAAATATGAAATGCATTTATTTTATAATATATTAAATTATGTCTGTTTATTTAATTAAATTTTTATTGTATTTCAGTGGTGACTAATTTGTTTACAGTTTTAATTGGCTAATTATTTAACAATAATATAAATTATAAGTCACATTGGGTATTGTATTATCTATGCATCATTTATATATTTATATATATATATATATATATATATATATATATATATATATATATAATTATTTTTAAAAATTAATTTTTAATTAATTTGTTAATTTTTTTTATATATTTATATTTATATATTATTTATATATTTTTATGTTTATTAAAATGTATGTACTCCATGTACTCAATTTTTAATCATCATCAGTATATTGTTGGAAAAAATTAGGAACCCTACTTTTTAATTTGAATTTGCTGTGCGTTACGACCCAGAAATGTCCATGACAGGTTATGTGAGATTTGCCTAAATTTGCAATCATGCATAGTCCATTAACCCAACGTGTTGTGTTAGTAATACCCGTACAGTTAACGCTCTCTCTCTCCAGGATTTAGAGGAAACTATGAGTCTGGCCTTGAACGAGCTGCGTGAGCTGGAACGACAGAACGGGAAAACCGCGGCTCCAGACCTGGTGCTTGACACCCTGGAGCAGGTGAAGAGCAGCCCGTCCTGCCCGTCCGGCTCCACCCCCTCCAGCCTGTCCAGCCCGTCAGATTCCCCGAGCCCCCTCAGCCCCATCAGCCCCCTTCCTCCTCTCCCTCCTTTGCCCGGGCCTTCATCCCGACGCTCCAACGACCCCGTCGCCACCTTCAAACCCATCGCGTCACCCCGCATGGGCGTGACGCTCCGCCCGCCCGCTTTGCGGCCCAAACCGCCCATTCTCCCTAAAGCCAACCCTCCGCCTTCCCAGCAGCCCCAGAATCCGCCTCAGAGTTTCGGCGGCGACAAATCCGGCACTATGTAAGCCAATGGGTCCAACCGAAGGAAACAGGGTTTAAGACTTGCTCGAAGAACAGGGTTAATCTCCTTAATAATGATTGTACGGCCGATAGCTAGTTTCACGCAGAACGGTCTGATAGCGTTAGTCTATGATATTATATCCATAAATGTGTCGTCAGGGTGGTGTGTGTGTGTATTCTCAAAGTGAATAGGACTTTACCGTGTCTGTGTGTAGATACATTTACGAGGAACACATTCAGAGACAGCGGAGAGAGAGACTGCCTGTACAGGAAGTACCGTCGTTGTTTTTTTGGGAAATGTTCCATCGAGTCGGTGCAATGTATTTTGAGTGCTTTGATTTGTTACGCCTTACTCTACCACAAAAGGGATGTGTCTCAAATGTCGTTTTTATAAGTTGCTGCTGCTTTTTTTGATGCTTCGATTTGAAACAGGACTCCCGGTGCCTCTTGGGAAAAAGTTATTTCACTTGTTAGACGTTGATGGGGAATGTAATTCCATTTACTTTCGTTTTCACCTAGCCTTTTCCGCAAGGCGACTGAAGAACACAGAATGTATTTCATGAATGTTCCACTTTTTCCTTTTTTCACTTGGAAAAATACCACGCTAAGCCTTGATCACCAGACGAACCTCCCCCTTTACCGTGGAAACCAAACCCTGAAGCCTGATTGGACGACGTGGGAGGGGCAACCGCAACATTCCGAGGGCAAACGTACAAACTAAGCTTTAAAAGACATTCCGCGGCGAAAATTCCGAAAGTGCAAACAGGCCACGCCCTCCTAAGCCACGCCCCTCCCTCAGTTCGTTCGAGTACAATTTCCACTGCTGCTCCGCTGATGGACGATAACAGTGTTTGATTCTCGATTTTCAACGTCCCCTGTGCTTCCAGTGTACGTGTGTTTGTACAATTTCGTCGATGGCAGACTCTTTGGAGCACACCAACCATACATGGCTCTCCTGTGTGTGTCTGTGTGGGGGTTTTTGCATGATAAAGTGCGGTTAGAGTAGTTCAGAGTACTAGGTGATGGATAATTCATGCTTGTACATGACAATTTAAGTGTTTGAGCGAGTGTGTGAGTGAAAGAGAGTTAGAAAGAGTGCACTGCACTTGTAAACACGATTGTGAGCGTGTGTGTGTGTGTGTGTGTGTGTGAACGAGGGTGACCGGTGTGTAAATATGCATGAAGGTAAGGTGAGTTGCTTTACGACCGAACGGCCTTGGTTCACTTTTTTATACACTAACAATGATTGTTTTATCACGTTTTTTGACTGCTGCTCTTACGTTTTTTCTACCTGTTCTATTTTTTTACCTTTTACCATTTCTTACTGGTGCTCTTTCATACAAGCGCTTGTCGCCGTATCTGACGCCCACTTTTTCGTCTTTTTCCTAGCGATGTGCATATTTAGGATTATCGCCCCACCCTCTCACACACACCACACACACACACACACACACAAACACACACACACACACACTGTGTTCACATGAAAGTGCCTTTCAGGATGCATGTTGAATGCAGGAGCCTGGTCTGCCAAGGGTGTGTGCTCCCGTCGCTCTCTGAAGAGTCGTTCCCCAAGTTAAATAATAATTAATAATAATAATAAAGCTAGAGCTCTTTCCAGATATTTAATAACCTGAACGAATAATAAATATGTACATTTAATCCATTGTGATGTCGCACTTTCATGTATAGGACTGTATTGGCATGTAGCATTAAATCATGTTCCAGTGCATTTTAAAATGTGTCGAAACTGAATGTCTTTGAAATAAAGGAAAGTTGATATGTCTCCAAAATGGTGCGTTGTACTTTTTTGTTGATATATTTGACCTTGGACCTCAAAACCAGTCTTAAGAAGCATGGTTTATTTATGCCAAAAATCACTAGGATTTTAAGTAAAGATCATGTTGCATGAAGATATTTAGCAAATTTCCTACTGTAAATATATCAAAACTTAATTTGCATTGCTAAGAACTTCATTTGGACGACTGGTGATTTTTCTCAATGTTTTTTCTCCAGATTTTCAAATATTGTCCTATCCTAACAAACCATGCATCAATGGAAAGCTTACTTATTCATCTTTCAGATGTATAAATCTCAGTTTTAAAAAATGGACCTTTATGACTGGTTTTATGGTCCAGGGTCACGCATTTAATTTTAGTGATCGACTGATGCATACTAAAACTAAACGGTGAGTAAAAAGCATTGTACATATACAAACGACACTTCTATAGAACACAAAAGGTGAATCTGTGAATGATTTTTAGTGTGCTGTCTCTTTAAATGTTATCTGCCTGAATCTATGTTTTGTACACTAATAATAACCTGTGCTCTTATTTCAGTCTCGTCGTTAAAAATTTAGGAAGATTCGATGATGCTTTTCTGGCTCACGCAGGAGTGGAGGACACAGTTTCTGTCTTTTAGCAAGGAATCATTTCCCATCATGCATCTTAACTTGGCTGATGCTAAAGTGGAGGTAAAATAGAGATTAGACATTCAATGGCGTCCAAAAGTCTAAAACCACTAGTTTTTATTTTGCAATACTACCATTTTTGCTACTACTAATTTAAATATCCTAACATATTTGCAGTTTGTTCTTTTTGCTTTTTTCCAGTATAATTTAAGATTTCATATTCATTGCACATCACAGCATTTCTTTGTTAGATTTGGAGATTTTCAATGTGGTCTCAGATGTTTGGACCCCACTGGTGTCAGATTTGCTGATGTTTTGTTAGCCTGTTTTCTCTGTCTTGTGTTATGGCCATGAAGATATCAATCTTTAATGTTTTGATTTATATTAATCTTAATCCATTTTTAAATGCAAGCTGGTACATCCTTTCTGCTGTCCTTCAGTACAGACGTCCGCTCTCATATGTAAGGCTGTGACCTGTGCATTTTATTGGGTTGCAATGAACCGTAACAAGAAAATAATCAATCCATGTTTATATCACACTGAGATCCAAAAAAGTATTCACATTTAAATATGCATGGTTGTTTTTCATTGAAACTGTGCACTGAATTACCATGAAGGACATGGGGTTTCCAGCAGGACGATGACCATAAACATTATCAGTAGAGTTTTTTAGAAAGAAATTCCTATTTTTATTCATCAAGGATGCTTTCACTCCTGAATTTTTGAAAACTTCTCCATGTAGTGGACTTCAATGGGAGCCAACAGGTTGAAGGTCAAGATTGTAGTTTCAGTGGGCTCTACACGATCCCAGCCAAGGAATAAGAGTCTTATCTAGCAAAACGATTGGTCGTTTTCTAAAAAAAAAAATAATAATAATAAACATGTATGTATTTTTTAACCCAGGGCTCGTACAGATACTCTAAAATAAAATTCCAGGACTTTTCAAGCACTACTTTTTGGATTTTCAAGCACTTCAGTCAGAGATCTTGCACAAAACCGTTCCGAAGTCTGAGTCAAATGATTCACGATCTGCGCTACTAGGTTTCGCTCTAAAGATTTGCGAACCCACTCCAAAAATCAAATGATTCGCTATCCACGCTCTAAAGTCCGGATCTGAATAATGATTTGCGAACCATCATCAAAAGACGCGACATGTGAACGGCCCCTTAAGCTGCATTGAAACTACAATTTGGACTTTCAACCCGTTAATCCTCAAAAATCCTGGAATGTTTTCCTCAAAAACCTTTTCTTTTCGACTGAAGAAAGAAAGACATGAACATCTTGGATGACCAGGGGGTGAGCAAATTATTAGAAATGTTTATTTTGGAAGTGAACCAATTCTTAATTTTTTAGTCACTGCAACCCAAAGAAATGCAAATGCGCAACTCAAAAAATCCACTTATTGGTGTAATTTCATTCCCTGAGGGAAAGAAGTCAGTCCAGTTACAGTATGATGGACAATTCCAAACTTTATTTCAGAAGTGAAAATGACAAAAAGTGTCAAAACATTAAAACCAAAAGTTATTAAAAGGTGTTACATTAACAATAAAAGGGGGAAATCAAAATTCTTTGCAGTGGGTCCCATTCACATTCGGCGAAGCAAATGCAATTGCTAAGCAAGAACACGAGCTGAAAGAACTCATTTGTGAGCGTGTTAAAAAAAAAACAAGACAAACAGTCACAGCTGTGATATTCGTCTTTGGTCTGAAAGTGTTTGAATCATGAAGCTGTTGGACCTCTTTAATAGTCATTCAAAGGGAAGATGATAAAATGAGAGTTTCAGCAGCACAGTGAATAAAAGAGCCACAGCGGTAATGTCCTTTTAAAAGAAACTATATTTAGGATGAAAAATAGTAGCATTTGTATTGGTAAATATGAAGACGTTCAGCCTTTAGAGCCTGGTTTGAGTGTAGTAAAGGGTTTGTTGTTTCTCAGCGATCCCGTCAGCTCCTGTAGGAATGCCACGATGTTCGAGTCCCTCTCTGACTTCCTCCCGTCGAAGATCACCACTATCGTGAAGTGCGGTTCGGGGCGTGCGAGGAAGTACGTGCTCTGGACTTTATCGTCATAAAAGTGGACCACCTTATCCAGAGCGTTGAGTTCCGTTGAGCGGTCGCTCATTATCATGATAACATTGGGCCAATGCGTGACCGGCCTTTCTCCGCCAGGAAGCGACACGACGGCCGGAAACTGGTCTACGCCTTTGGGAGCTTCCCGGTAGGAGTGCGGATGGTGGTAACCGTGTCCCTGAAAGCTCTCAGAGCCGCGGTTATCGAAAACTAAGGATACATTCGACGCGTCGTGCTTGCGAATGAAGGCTGAGATCTTGCCGAAGTAATCTAGGGAGGTCCTAGCCGTCAGGGTTTTCATTTCGGACTGGGACGTTTGGCGGCTCAGAGCCTCGTGGAAGTAGAAGCTGAATTTGGCTAGGAGCGTCGCTTGTAGGCGTTGCAGCCACAGGTAGAGGTGCGGAGGCTGGACGGTCTTCTGGGATTGGCCTCCGAAGAGGTGTTTTCTGGTTTCTCGTTGCCGTTCGAACACTTGACCCCACGCCTGAAGTTTGGAATGGGCGCCGTGAAGGTTCAGCAGAGATGGGAGGAAATGCCATTCGGAGATCTGCGCTTGGCATCGTAACAGCTGCGTCAAGACATCCACCTCCACCTGGAAGCTGCTCTCGAGGCGGCTCAGGATTGGATGGTGGAATCTGAAAGAAATTAATTACTGCAAAATTAGAGCTGCACAATATCTTGTAGATAAAACGAAATTATTAGTGTAGCTTAACAAGAAAATATGAAATTGATGTGTTGGGATTTTTGAAATTTGCATACTCGTACGAGAAGTTATGTATTATGAACTAACTATGCAAATGTTTATGAATTATTCTTATTAATAACTCATAAGTCTTATAATATTCTTTGTTAATAACTCATAAGAATCATATACTAGATGTACTGAACATAATGAGCTCTAGTTTTGATAGACCCGTCCAGTCTGTACTTGGCCTACGTCTTTGTGGTTAGCTATATCTAGTTTTAATTCCGGCCCAAGCCTGTGTTTATTATTCACAGGGCTGTTGTTTAAACTCATTGTTACTAACAAAGCCACACGTGTTTAAGATCAGAGGCATTTTTAGATATATGAACTCGTTGTCTATCCTGTACCTTTGAAGGGTAAAAACCACAGGGTATAATTATTCTTTCAGACATCACGCGATCATGTAATCATCATTAACCTTTTTAATATACCACAGTTTGTCACGTAGCAGGAAACTGCTGCTTTTGGGTGGTTTCAAACCTCCTCGAGAATACAGGGTATAAATGCACATGCAGACAGAGAACTTCAGCCTCTTCTTCTGCTGCTTCTCCTTTTCTTCTCTGAAGCTCACAGGCTAGATTAGACCATTATCTGTAGACTTAACCTTGACAATTTATAGATTTCTTAGATTTATATTCTGAAAAATTTTGAATACATTTGTAACTTCTCCAACCCACCCGTCTGACGTGGATTCGATTTTGCATCAGTCTTTCAACTTACAAATTTCAGGATTAATTCAGTGTGTTACTCTTTATTTCTAAAATTTACTACAATTTCTATGTGAAAAGTAAATTCTACACCATATTTTTTGTAATCGAGCTCTCAGCTCATGATTTGGCGTTTCAGCTCTGAGGTGCTTTTTTTAAACTATCAAATACTTAATTATTTTACAGTAGTTTTACTGTAATATTTCATATTTAATATTTTAATGTAATGTTTACAATAAAAATCATTATTTTCTAGTCATATTAAGTGGGTCAAAAGCTATGAGAAAGAGGCGTATGAAAAGATAAGTGGAAATAGTTTTTTTTTATTCTTATTTTTTCTTTATTTAATTCTGTTAATTTAATGATTGTGGAAGGAGGTTTAAGTAGAAAGAGATTTTTGTTAAATTTAAAATTCCTTTTTAAAAATTTAAATTCCATCCACTTTACTTTTTATTTAAAATTCTTTTTTTTTTTTTAAATTCCATTCACTTTATGATTGTAGAAGAAAGTTTAAGTCGAAATAGATTTTTTTTTTAATGTGAAATTCTATTTTAAATTCCATTCACTTTATGATTGTAAGAGGAGAATATTCTTCTAAGGACAATATGTAAAAGGAAATATTCTTTCCAAATATTGCTATTCAAGTCATATTGAGAAAATTCCTATGTTTTCATAATTTTTCAATGACTTTTTAGTTTAAACTAAACTAAATAATTTTATACCACAATATATGTTGGAGATAAACCAAATATCGCAGTTTTTTTCATTATTGCTAAGCCCTACATGAAATGAAACACTGATATCAATATGGGATGATGTAAGATGGTGGACGATTGTCAACATCTCAGTAATCCTGCAATCTGTGTGTCCCGTTTGTGTTTGAGCGAGCGACGCTGCGCCAGCTTGTTCTCTTTGCTCATTAGTGCTGGAGAAAGTCATGAATACTGCAGGGCGGCATAGAGCTCATTACATCTCCTGCATTCAGCAGCAGCGTGAAAATTCTTCACCCCTGACTGATCATTAATTACATGTCTTAGCAGGCAGCCAGAAAGAGAGCACGAGGAAATGACAGAGAGAAAGAAAAGTGAGCAGCTTCATAAAAAAGGCTGACAGAAGTGTACTTTCTATCGCAGTTTAATTCGGAGACGAGCCATTTGTAAACCCAGGTGCTATGAGAACATCTCGACCAGCCCAACGCAGCAACCAATGGGGTGAGTTTGGGGCGGGACTATCTGTTTGGACAACCAATGGAAGAAACCTGTTTGGAAATAATCGTTTAAAGCACGTAGGCCAGCAGCCTTTTGATTGATTTCGCAGCTGATTTCTCAAGGTCAACCTCTGCAGACCCTCTTGTAGTGTCACGCTGCTGGCAAGGGCCGAATCTCTGCTGAGCACTTGGCTGACTGATTAATTGATCAGATAACATTCGTGAGATCTCGTCTCTTCTACTCCAGCGATGACTCAACGTTTGGCATCCTTCCTTCCTTCCATCTCTCTCTCTTCCTTTAGTGAAATGCAGAGTTCACCTTGAGCAGTCAGTGGGAGCGCTCGGCTTCAGATGTCATTAACCAGGTGCTGGGCTCACATACTGCTTTAGCATACATCACTTGTCCTCACACTAACACGATTTCTGCTAGAACGATTTTGTATTTTAAAGGTCCATTTAAGTCGTTTTTCCACTTGCATCCCTTTTTCAGGATTTTAAAGATAATTTTGTAAAATCTAATTGAGCTTTACAGATCTATATGTGACCCTGGACCACAAAACCAGTCTTAAGTAGCACAGATATATTTGTAACAATAACCAAAAATGCACTGTATGGGTCAAAATGATCAATTTTTCCCTTTATGCCAAAAATCATTAGGATATTAAGTAAAGATCATGTTCCATGAAGATATTTTGTAAATTTCCTACTGTAAATATATCAAAACTTCATTTTTGATTAGTAATATGTATTGCTAAGAACTTCATTTGGGCAACTTTAAAGGCGATTTTCCTCAATATTTTAATTTTTTATTTTTTTTTCACCAAATAGTTTTTGCTTTCATGATGTATAAATCTCAGTTTAAAAAAACTAACCCTTATGAATGGTTTTGTGGTCAGGGTCACATATCGGAAAGGGTATCTATGATATTTTTCATAATTGTTTAATGAACCATAAATAATTATTGCATATGCAGCACTATATCTACGCTATGTCACTATATATTACTATAATGTAGAAAAATAAAATGAATGTATATTATTTGCCAGATGCTTTCATCCAAAAATACTTTAAATGAATGCACTTTTAAATGTTTACAACTCCAGTGGTTTATAAGCAAATTATTGTTTTGATTTCATTAATTTTGTATGAAAGATTTATATGAAAATTTTATTTTTAAATAATTTTTAAAAAATTAATTCATGGGTAATTATGTAATAACTTAAAATAAATAAATAAATAAATAAATATATAAAATTTAAATAGAATTTATTATAGAGAGAGAGAGACTTTTTGGCAGATGCTTTTATCAAAAAATATTTTTAAATGCATCTCAAATTTCACACATTTTCTATTTAAGTCAATTTCTGTGTAAAGAGTAAAAAAATAATTTTAAAAGAATTAGTTCATTGGTAATTATAAAAACGAATTATTATATATATATATATATATATATATATACACAATTTAATTTTAAAAACTTTTTGGCAGATGCTTTTATCTAAAATGCACCTTTTTAAATGCACCTCAAATGTCACTAATTTTCTTAATTTAATTAGGTCCATTTCTGTGTAAAGAATAAAAAAATATTTTATAAAAATCAATTTAAAAATAATTAGTTCAGTAAAAATGATATAATAAAAACTTCTAAATATATATATATATATATATATATATACACACACACGTTTTAATTAAAATAATGTATAAAAATATATACACAATTTAATTTTAAAATAGACAATTTATTATATAGAGAGAAAGAGAGAGACTTTTTGGCACCTCAAATTTCATTAATTTTCTGCGAAAGTCCATTACTGTGTAAAGAGTAAAAAAAATATTTAAAAGAAAAAACATTTAAAAATAATTATTTCATCGGTAATTATATAATAAAAAAATTACAAAAATACATATATGTTTTAAATTTAAAATGGATCATTTTTAGAGAGAGATAGAGACAGAGTGTGTGTTTTGGCAGATGCTTTTAGCAAAAAATATTTTAAATGCATGTCATAAATTTTATTACATTTCTGTGAAAGTCTTATTTTGTTTTTTACTCTGAGGTGAACATACTTTTTCTATTCCACTTGTATTTGGTGTAAAAAAAAAAATTGTTTAAACCATTTGTTTTGCTAATAAATAAAAATGAATGTGATTAAAGCAAGCTACAACTCCCTCTGCTGGCACAGATAACACACAAAAACAGAGAGGCTTGCAACACATACAGAACGATCCTATATGGTATATATATATATATACCATTTCAATAATATACAAAACGACCATTGTTTTTAATATCTGTTTCTCTTTTTAATTACACTAAAACAAGTCAATGAAGCATTTGCACATTTAGCATCTGTTTCTCACCTTGAACTGTACTTCTGCAGAATGCTCTCCAGTGTGCTCACCAGCTCCTCTGAGTTCACAGTCTTCTGGCTGCCCAGCGAATGCATCTTCTCATAGAAGTCTGCGATCTCCATCCTGGCCTGCGTGAAGTGACACAGCTGCTCGGACAAATGCGACAGGAGATCCTCCAGGTTAGGAGTGGAGCCTCCGGCTGTGTGGCGGCCCATGGAGACCACCTTCTTCAGTTCGTTGTTCAGGGACGTATAGATGGTTCTGATGGAATCCTTACGGCTGAAGAATGACTGACCACCTGCATTAAACACACACTTTATTATGATGGCATTAAAACAATACAATGCAGGAGGCACTTCTAGTGCTTCAGCTTGAAGATTAATTCAATAACAAGAAACAGATGGAGATGCATTATGTATGACCACATGGCGCCATCTGCTGTATTTAAATTATACTACCCTGTCATACAGGGTACAAATAATAATAATAATTTAGATTAGCTTGGTACATGTACAGTATCATCTAAGTGTTTAATTGGACTTGGACCAGGGTAATACCATGTTTTTGGCATATTTTAAGCTTTTTTTTTTTTCTCTAAAAAGCCATGATGGCATTACTATGGCACATCAAGAAAGCATGGTATTATCCTGGCACAGGTCAAAAAAAAATTTCCTTACTTAATTTGAGATGAGTGAAAAGTATGACAAAGCATGACATTATGTATTACGACTTTAAATGTCAAATTTGAGATTAAAAGTCAGAATTATGACAAATCATCAATTTACAAATCAAATTAAAACTTTAAGAAAAAAAAGACAATTATACCATTAAATGTTTTGTTAAATTTATAAAATTATGACTCAAACTCACTGTCAGTTTATTTTGTGTTACGTTTTACAATGTTTTATCTCATGATTACGACTTTTTATTTTAAGTTTGATTATTTCATAATTACAGCGTGGTATCTTAATTTTTACTTTATGATTTATCTCATCATTTTGAGTCATAACTTTTATTTCATCTCATAAGCATGACCAGACACTCATATAAACGTTTTACCTTAATTTATTGTTTAATATCAATCTCATAATTCTGGCATCTCATTATTTTACCTTTATAATTTTCATTTATATCTCATAATTATGAATTTATCTCAGAATTTTGACTTTTTGTTTTAACTTTTATCTCATAATTTTGACTGTTTATTTCAAGTTTGATTATGTCATAATTATGACTTGGTGTCTAATTTTTTACTACATGATTTATCTTAATTTTGACTTTTTTATTTCATTTTCATTTCATAATTATGACCTGACATCTCATATTTTCAGTCAATTTTACCGTTTTACATCGATTTTATTGTTAAATATCAATTTTGACTTAATCTCATATGACATCTCATTATTTTAACTTTGATTTATCTTAATTTGGACGTTTTTTATTATTTTTATCTCATAATTATGACCTGACATCTCACATTTTCTGTCAGTTTAAATGTTTTACCTTAATGTAATTGTTTAATATCAACTTCGACTTAATTTCACAATTACGACATCTTATTATTTTAACTTGATTATGATTTCTATATATATCTCATAATTCTGACTTTATCTCATAATTTTGACTGTTATTTCAAGTTTGATTATTTCATAATTACGACTTGATATCTTAATTTTTACCTCATGATTTATCTTAATTGTGACGTTTTATTTATTTCATTTTTATCTCATAATTATGACCTGACTCCGATCTCATTCTGTCAATTTCACCGTTTTACCTCATAATTTTGTTTAATATCAGCTTCGACTTAATCTCACAATTATGACATCTTATTTTTATTTTAATTTTAATTATGACATTTTAACTTGGTTATTATTTCCATTTATATCTCATAAATTTGACTTTTTATTATCAAAATGTCCACATTTACACTTTCAATTTTGACTTTTACGTCATTTGTTGATTTACCAAATCATTTTTTTCTTGTGTGGCGAAAATGGGCATCTAAATACCTCCACGGTAGCACTACAGTACTTTTCTAAAGTATGCAGTATTGGAAGTGCTCCTTTCATACCTAGTTTCTGCCCCAGGAAAGTCATGTTGTGGTAGGCTTTTTCTGCGGCTGCCAGGTGTGCGAGAGCGGCCAGCAGGGACGCCCAGATGGCCCCGGCGCTCTTACTGGCGTCCTTCTCCTTCTCCACATAATCCTTCGCCCTGTCGAACCAGAACATCCCGAGCTGAGTGAAGAAACTCTCGAGCACGGCTCGCTCTTTGGGAACCGGCCGGAGTTCATCATCGCGCTGCATGTCACCCATGATGACAGGGAGAATCAGCGCCGTTACACTTACAGCTGCTGCACATTCAGCGCGACAACGTTATTAAACGAACCCTAAAACTGTTTGACACGCGCGTTATGTTGTGTCCGACAGTTGCGGTCTCTGGAAAAGACCAAAATGAATTACACCATCGAAATAAAGCGATTCAAACGGTTTTCTGTTGGTGAACTGCGCTTTCTTGATGCTAAACGCCACCATGACACTTTTCAATAACAACACTACGGCACGCCAAAGAAGACAAATACGTCTATATACGAAACGTGCATTCCATGCTATAAGAAATGCGCAAATGAATCAAACTTTTAATTTCGAATTTTATTTAGATATAAACTATTTTCATCTCTACCAGTCAAAAGTTTTTGAACAGTAAGATTTTTAATGTTTTTTTTCTTCAGTCTCTTCTGCTCACCAAGCCTTAATATGATGAATTAATTTTAAAATATTTTTACTATTTAAAATAATGTTTAAAATGTTTTCTGTTTGAATATATTTTAAAATGTAATTTATTCCTGAGATGAATTTTTAGCATCGTTACTCCAGAAATCCTTCAGAAATCATTATAATATCCTGATTTGCTGTTAAAAACATGTATTATTATTAGTAGTAGTATTATTAGTATTATTATTATGTTAAAAACAGCCGAGGTGAATTTTTTCAGGTTTCTTTGATGAATGGAAAGCTGATCTGAAATAGAAATAAATTTAGAAATGTCTTATCACTTTTGATCAATTTAAAGCATTCTTGCTAAATAAAAGTATTAATTTCTATATTTAAAAAAAAAAAAAAAACTCCAAGCTTTTGAATGGTATAGTGTATAATGTTACAAAAGCTTTTATTTCAGATAAATGCTGATCTTTGGATCTTTAAATATTGAGAACAGTAATAATAAAAATGTTTCTTGAACAGCAAATCAGAATATTAGAATGATTTCTGAAGGATCATGTGACACTGAAGACTGGAGTAATGATGCTGAAAATTTAGATTTGATCACAGAAATAAATTACATTTTAAAAATATATTCCAATAGAAAGCAGTTATTTTAAATAGTAAAAATATTTCACAATATTACTGTTTTTGTCGTACTTTGGATCAAATAAATGCAGGCTTGATGAGCAGAAGAGTCTATTTTAATTCTAAACAGCCTAAATAAATGTAGTTCAAATGTTTAAATCACAGTCAAATATATAAAAGAGGTCTCTTTAATTTTTCGCGTGGGCAGCAGTTGTCATGCCAGCCTCTGCCGCAAATTTTTCTCTTCTGCTTTGTTCTTTGCGACGCTGACAGTCGCTTGACGGCAGACTGGGGCAGGGCTGCCTGTAAGATCCGAGACATCTGATCGTCCGCGCATCTGTCCGATAGTCCAAAGTTTATTGAAATTAATCCATCGCATCGGGCCTAATGGATCCCAATCGAATCATACAGGCTCTGAAGGGCACCATAGACCCGAATCTCAGGCTAGCGGCTGAGAATGAACTCAACCAGGTCAGTGAACCATCTACAGAAGTTTGTTGTTTCTTTAGGAAACAGAAGCACCAAAAGAGCAGAGATGCCTTCAGTGAATGTGCTAAATTAAGGCCTCGTTTTAATGCACATGGCAGGGTAATGTTTAATCAGTCACTATTTTGTCTTTGTTTACTATTTAGATGGTTGATTTTGTATGTGTACGGTTGCAAACTAATTGCAATGCATCAGTGTGCAACAATAGAGGCAGATGCGGTCCTCCTCTGACAACCGAACAAATTATGATAATATATGTATCCTGTGCTTAATTCTAAAATCTGATCTAGTTCATTTTTAATGCCATAGAGGGAACAAATCTCATAAACCCTTATGAATAACATGGAATGTGCACTACAACAGAGTTTTTGGGTGTTATACTGTGATATGAATTTGATTCTGCTGCATGTAAATCACCATTGCTTCAGACCACTGATGCAATTCTGTGCAATCTCTGCAAAGCGCTCTATATAAACTCAGTTCTCTAACAGATGAACTCATATGTGTGTTTAGAAGAGCTGATGTGCCGCTATACAAAAATCTGTGATTTATTTTTTTTTTCAAAGATTATGTTCAGTTAGTTTCATTATTTCAGTTGAGTTCATTGCATTACATTTGACATCCAATAGGTTTGTTATAGAGATAATTTAAAGATATTTTCTCACTATACTCCAGATGAACTCATATGTGCAGATGTACCTGCATACAAAAATCTGAGATTTTCTTTTAAGATTCACGTAAATTAGTTTTATTATTTCAGTTGAGTTCATTGCATTACATTTGACATCCAATAGGTTTGTTATCAAGATCATTTAATGATATTTTCTCACTATACTCCAGATGAACTCATATGTGCATGAGCTGATGTGCGTGCATACAAAAATTGGAGATTTTATTTTAAGATACAGTTAAATTAGTGGCATTATTTCAGTTCAGTTCATTGCATTACATTTGACATCCAATAGGTTTGTTATAGAGATAATTTAATGAAATTTTCTCACTATAAGGTGAGAATAGTTCAGAATTTAATTATTGCATACAGGTAGCATAAAACCAACGATTTTGTGTGATAATGTAACTGTGGTTTTATATTTGGGCTGCCACTTCATCTCAATCCTGAAGAGAAAACCAACTGAGAACAGCAACACTTGAGTCCAGATACATCATATTTTGCAGAAAGTTTACACTTTTTTTTTTTTTGTCAGTCTTACAAGATCATCAACTTCGCCCCAACTCTGCTGCAGATCATTGTGTCAGACCAGGTGGAGTTTCCTGTGCGACAGGCGGGTAAGAGCTTCTCTTTTCCTACAGTGTTTTGATGCTTTTTTTTGTACTGCAAGAAAATACTGATCCATCAAGTTGAATGAATCTGATTCTGAATCTCCAACTGAATCATTCTGGATTGAGACATTTTCCCAAAACCAGTCATAAGGGTCAGTTTTTTTGAAATTGAGATTTATACATTTATACACATCTGAAAGCTGAGTAAATAAGCTTTACATTGATGTATGGTTTGTTAGAATGGGGCAATATTTGCCTGAGATACAACTATTTGAATAACTGGAATCTGAGGGTGAAAAAAAAATCAAAATATTGAGAAAATCACCTTTAAAATTGTCCAAATGAAGTTCTTAGCAATGCATATTACTAATCAGAAATTAAGTTTTGATATATTTACAAAATATCTTAATGGAACATGATCTTTATTTCATATCCTAATGATTTTTGACATAAAAGAAAAATCAATCATTTTGACCCATATCGTTGGCTATTGCTACAAATATACCCGTATGACTGGTTTTGTGGTCCAAGGTCAAATTTCTGCATTCTGATTGGATGAAATAGCCATTATATTCTTGCTCTAGCTGCCATCTACCTGAAGAACATGGTGAGTCAGTACTGGCAGGATCGAGAGCCCACGCTGGGTGAGGTGGTGTTTCCCTTCAACATCCATGAAAACGACCGCGGACAGATTCGAGAAAACATGGTGGAGGCCATTATTCGCTGTCCAGAGTCCATAAGGTAAGTTAGTTGTGCAAGTTTTGTATTTTTACAGGTGTTATTACTCGAAAATGACTTATTTTTGTCACTTGGCAGGGCTCAGTTGACCGTATGTTTGCGTGCCATAATAAAACACGACTTTCCTGGACGGTGGACGGGTGTAGTGGACAAAATTAATCTGTACCTGCAGTCACAGAACAGTGGGAGCTGGTACGGGAGTCTGCTCGCTCTTTACCAACTCGTCAAAAACTACGAGTGAGTGAACCACAAGATTTTTGACTCTCTTAAAGTTTCTTACCCGGGATATTTCACCGTTTACCCTCCATTCAAGGATCAAAGAAGGTTATTTCATCATCATCAGGCCATCCAAGATGTAGATTTGTTTCTTCATAGAAACAGATCTGAGAACTTCAGCATCACTTGCTCACCAGCGGATCCTTTGCAGTAAATGGGTGCCGTCAGAATGAGAGTCCAAACAGCTGATAAAAACATTACAATAATCCACAAGTAATCCACACGACTCCTGTCCATCAGTTAACACGTTGTGAAATGAAAAGCTTTGTGTTTGTAAGAAAAAAATCCATCATTAAAATGTTTTCAAACCATTGCTTCCAGCTAAAGTATAGTCCATAAATCCATAAAAGTCCATAATCCATAATAACTTTTCCTCCAGTGAAAAAGTTAATCCGGTGTTGTCCTCAACTTCAAAATTTACCAACATATTTGTTTTGAACTGTTTTGGTCTGTTTTCACTTGTAAACAGTGCTTGATCTTTGCATATTTCTCTCCTGATTCAGAGGAGACAAATTTTAGCAATATTATGCATATAGGATACGTATTTTAGCAGGAAGCAATGGTTTGAAGTTTAAACGTCCTAATGATGCAGTTTTTTCACAGCTGTGATGGTTTTATTAGCTTTTTGGACACTCATTCTGACGGCACCCATTCACTGCATAGGATCCATTTGTGAGCAAGAGATTTTTCCAAATCTGTTCTGATGAAGAAACAAACAAGTTACATCTTGGTTGGTCATTTTTCATTCAAGTAACACTTTCATTTTTGGGTGAACTGTTCCTTTAAATCAGAGGTTGATGAAAGGGTAAATACGTATTGAAGTTGATTATTATTGTTCTGTGGTGGTCAGGTTTAAGAAGGCTGAGGAGCGGGACCCTCTGTTGGCTGCGATGCAGATCTTCCTGCCACGGATCCAGCAGCTCATCACTCAACTCCTTTCTGATGCCACTTTCATCTCAGTTCTCATCCAGAAGCAAATCCTAAAGATTTTCCATGCACTTGTTCAGGTTTGTTTAGTTTGTTTACCACCAGTTTAGTCCTAACAGATCAGTGCGTAATCCCTGTTTGTGTTTGCGTCTGCAGTATTCCCTTCCACTACAGCTGATCAATAACACTGTCATGACCCACTGGATGGAGATCCTGCGGACAGTTGTGGATCGGGACGTTCCTGCGGTAAGTTGGAGAAGGTTTTTCCTCACAGTTTTTTTATCTGAAGATTTTATTTGATTCTATGACTTTGTACTTAATGATTTTCAGGAAACTCTAGAAGCTGATGAGGACGATCGACCAGAACTGATCTGGTGGAAATGCAAGAAATGGGCTCTGCACATCATCACGCGAATGTTTGAGAGGTGATTAAACAAACCAGACCACAAACCTCATTTATGGGCATTTAAAACTGAAAGAACTTTATTGATCCCCTAATAGGAAATTCACTTTTCACAATGGCAGACTTAAAAACAGAGCTGCAGCCGGTAAAAGTATACGTTTTTTATTTTAATAATATTATATTTTATTATAAATGTTATATTTCTTGAATAATAATTGTATATTTTAGATGATTATTAACATTAATTTTAAATCAAAATAAGTTCTTAGTATAATAAATATTATATTTTTGCATGTTCTCTATATTTATTCTACATTTTACTTTTAATAAAAGTTATTATATATACTGTTAATTTAATATTTAAATAATACTATTATTATTTAATATTAGTAGTGGCAGTAGTAGTAGATTTCTGTGTATTATATTTTGTATTTTAGTGGTATGTGTATATTTTGAATGATTATTTACATTAATGTTAAATAAAATTATCACAATAACTTGGAATATTATATTATATTATATTATATTATATTAGTGTATTTTGGATGATTATTTACATTAATTTTAAATAAAACTACAAATTAATAACTTAAGTATATTACATTTTATTATATATTTTGTACATTTATTCTACATTTTTATCACAGTAACTTAATATTATTGTTATATATACAGTTAATTTAATATTTAAATAATACTATTATCATTCTGTGTATTATATTTTGTATTTTAGTGGAATATTTTCTATGCTCACAATAACTTGAAATATTACATAACTTAGAAAATAATATTTTAAAATATTATTGTTTGTGTATTAGTGGTATATTTTGTATATTGACCTGGAATATTATATTATATTATATTATATTATATTATATTATATCACTTATTAATTGTACATATATTAATTGTACATTTTGGATGATTATTTACATTAATATTAAAATCAAAATAACTGTAATATATTACATATTATATTTTTGTATATTTTGTATGTTTTATCGTAATTTTTTTTATCACAATAATTTAGCTTATTATTATTATTATTATTATTATTATACAGTATATACTATTAATGTAGTATTCAAAAAATAGTATTATTGTTTAAATATTAATATTATAATTTGTAGTCATAGTAGTATATTTCTGTGTATTATATTTTGTACATTAGTACAATAATACAATTATATATATATGTTATTATATTATATTATATTATATTATATATTATAATATATTACATTTTGTAGAGTGATTGTATATTTTGTATGGCAAATTACACAACTTATATTTTTGTGTATTATATTTTGTGTATTAGTTGTGTATTTTGTATAATCACAGTAGTTATTATATAATATTATATTATATTATATTATACTGATTTTCTGTTCTCAGATATGGAAGTCCAGGAAATGTGACAAAGGAATATGTTGAGTTTGCTGACTTCTTCTTGAAGACGTATGCTGTAGGAATCCAGCAGGTATGAACACCATTTGTAGTGTAAAAAAACAAAGTGTTTTGGTACAGTGATAGAATATTTTTAAAGAAGTATCCTGTAAGATTGCTGAGTGCAACCCTGTGTTTTCCCTGTAGGTCTTGTTAAAAGTGATCGACCAGCACAGACAGAGGCAGTACGTGAGTCCTCGTGTCCTCCAGCAGGCGCTGAGCTACATGACTCAGGGCGTCTCGCACTCGCTCACATGGAGACAGATGAAACCACACATGCAGGTGGGAACCAGCTGAGAAACAGCATCACAAGACTTCATATAAATGATGAATTTTATACAACTTAATATTTCTGTCTCTTCAGACTATAACTCAGGAGGTGGTGTTTCCTCTGATGTGCTATAAAGATGAAGATGAAAGACTATGGCAGGAAGATCCATACGAGTACATCCGCATGAAATTCAGTCAGTGTGCTTGGTTAATATTTTCACCTTGTGAACTTAATTTTGTTCATTAGGCTTTCTAAAGGTGGTGTAGTAATATTACGTTTTGTCCAATTTCTAAATATTGGAGTGTAAAATAGCACTGCAGATTTAAACCTCAGTAGAATTATTATATTCCAATAGTAGAATTATATTATATTCCATTCAGGGAAACAATTGATTCAAAATTTTATTTTTCAAATCAAATTTATTTGATTTCTCTACACACATTTTTCATATATTAAATACTACAATTTTGTATTTATTTATTTTTAAATTAATTGATTTTGTATTTTTATATATTTTTTTAAACTAGATTTTCACTCTTTTTTGGCCAGTAAGTTTCCTAAAGACTGCATCAAGGTTTTAATAGTGTTTTATTTTGGCAAGTTTGCTTCATTTTTGTGATTCAGTGAAATGAACAATTCAGAGCTCCTTAATCACTCAGTAATGTCTTACATTTAATGTATTAAAATTATGTACAAAATGAAAAAAGTAATTCAAAATATTTTTAAATCAATATATGAATTATTTATTTACTGTTTGTTTTAAAATAAAAATAAAATAAAAAAAATATAACTTTTAAAAAATAAATACTTATTTATTTGTAATATTTATTAGGCATTTTTGATTGATTTCAAAATTTGCAATCAATTTTTTTGTTTTATATACACATTTTTTAATATATTAAATATTTACAAAAAAATATTTTTAAATGTATTTTAGTATTTTAATATGTATTAATATTTATTATTTTAACTAGTTGTTCACTCTTTTTTTTTTTGTTTTATCTACACATTTTTATATATAAAATATATATATATTTTTTTTAAATTGTTTTTTTTTACTTATTTTTAAATGTATTTTAGTATTTTAAGATTTATTATTTTTAACTAGTTTTTCACTCTTTTTTTTTTTCCTCCATAAAATAAAATATTAAAATAAAACCTAATATATTTTATTAAAATATCTTTATTTATTTTTAATATTACTAGACTAATTGTTTTTATTAATGCATTAAGCATTTTCAGTATAGTTGACTGCAATGGCTGTGTGGTTGATTATGGTTATTGTTTTTCTGATGTATTTCAGTCAAGTCTGAAAAATATTGCTTTAGCAATATCCAGTCCTGCTTGCAGGCAGTTTAATTTCCTCTATCATTAAATTCAGGAAAAGAACCTTTTGTTTTTGATTGCATAATGATATGATTGGCTGATCTGTTGTCCTGTAGATATGTATGATGATCATGTGTCTCCCGCAACGGCCGCTCAGACTCTATTGTGTACGGCAGCCAGGAAGAGGAAGGAGGTGAGTCCACCCTCGAACCGCTCTTTAACTCCAGAGCTCTTGTTTACATTCACATTCCAAAGAAACATTCCAGACTTCCAAGAAATGACTTAAGATCTGATCAGAATTACTTGCTAGAGATACTGGAGAGAAGGAGTTTTCAAGCAAAGAATTCAGAGTGAAATAAACTCAAGTATTTCATTGCATTTAATCACACATTTTTAGGGGGTAAATGAGTGTCCTTCCATGTCCTTCTCAGGTCTTGCCTCAGATGATGGAGTTTTGCCATCAGATCCTCATGGATCCCAACGCTGACCCCCGCAGGAAGGATGGGGCGCTGCATGTGATCGGTGCCTTGGCTCAACCCTTGCTAAAGGTTACATTTAATTAGCGAGATCTTCTTTGTGTTCCCAATTTAATTACGAGCTTTCTGCATTAGTGTTGCTGCTTGTCCTTGTCTATCTGCAGAAGCGGGTGTACAGGGACCAGATGGAGCTCATGTTACAAAACTATGTGTTTCCTTTGCTCAACTCTAATCTCGGCTACTTAAGGGCCCGGGTGAGTGAGCGTTTACGGCCAACCGTTTAACAAGTGAAAATTATTAAGTAGGAACAGTGTTTTTTTTGTTGTTTATATACTGTTATTAGTGTTATTACTATTTAGATTTTTTTTTTTTTTTTTTAATAATTTTTAAATACAGTATTAGTCAAAAGTTTTTGAACAGTAAGATTTGTAATGTTTTTTTTGAAGAGGTCTCTTCTGCTCACCAAGCCTGCATTTATTGATCCAGCAAAAGCAGTAATATTGTAAAATATTTTTACTATTTAACATAACTGCTTTCTATTTAAATACGTTATAAAATGTAATTTATTCCTGTGATCAAATCTACATTTTCAGCATCATTACTCCAGTCTTCAGTGTCACATGATCTTTCAGAAATCATTCTAATATTTTTGGTTATTATTATTATTATTATTATTATTATCAATGTTTTAAACATTGGATTACATTTTCTTTAGGATCCTTTTATTTAGCACGGATGCTTTAAATTAACAAAAGTGATGATAAAGACATTTATAATGTTACAAAAGATTTTTATTTCAGATAAATGCTGTTCTTCTGAACTTTCCATTCATTAAACAAACCTGAAAAAAAAATTCTACTGTATAAATTTAACTACATAATAATAATAATAATAATAATAATAATAGTAATAGTAGTAATAATAATAATAATAATAATAATAAATGTTTTTTGAGCTTCAAATCAGAATATTAGTATGATTTCTGAAGGATCATATGACTGGAGTAATGATGCTAAAAATTCAGCTTTGAAATCACAGGAATAAATTACATTTTAAAAAATATTCAAATAGAAAACAGTTATTTTAAACAGTAAAAATATTTCACAATTTTTCTGTTTTTGCTGTACTTTAGATCAAATAAATGCAGGTTTGGTGAGCAGAACAGACATCTTTAAAAAAAAACATTAAAAATCTTACTGCTCAAAAACTGGACTTGTAGTGTATATTTTTTATTTTCACTTCTTTAATTTTTAGTAAATTTAATATTTATAATGTTTTTTTAAGCTAAATGTTTTCATTTTTCATGTTGTTCATGTCAACTTATTTCAGTTAACCTTTCTAATTTTCATTTAATTCATTCTATATGATTCTATCATTTTACATTTTATTTTATGTGTTTTATTTCAATTAACAAAAATGGTTTTTAATGGTTATAGGATAGGATTGGTCAGGATGGTCAACTAATCATCCTAACAACAGACTAATCACTTTTTAGATTTAATTAAAATAATTAAAAGATGCAACTTCTCAGAGGATTTTGTCATGATAACTAACTATTAGACTAACTGTCAGCATAATAAAACCCTCTCAGCAAAGTTGTGTCTATAAATTCAGACCTCTAAAGTGCCGCCGTTACAGCCATCAAAGCACCGCATGCTTAAAATCTCCAACAATAAATTTCAAGACAATTACTGTCAAATTTCAAATTGCCTGCTGGGAGAAATGTTCCTGTTATTATGCATAATTGGTACTGTAAGTCTTGTTTCTCTTTTTTTTTTTGTAAGGACTGTAATAGTTTGCAATTGAAGATGTTAATTAGTGTGCTTATTTGTCCACTGTCTATCATTTACCCTATTAATGGTCTGTGCTCATGTCCTCCATTTCTGATGGACATGACCAGCTTTTCACTGAATCAACCCATGACTAATTGTATTTGAAAGTATGTTTTGCACAGTGCTTTGCCTGTCAAAACTGCATCTGTCAAGAGTCCTTCAAAGCAGTACTGGTTTCCATGGAGGCGTAATTGTAGTCTTTCTGGCGGTGTGTGTGTGTGTGTGCAGTCGTGCTGGGTGCTGCACTCGTTCAGTCCTCTGAAGTTCCATAATGAGCTGGTCCTGAGGAACGCTGTGGAGCTGGTCAAACAGAACCTGGTGGATGACAAGGAGATGCCTGTCAAAGTGGAGGCAGCTATTGCACTGCAGACGCTGGTCAGGAACCAGGAGCAAGGTTTGATCTCACACACACACACACTTAAAGTTATAGTTTTAAAGAGATAGTTCACCCAAAAATGAAAATTCTGTCATTAAAGGAGAAGTCCACTTCCAGAACAACAATTCATCCAATTCACCCTTGTCATCCAAGATGTCCATGTCTTTCTGTCTTCAGTCGTAAAGAAATTATGGTTTTTGAGGAAAACATTTCAGCATTTTTCTTCACTGGTGCCCCGATTTTGAACTTCCAAAATGTAGTTTAAATGCGCCAGTGTTTACAAAGCGAACAGGCAAAGACTAAAAAAGTGCAAGTAAGTCAAACGCTGTTTACAAACAAAAAGGTACAACGATGTCGGACGATTCTGAAGTTGTAGGAGAAAATAAGATGGAGTTTTGACATACTCTACCTTTTTGAGCCGGAGTACACAGACGATGAACTTAGACGTGATTCGTAGTAGTGATGGGAAGTTCAGATCATTTTACCGACTCGGATCTTTGAGTCTCGTTCAGCAAAATGAACGAATCTTTTTTTGAGTCATTTCGTTCCTTTCGTTCATTTGAGCAAAATATAATTAAAATGTTACGCGTTACTTCCCTAACACATCTACTGCTTACACAAAAGCTGATCACACTACAAACAAGACAAAACTATAATGCTATAAGTAACAAAAAAGATTCATTCATTGTTTACCTGGGTTTTTAGTCTATGATTAGCTCAGCTCACCTCTTATCTGACAAGTTTTGGGGTTTGAGTCGTAAGTTCATCAACAACTTGAAAAACCCGAAGACTCGAAACAGGTGAACTAATTCCAGTACAGAATAGGATGTTGCACATGCGCAACTGAACGCAACTCACTCCCCGAGACGACTCGTTCTTCCCAAGTCACATTAAAGATTCGTTCAAAATGAACAAATCACTCAAGAATGACCCATCACTAATTCATAGCATCGTGAAAGTGCATACTTTCTTCCTCGTCTGGGATCGTTTAGAGCCCTTTAAACTACATTTTGGAAGTTCAAAATCAGGGCACCATTCAAGTCCATTATATGAAGAAAAATCCTAAAATGTTTTCCTCAAAAACCATAATTTCTTTACGATTGAAGACAGAAAGACATGAACATCTCGGATGACAAGGGGGTGAGTAAATTATTTGTAAATTGCTGTTCTGGAAGTGGACTTCTCCTTTAATTACTCACCTTCATGTCGTTCCAAACCCATAAGACAGTCTTTTATCTTTGGAACACAAATTAAGATATTTTTGGTGAAATCCGAGAGCTTTCTGACCATGCGTAGACACCAATGCAACTGACACGTTCAAGGCCCAGACATTGTTAATGAAATCTGACTGAGAGCTTTCTGACAGCAACACAGCTACCACATTCAAGGCCCAGAAAGGTAGTAAGGGCATTAATAAAACAGTCTATAAGACATTAGTGGTTCAACCTTCAACAAGAATACTCTTTGCACGCAAATAAAACAAAAATAATGACTTTATTCAACAATTTATAGGCGATTAATATCGCACACACATTCATTCTCAGCTGGTCCTAGTGTTTTCTGGCTAGTCGCTGTGGCGTTATTACTGTAGTAGCTTTCTGTGAACGTGCAAGACTTCCAGTTTATAAGCCTCTGTAAGGTAATAGCAAGAAAAAATAAGAAATGTAGTAAACGGTAAAACTTTTTGCGCTACAAACTAGTGTGTTCATAATTAAGATAATACATTAAAATAATATGGTAAGGCACACATCAAGCAGCAAAACAAGCTGTTTTGTACAGCTAAAAATAGCTGGAAGCAGATGAGACCGGAAGCCAGACCCATAAAATTTACAAGTGGCTGCTCCCGCTCTTGCGGGAAAAAATATGGTGGATAAGGGCATTGATATGTAGTTGCTAGGGTGTTTAGGGTGGTTTCTAGACAGTACTGATATATTAACAGACAAATAATAATAGCTTGAATAAAATAAAAATATGCAGGTTTTATTAAGCCACAAACATCATGAAAATAAATGAGTCTGCTTTCATTTGAGAACAAAATGCAGAACGCTGATGCACTTAATATGCATCAAATTAATTTAACTAAATTAAATTGGTTTACTCTCTATAATTGGTTTAAGGGACAAGTGGATTAACCTATTTAAAAGAAAGCTGTCTGCTGTCTGCCCGTCCAGTACTTACATAATTCGTCCCTCTTTTCGCCTTTTGTGTATTGTATGCAGCTAAGGTCTACATCCGACCCTTCATCAAGCCAGTGATGCAGGAGCTGCTGCACATCATCAAAGAAACCGAGACCGATGACCTCACCGGTGTCATTCAGAAGATGATCTGTGAATACAGCGAGGAGGTGGCCGTCATTGCAGTGGATATGACACAGAACCTGGTACTGCACTTATCTTCTCAGTTTATCATGAAGTAATTATACGCTTTCATGCTGAAAGAGGTTGTTGTGCACAGGCGGAGATCTTCAGCAAGATTCTCCAGAGTGAAGAATACGAGGAAAGTGAAGATAAGACTGTGATGGCCCTCGGGATCCTCAGCACCATAGACACTATCCTCACAGTCATGGGGGACCGAAAAGAGGTTTGGGCAATTTTCATGAATTTTTAGCATGAGAATGTTCAAAATATTGGATGAGAAAAAAATTGACAGTACAAAAATAAAACAACACCTCACCTCCCCTGAGCCCACTGAGTTTTAACAGACGCCCTAAAGCGTGCCGTGAGTTTGGTGGGGGGGTAATTGGGAATGAATGGGGGAAAATCACAGTGTGGATTGATCAATGTATTTAGTTAAAAGTCAGCATGTCAGCAAAGACATTTATGAAGTTAATATTTCAAATAAATGCTGTTATTAGAATGATTTATGAATTATCATGTGACACTGAAGGCTGGAGTAATGATGCTGAAAATTTGGATTTGCATCACAGAAATAAATTACATTTTAAAATACATTCAACTAGAAAACAGTTATTTTAAATTGTAATAATATTTCACAATATTACTGTTTTTACTGTGTTTTTTGATCAAGTAAATGCAGCCTTGATGAGCTTTACAGACTTCTTTCAGAAATAATTCTAAAATCTTGTTAACCCCAACATTTTAAAATAATAATGTTCATTGTTGTTATATCAGCTTGCAATAATATTTTATTTTATTTTATGTTATTTTATTTTATTTTGGCTGATTAACTTTTGCTTGTTTACTTTACTTAATTATTTAAAAATTGTTCTGCATTAGATTAATTTTTTGGTGGAAAAATTGTTATATAAAATTGTTGCACATATTTCAGAATTATACAAAAATAATTATGTATTACTACAGACAAATAAAATATTTTTATGAAACATCCTGGCTGTTTATTTCCATAAAATGAAAGCGAATGAGGTACTACTAAAAATAGGCATCATGCATTTTTTGCATTATATTCCAAGTTTTCGAAGTCATACACTAACTTTGTCAAATGTTAGATTCAGAACCGAATGTTTTTTTTATTTCTTTTGACTTTTTTGAATTTTATTGACTGGTCTCAATGATTTGTTTGCGAATTGGGCTGATCAGAATGAACATGTTTGGGTGAACATTTTTTAAAAATTGCATCAAAATTTGTTTGAACATGTTCTGATGTTTCTGAAAACACAGATGAGATTAATGTTTTTTTTTTTGCCTCTCTCTCTTAGATCAGTCAACAGCTGGAGGGAATATGCCTGCAGGTGATCGGTCTCGTCCTCCAGAAACCCATCATAGGTATGGCAGGTGTGTGCGTGACACTATTTTCCAGTTCAAGATTATTTGTTATAGATTTTTGCATTAATATGAAATGTTTTAGTGACATTTTACTTTTTTTTTTTAAATGTTACATTTTTAAATGTTATTTCCATGAAGACTCTTAAGGTGTGTTCACACTTAAAGCGATTTGCACAAAGCAGAGTTTTTAAAAATTTGAACTTTGTTCGAGTTAATATTGCTGTATTTGCATAAATACAGTGATATGATGACTCAACTACCAATGGGAGTGAAGACAGAAGAGATGCGGTTACATTTTGTACAATTTAATTGCTGTCAGTTTGAACGCAGCTTAAAAAAATTACATAATTCGTCCACATGGTGGAGCTTGGAATAAAAATTTCAATATCAGTACTTTTTTAATTATGCAAAATATATCCTTTTGACTGTCCTCAAGACACCGAAGCGATCGGTCACATTCTCTCTGTCTTTTCCAGAGTTTTATGAGGAGATCTTGTCGCTGGCGTTTGGACTCACCTGTTATTCCATCTCCCCTCAGATGTGGCAGCTGTTGGGGGTGCTGTACGACGTCTTCCAGCACGACTGCTTTGACTACTTCACAGGTCTCAGACACACATGTAGCTCAGGGAAAATTCACCTGTGGCGTAAAGCACCAGCTGAGAGCCAAGCTCAGACTTGATCACTCTGCTCCACCTTAAAACTATTAATCATGTCATGATTGAACTAGGTTGAAAGAGTCATTAAGTTGATGGATGTGCGTATTTACGTGAGTCATTTGAAAATGATCGTGGCGATATTGAGTACTCGGTTAATGATGTGATATATTACCCTGTTGATGCAGATATGATGCCCCTCTTGCACAATTATGTTACTGTGGACACAAATATGCTGCTGTCAGACCCCAAATACCTGGAGGTCATTTACACCATGTGCAAAAAGGTCTTATTATGCATTTTCTCTATTATGTTTACATTTAAAGTGAATTTTTGTCATTCTTCCATATGCGTTTGACATTTGACATTTTGACCTCTCGTCCTACAGGTCCTAACTAGTGATGCTGGGGAAGACCCAGAATGCCATGCTGCCAAACTTCTTGAGGTCATTATATTACAGTGTCGTGGACGCGGTATTGACCAGGTCAGTCATGTGTATGGGTTGATATATATGCAAATTTAGGTGTGTTTTGTCACATGTTATTTTTGTTTTTTAGTTTTAGTTTTTATTAATATTTCAAATGAGGTTTTCAGTGATATTTTTAAATTTTGTTTACTTTTTTGTAGTTTTGTTAATGTTCTTTTTATTATTAATTTTTGTGTCCTTTTTTTTTCTTCTGTTATTCTAGTATTGTAAATCTGTTTTTATTTATTATTTAGGTTGAAATTTTATTTCAGATTTAATTCAATTTTAGTTTAATTAGTCTAAAATTAATTTCAGTTCATTTCATTCAAGGCAACGTTTAATTTTTTTTTCATACAATATTTACTTTTTTTATTATTATTAATTTGTGTGTATTTTTTTTAAAGTACATCAAAAATACAATTCTTTATTATTCAGGTTTAATAGATGTCTTTTTTTAGTTTTTAATTCAGTTAAGTTTACTTATTTATTTATTCATTCATAGTTAGTAATTTCAGTGGTTCAAATTAAATTTGTTTCAGTTTGTTTCCAAAGTAACATTTTTCATGTAAAATGTTTTATTTTTGTTTTTATTAGTGTTTATTATTATTATTATTATTATTATTAGTTAATTCATTCATTTATTTATTTATTAATAATCTTAGTTAATTTCATTCAAGCAAAATTTTCATTTTTTTTTAAGTTTATATTTCTATATCAATTTTTTTTAATTTTTTTTATTTTTTTTGTCTTTTTTAAAAAGTAAATCAAAAATACTATTTTTTATTATTTCAGTTTAATATGTTTCTTTTTTTTGGTTTATTTATTTATTTATGTTATTTATTTATATATGTTTGTATGTATGTATTATTAACTATTATTATTATTATTACTTTTTTTTTTAATAACCAAATATGTTTTAAATCGTTTTAGTTTAAAGTAACAGTAATAGCCCTGCTGGTCAGGTTGCTTTATAATGGACAGCTGATTGATTAATGGTGTGCATTGCTGGTTTAATGAGCAATATCAAATGTGCACATTAATGTAATATCAAATTTGGTGCCTGTATGTTTGTTAGTGTATCCCTCTGTTCGTGGAGGCCGTGTTGGAACGGTTAACACGAGGTGTGAAATCCAGCGAGCTCCGCACCATGTGTCTACAGGTGGTAATCGCAGCTCTCTACTACAACCCAACCTTGCTGATACACACACTGGAGAACATCCGCTTTCCACACAGCCCAGAGCCAATCACAGCGCAGTTCATCAACCAATGGATGAACGACACAGAGTTCTTCTTAGGGTAAGACTGGTAGCACAGGAAATGGCTTAAGTTCAGCCTTTGGTTCAGAAGGTCACATGCATTTTGTTAACAGAGATTGATTTAGTTTAAACACATTTATCTGTATTTGTGCTGATGTGACGGCAGTTCCTGAGTGGAATGTACACTGTTTATAACTGATTTTCAAATGGTTTTAAATTCCTGTTAAATTCCGGAATTTAAATTTGGGGAAGTAACAAATACTAATAACAAATTCAATAATTTGAATTTCGAATTTAAAAAAATAGAATGAATATATGTAATTGCTAGAAGTCTTTTTTCAGTATGAATAATTCATAAACTTGTTTAACACTCTATATCTACAGATTGCATGACCGTAAGATGTGCATCATTGGGCTCAGTGTTCTGATGGAGCTGCCCAGCCGCCCTGCGGTCCTTGAGGAAGTTGCAGGTCAGATCGTTCCCTCCATCCTCCTCCTCTTCCTGGGCTTAAAGCACATCTACGCCTCCCGAGTGCTCAACAAACCAGAGCAGCTCGCCAGAGCTCAAGGCACAGAGGAGGAAGAGAATGGTGAGATTGTGTGGGACTTGCAAATCGTTTAGCATCTGTACCTTTAAGACTTCTATATGTAAATGGCCTAATTTACATATAGAGCCCTTAGAGGCATTATAGCAATTACTTTAATTTAATAAGAGTCGCAGGAGAGTGGAAAACGGTCTTTCGTAAAGATGTTTTCCTGCACGAAACCCTGACTAGAGCAATAAATGACTTTTAGAGAAACCAAAAATGCTAAAATGTGTCTAAAACGGCTGCTTTAACAGCAAATAGAATGTAATTAAGTCTTTAAGCGGTGACCTATTCAGTCCAGTGTGTTTTGTTTTTGCTTTTGGTGATCTGTGTGCTTATATTAATCTCAGTTTCATCAAGTCCTTGTCTCACTTCACCTTAGGTAAACTTAATCCCTGCACAGGAAGTACTATTTCTGGCATATATAGCTTCAGGTTGGTCTTTAGTCATCAGGGTTTACGGACGACTGAGAGCTGATTGTATCGCTCTAACAGGGCCCCGGAGACATGGCAAATAGAGGAACGACTTGTGTGTGTTAGTTTAACTTGATTCTGAACCTTTGGGCTTCAAGCGCTTGACTCAAATGAATTAAATAGATCTTAATGTCCCTACACCCCTGACCTGAATTTTGACAGCATCATACTGTTGAAAGTTATGGATTTATTGATATAATGATGCTGTTTTTTGTGAGACGCAGACATCAGCTGCCTGCCAGATTGTATATATGTGACCCTGGACCGCAAAACCAGTCTTAAGTAGGATGGGTATATTTGTAGCAATAGCCAAAAATACATTGTATAGGTCAAAATTATTGATATTTCTTTTATACCAAAAATTATTAGGATATATTTAGAAGTAAAGATCATGTTCCATAAATATATTTTGTAAATTTCCTACTGTAAATATATCAAAACTTAATTTTTGATTAGTAATATGCATTAAGAACTTCATATGGACAACTATAAAGGTGATTTTTCTCAATATTTAGTTGTTTTTTTTTTTTTTGCACCATCAGATTCCAGATTTTCAAATGAGAGTATCTCGGCCAAATATTGTCCTATCCTAACAAATACATCAATAGAAAGCTCATTTATTCAGCTTTATTTCAGCTTTCAGATGATGTATAAATCTCAATTTTAAAAAAATTGATCCTTACGACTTAATTTTGTACTTTGTTTTGGAGAGACAACTGCAGTATATAGATTAAGCATAAATCAAACCAAATTTAGTGAAATGTTTATGCTTAAATAAGAAAAATATGACCTTAATTTAAGAGATTTTCTGTGAAAACAAGAATTAAAGGAATAGTTCACCCAATAATTTAAATTCTGTTATCATTTTCTCACCCTCATTTTGTTTCAAACCTGTATTAGTAAAAAAAATACTATTGAAGTCAATAGGGACCAGAAGCTGTTTGGTGACCCACATTCCTCATAATACCTTCTTTTGTGTTTGGGTTTGCATGGGAATATATGTGACCCTGGACCACAAAACCAGTCATAAGGGTCTGCTTTTTTGAAAGTGAGATTTATACATCAGCTGAAAGCTGAATAAATAAGCTTTGTTAGGATAGGACAATATTTGGCCGAGATACAACTATTTGAAAATCTGTAATCTGAGGGTGCAAAAAAATTAAAATATTGAGAAAATCACCTTTAAAGTTGTTCAAATGAAGTTCTTAATGTATATTACTAATCAAAAATTAAGTTCTAAAATATTTATGGTAGGAAATTTACAAAATATCTTCATGGAACATGATCTTTACTTAATATCCTAATGATTTTAGACACAAAAGAAAAATCGATCATTTTGACCCATACAATGCATTTTTGCCTTTTGCTACTGACGACTGGTTTTGTGGTCCAGGATCACATATATACAGTACGCAAATTTTCTTACTGGAAAACATGGCAAAATTCTGAATACCACCATTTGTGACGCACTAATACTCCTAATTTGCTGTACTGTATACAATAATATGCTAATTTGTACACAGCTATTGTTTCATTGTAAACTAAAAATATCTAAATTCCAAAATGCATTTGTTAAATCATCGACTATGGGCCTTTATTTAGGCTTTATACTATTGGGACCGGTAGTGTGAGATTCAAACACTGGAAATCTCTATTTTTAGAAGTGACCTTTGCTTCAGCAAGATCCAGACTAAATTACCACACCCCTCCTGTTCAGTTCACTACTACTGGAAATATACAACTCTGAGTTTGGAAATTCATCATGTCTGTTTTCCAGAGGAGATTCCCAGCGATGAGGATGAGGTTGGGCAGAAAGGGGTGGCCCTGCAGTCGTCCGGCGCTCCCACTGGGAATGACAATGAAGATGAAGATGAAGATGATGACGATGATGAATACTGGGATGATGAAGGTCTGGACGGGACGCCATTAGAGGAGTACAGTACACCACTGGACTATGACAATGGGGAGGATGAATATCAGTTCTTCACCGCATCCTTGCTCCGTATGCACATATTTTTACTCTATAATATACCACACATGTACATTTACATAATACATTTGCATAATACATTTATTACATATATGTCACACTATGCCATATTTGCATAGGACAGATCCACCCACAGTGAAATCTAATTTGTCCATAATCCTGCTCCATATAGATCAATTTTAAAGTCAATTGTTAGAAATGTATTGCTGAAAACACATTTTTCTGTGGTGTGACAAACTTATATTTAATATTACTTTACACAGGTTTTAAATGCATCAAGACTCCAGTCTTCAGTGTCACATGATCCTTCAGAAATCATTCTAATATGCTTATTTGCTGTTCAAGAAACATTTTATTATTATTATTATTATTATTATTATTATTATCAGTATTTAAAACAGTTGAGTACTTTTTGTCAGGACTCTTTGATGAATAAAAAGATGCAAAGGTCACTTCATGTGGAAGTTCAACAATCATCACCAGTAATTGAAAACATTTCCTGTTGCAGGTGTTCAGAGTTCAGATGCAGGCTGGTATCAGTCCCTCACATCTCCTTTGAGCGAAGACCAGAGGAAACAACTGCAGGAGATCTATAACCTTGCCCAGCAGAGGAGGAGCGCAGGAGTCAAAGGACTGTGGTAAGTGTGTACGTGTGACCTTTACATAGATGTGGACCAGTGGTTCACAACAACTAAAAGCAGCACATCAGCGCTAACAGCTTTAAGACTCAACAGAAAGCATGGCGTACCCTGAAATTTCCGCAACAATGTGGCGATGACACGTTTATTTTGTATAAATAATCTGTATACACTACTGTTTAGGAAGTCTCTTATGCTCACCAAGGCTGCATTTATTTGATTTAAAAAGATAGTAGAAAAACGTAATATTGTGAAATATTTTTACAATTTAAAATAATAGTTTAAAAAAATAGTTTCTATTTGAATATATTTTAAAATGTAATTCATTCCTGTGATGCAAAGCTGAATTTTCAGCATCATCACTCCAGTCTTCAGCATCATATATAATAATTTTTGTATAATTCTGAAATATGTGCAACAATTTTATATAACAATTTTGCCACCAAAAATTGAATCTAATGCAGAACAATTTTTTAAAAATTAAGTAAATAAGCAAAAGTTACTCAGCCAAAATAAAATAAAATAAAATGAAATGAAATTAAAAAATGAAATAAAATAATAATAATAATAATAAAAAAAGAAATAAAATAAATAAAATATGAAATGAAATAAAATAAAATGAAAAATACATGAAATTAAATTAAAAAATAAAATAAAATTAAATTAAATTAAATTATATTAAAAAATAAAATGCAATGAAATGCAATGAAATGAAATGAAATAAAATAAAATAAAATAAAATAATATAAAATAAAATAAAATAAAATATTGCAAGCTGATATACCAGCAATGAACATTATCATTAAAAAAGGTTTGGGGTCAATAAGATTTTTAAATTATTTTTTAAAGAAGTCTGTAAAGCTCATTAAGGCTGCATTTATTTGATCAAAAATACAGTAAAACAGTAATATTGTGAAATATTATTACAATTTAAAATAACTTTTTTCTATTCGAATATATTTTAATATTGTAATTTATTCCTGTGATGCAAAGCTAAATTTTCAGCATCATTACTCCAGTCTTCAGAGTCACATGATCCTTCAGAAATCATTTAAATATGCTCATTTGCTGCTCAAGAAACATTTCTAAAACAGTGCTCCTTAATATTTTTGTGCAAACTGTGATGCATTTTCAGGATTCTTTATTAACTACTGCATTAGGAAAATATCTATTTCCGTCTCGCCTTTATATATATGATTAATAGAGCTCTCAAATGGGCTGGAGATTAATCGAAACAGAGATGTGTATGACTGGCAGCGTGTGAAAGTCAAAACGGCAGCATTAACATAGTACTCAGCGACACAGATGAAGTATTTAAAGCATTTGTCGTCACTCTAGCGCATTGAACATTCGCATTACATTATTTATTTGTCTGATGACTGCTGTTGTTACTTCAAACACTTGAAATAATGCAAGATTGTTTCATCATCTCCCCTCAGAGATGTTCCAGTTGTTCTGAGGCAGGTTGGAGACACCTGACACTTTGGATTTGGATCTGTACAGAGTTCTGACACCGAAAACAGCTTGAACTCTGGATATTAGAGACATCTCGGTCAGGATGGATGGGATCTTTAACCCAAGACCCAAAGCAAGCTCTTCAGATCCATAACTCTTAATAGGAACACTGAGACAGCGTCAAAACTGGTCAGAAAGGCCCCAGTGAGGTCGAAGAGGTTACTCTGGGTCACCCCTAGCCTGCAGCTGTGTGTGTGTGTGTGTGTGTGTGTGCGCATCTGTACAAATGTGGGTGTTTGCGCATGTGTGCAGACAGTGTGTGTGTGTGTGTGTGTGTGTGTGTGTGTGTATATAAGTAATTGAATGTTATATATTCTGTTTCTCTCAGTCTCTCCTCCATTTGCAATGAGTCAGTAAGAAACTCGACCAAGGCAGTGAGGTGAGACATGTCAAGGAAAGCCAGGGAGAGACAGACGGACACCGCTTCGGACTGACACACAGATGGAGGGATTTGTCGTGTTGGTCAGTGCCTTCAGAGATACGTAGAGATTTTTCTGCCCAAACAGAACATGTGCACTGGCTAGATGTCAGAAGGACGATGTTTATAGCTGTCATATGTTTGTATGTTTCAGAGTTTGTTTTTGTAACAGTCAGTTTTCAGAATTAACTTAAGTCATAAAAGTTAATATAACACTATTCATTTGCAGTTTTTCTTTTTTCTTTTTTGGTTATTATGCAGTCGTGTAATCATCCGTTTGTGTATATTTTATTTAGGATATTTCGCTGAAACATATTTCACCCTAAAATCAAAAGCCAACTTGAAGAAATTATATTATATGCTTTTTTTGGAAAAAAATGAAATCTATTTTAGCACCATAATGATTTTTTTTGTGACCATAGTTTTCCAACAATTAAGCACTTTTTTTGTTTATTAAAATAAAATTAAATAAAAAAAAAAATTAATTTTAAAATTTATTGGCAGTCATAACATATTTATAAAAAAAGAACTGCAATATATATTATATATATAATATGGCTTTTTTGCAGTTTTTCATAGGGTTTTTTTTATATTTTATGTTTTTTTTTTATGTGTTATGCTTTTTAAGTTCTTTTTTTATAAATATGTTACAACACATTTATATATATGTATGTGTGTGTGTGTGTGTGTGTGTGTGTATGTGTGTATATATATGTATATATATATATATATATATATATATATATATATATACATTTTTTTTGCAGTTTTTCAGCATTTTTTCTTTTTTTGTAAACATGTTATGACACATTTTTATTGTGTATATATATATGTGTATATATATATACATATACATACATACATACACACACACATATACAATATATAGTGCATTATATTTTTATTTTTGCCAGAAATTATTTAAAAAAAAAATTACTTTTTAAAATATACTTCTGATATTTTTTTCCCAACTCCATTACCTCCCAAAAAATATTTTGCTATGTACGTTTTTTTTTTTTTGCCTTTTTCAGCCAATTTTTTTGCAGTTTCTCATAGTTTTTTTTTTTATGTGAAGTACCTTTTTTTTTTTTTATAAAAATAGATATTTGCTAGATATTTGATAGAATTTTAATTAAAATATATTTCTGATATTTTTATATTTTTTAAATGTGAAGTTCTTTTATATTCACAATTTTTTTTTTTTTGTTCCAACTCCATTAATTCCCCAAAAAATATTCTGCTAAATAAATAAATATACTTGTAAATATTTTATATATTCAGTACTTGAGATATTACCACGATTTATGGTTGCAATTTATGCACTTTTACATTTAAGTACAATTTAAGTAATATCATTTATTATTTTTTCCACTGTGGCTTCTGCTACTGTCAGTTTGTGCAGGGTGTTTAAATGTGCTTAATTGTCATGAAAATTATTTCACAATGTGAAAAAGCACCATCAGCAGTCCGTTTCACTTCTCAATCTGGTTGCAAGAGCGATTTGACCGTAGGGAGCCGCCAGATGTATTTAAACAGCCCCCCCAGAAGGGTAATTTTAACATTTCTTGCATAAAATCATGTTTTGCCAGATGTTCACCCGTCATTGAATCTTTAAAAGTGCGTTTATCATCATGATTCATTATCCCTGTCTTCCTGTTCCATTAGCAAGTCCAAACCCAGAGCAATTTGCTTATGACTGGTTCTGCGTGGAAGCACGGGTCACGGTCAAGGCAGTGCAATCATTGTGTGAAATATCCCACAGCTCTTTATTGATTTCCTGCCTGCGCTCGCTCTCTCTCTCTCATCCGCTCCATAATTTGCATTTGTCTTTCTCTCTCGTGTTCATTCTCTTTTCCAAAATTTTACCTTGGTAGCTGTAGTTTCTGCCACTATTTAAGGCTATAACCATAACAAATATAATGGAATTTCATATAAAAAAAATGTAAGATGCTTTCTGGTTCTATTTGCCATTTTGTTTGATCTTTTTTTAATAACCACAATTTATACAAACTATAAAAATCATAACATTTAATCAGTAGCATAACCTTTTGATCTAACTAGTGTCATACAATAATATTTTTATTGCAAAAGCAACCTATTTTTCAAATTACATCCATAAATATCAAAGCACATCATCTGAACAACTACGTAGTTCTACTAGTAAATTAGATGGCTATAAAACATGTTTTGCAGGTTTATAGTTATTCTCAGCTCTAATCTACAGAAACCTGTTTCTGCCATGGAATTATAAAACATTAAATAAAGGTAATTGTGTCTTTTAATCTCTGAAAAAAGTCAGAATTGTGAGTTTACATCTCGCAATTTCTTTTCCGCCATGCAATGCATAACAAATCTAAAATATAAAACAACTATATAAATATAAATTATATATTAAATAATAATTTTAAAAAATACATTACCAGTCAAAAGTTTTTGAACAGTAAGATTTTTAATGTTTTTTTTTTAATTTGATCAAAACTACAGCAAAAACAGTACATTTTTAAAAAATTTAAAATAACTTTTCTATTTAAATGTATTTTAAAATGTAATGTATTCCTGAATTTTTAAGCATCATTACTCCAGTCACATGGTCCTTCATAAATCATTATAATATTCTGATTTGCTGCTTAAAACAATTATTGTTATTATAATAATTATTATAATGATAGAATAATAATTATATAATTATTATTATGTTGAATTATGTTATTATGTTGAAAACATAATAAAGAACTGCATTTATCTGAAATGATATAAAAATAAATAGAAAACAAACAAAAAAATCTTGCAATTGCAAGTTTAAATCTCCCAATTTTTGACTTGTATTTTGCAATTCTGACTTTTTTCTCAGGATTGTAAAAAAAAAAACTACTTTTTTTTTTCCTCTGTAGCATAAACAAGCTTTCATATTCAAAAATAAATAATGCAAAAAAAAAGTAGACAAACGTAAAATGTTAGGTAAAAACAATAAATGGGGGAATTTAATGATATATAACTATAATAGTTTTCCATATTCCGTTATCTGTCTCCCTTTTATTTTCGTTTATCTTTCTGTTTCCATCTGTTTTTTCTTTTCTTTTCATTCTTTCTAATTTGCATCTCTCTCTTTTCTTTCTCTCGTTCTCTCTCAATTACATTAGTCTCTTTCCCTGTTTCTCTCTCTCTCTGTCTCTCGCTCGCTCTCTTTCTCTCTTCTGCGCATGCGCCGGTAGGCGGGTTCCTTAGATTTCAACACCTTATACACATTCACACTCGCTAATATTACGCATTCAGAGCTGATACGCTGTCCGGGCTTCGGTGCGGCACACACGGGCTATGGAACGGGACGACTCTCCTCTCTTCCACTCCCACGAGCAGCATGCGAGACGGGGACCGACATGACAGCGAACAGCCGAGGGACCAAAGCCGCTCCTCCCCCAGCGCAGCGGCGGCAGTCCGCGCTACCGAGGCCGGGAGCCGGAGTCCGGCTGCTCCGGTACGCCGCGCTGGTGGCGGTGTGCGCTCTCTGCTACACTAACTCTCTCTGGGGGGAGTTTGTGCATGATGATATATGGGCCATTACCAACAATCCAGATGTCAGACCGGGCTCCAGCCTCCGGAGCATCTTCACCAATGACTTTTGGGGCAAACGGATGGCGGATAACACCAGCCACAAATCCTACCGTCCGCTCTGCATCCTCACTTTCAAGTAAGTCCAAAGCGAAGATGAGACCTGAAGTTGCACATTTTAGTTTGTCCGATGCGTTTAAAGGTCTGAAAAGTCGCGTTTTCCGCGAAGTTATGAATATTAGTAACTTCTATAAAAACAGTTTACATGACTGGAGTCACATGACCAGAGCGGTTTAATTCCTTTGAAAGATGATAGCTGTGCATGTCATAAAACATGTAAGACCATATATTAATGAGCCTCATTTTCCTCAAGTAATTGATTAACTAAGTGTAGATTTTAAAGCATTGCTATATTAAATAAAAGCAAACGTTAAAAATAATATTTTACAATTCGTATTATTCCTTTCTACAACAATTGCATAGAAAATTGTTAGAAAATATTTTTGTTAATTGTTTGGAGCATGTTTTTGGTTTCCAACCAGCAATAAAACTGTTTTTGAACTAACTTAAAAGAAATTCATGCGGTGTGTATCCACTAATACATTGGAAAAAATGTTTTTCGTTTATTTTACAACATTTATCATGTGTCAGGGTGTTTAATGTATATAAATGCTCTGTTAAATTATTGTTCAATCATTGTATTTAGAAACGAAGCGCAAAACATTTGAACTGAACTTGACCCACCGCCCTAAAAACGCAACGCTCATGACGCGAAGCCAGTCTGATGCGTGTGAAAAAACAAACAAATCGGAATGCAGAAACATGTGCGTAAACGCACATTTAACGATGTTTAAATGCGTTCAGTTCACGTCTACTCTTAAGGAAACTGAACTTGACCTACCGCCCTAACAACGCAACGCTCATGACGTGACGCCAGTCTAATGCGTGTGAAAACAAAACAAACAGTCTAAACGCTGAAACATGTTGTGCGTGAACGCACATTTAAAGATGTTTAAATGCATCATGTTCGCGTCCACTCTTTCGGATTAACTGCTGACACACATGTTAGTAAACACTTGTTGCGCAGTTTATACAGAGAGCTGCTACTTTTCTCTCAAAGTGAACCACCACAGTGCTCATTACAAAAAAGTTCTCGTAAATCTTGAAATGAAACAGACTAGCCCGAGTGTAGGAGTTACAGACAGATAAGCGCGTGTTTTGACTCCGGATTCAGAACGCGGGGCGTTCCATTCGCGTGTATGACGTCACAGTCCATATGGCGCGGGCGTCTGACAGTTCTGCAACATCGCGACTGATCCACATCCACGCCAGCGCTAACACAAAGACAACGGAGGAGGACTTTGTTCCTTATAGTATGAAAGGAGGCGTTGTGTATTTATAGCAAGGCAATTAACAGCCTACTCTGCCTCATATTTTATCTCCTTTATTTCTGGAGCAGCCAGACACTTCCTGATCTCTCCCCTTCTCTATAAATCACTGCCTTGCTCTTTAGTGCATAGAAATGTGAACATTTTGTAGATGTGTAGGTTGTAATTTTAGCACAGTCATGTTTCGGAACTCAAAGACCTTTGGGTATGTATAATACATGAGTTATATGTAATTGAAAAGAGTAGATTTTCATATTTTTTGAAGAAATTGTGAGTGGTGCCAGATGCTAGGTGTGATAAATGGTTTCCAGGGTGTTGCTATGTAGTTAGTAAAGTGTACAAAGTAATAGTTAGTGCACTGATATGCGGTTTGACAGGTTGTTGGTATGTGGCTGCTTGCTTTCCCAACCCTAAAGTCTCTATGGCATAATAGAAAATGTTGCATTCAGAGAGTTGTATATTACTTAAATTTGAGGGAGGAAGAGAAAAAAAATATATATATATATATATATATATATAAAACACATTATATACCTATATATAACATATATAAATTTATATAAGTTATTAATCTTTAATAATGTAATTGTATTAAGTGTATATTATGTATATGTATATAAATATAAATAAATATATTATATATTATTATATATTATATATAAATATTATTATTATTAAAAACATAAAAAAAACATTTAAAAAAGTTAAACCAAACAATGTTTCCAGAACAAATAATGCCAAATTTATCTGAAAAAAAAACAAAAAAAACATCTTGGCTTGGGAAATATAAATAGGGAAATTTAAAAAATTAATAAAATAACATTTTAAATATATAATATTATAATATATAAATATATAATAATATACAATTCCATTAAAAGTTTGTTTATATATAAATAAAAGAAAATTTATATATAAATTATTTATACTAAATATATATTTTTATATATACATATATGTGTGTGTATTTATATATACATAATAAATATATATAGTGCACACACATATAGTATATAAACATAAAGATTTATTTTGGATGCGATTAATCACGGTTAATCGTTTGATTAAAAAGATGTAAAATTTAATCTTTTATTTTTAATAAAAGTATACCATTATTTAATATGTGTATGTATTTATATATAATATATAAAATACATACACACACACACACATATATTATATATTATACATATAAGTTATTATATTTTGTATTAAAAGTTGTGTGTGTATGTGTAATATAGTGCTAAAGATATTGTAAAAATAAATTGAAAATAACTTTTGTGGAAGTGAACATGTTGGCCCGGAAAGTACAAATATTTTAAATTTAAATGTAACAATTTAAATAAAATAAAAAAATAGAAATCTTTGAATA
>VONZ01000333.1:0-92500 GCA_012976165.1 Labeo catla | reverse complement strand
TTGCAGCTGGTTAGGACGTGCTCGTGTCTTTTTAACGTGACTGTTTCTCTTTTTCACTCTCGCTGCAGGTTAAACATTTTGCTGGGCGGCATGACTCCATTCTACTTCCACCTGGTGAACGTGTTTCTGCACTGCGTGGTGACGGCGCTGCTCATGCACACCTGCGAACAGTGTGTGTTTGAAGACAGCAACTTCTCTTTCCTCACCGCACTGCTTTTCTCTGTTCACCCCATTCACACCGAAGCTGTGAGTCTACATGCACAACATGCTGCATTTATACTTAGGTTGACTGTCATCTATTCTGAGTACATACATGTTGTTGTATGGCAAAGGCTAACAGTGTAGGGGTTTGGAGTGGCATGAGGGAGAACAAATAAATGAATTAATTGATTATGAGAGAATTTTCATATTTGGGCACAATTATTTTAGTACATTATTTTAAAACAGTGTGAAGAAAAATTCAATGTTTTTTTTTATTATAAATTCTATAAATAATATTTAATATTTCCATAAGATTATATTATATTATATTATATTATATACAATTTATATGTCAGTTATATAAATAAATACATATATTAGATCATTTTCATTTGTGGGCATATGTATAATATAATTATTATCTATCCATTATATTATATTATATTATATTATATTATACTGTGAAGAAAACTTAACATTTAAACACATTTCAAAAATGTATTTATTTATTTGTTTTTATTTTGAGAGAATTTTTATATTTGGACCTTATTTTAAAACATTTATTGTGTAGAAAAATTATACTATCTATTTATTATTTATACATATATTATATTTTATTTTATTAGATTATATTATATTATACTGTGAATGAAACGTAACATTTAAAAACACGTAAAATTAATGATTTTAAAATTAATCAATTAATCTATACATTTATATTAATTATAAATAAATGTATAAATGCTTAATATTTCATATTTCCATGAAATTTATATTATTATATATTATATTATATTATATTGTATTATATTGTATTACATTATATTATATTACATTATATTATATTACATTATATTATATTATATTATATTATATTATTGTATGTCAATATACACACAAATATAAGAGAATTTTCATTTCATTTTCAAAATTATTTTAATGCATTTTTCTAAAATTAATATATTTTTATGCGAAGAAAAGAATATTTTATTTTGAAGAAAAATGAATGGTTAACATAAAAAGAAGAATTCAATTAAAAAGTCTTAATATTATTATTTTTTGCACATCTATCTATTATAAAAGCTATAAATAAAATGTAATCTTTGTATAACGTAATATATAAATAATATATCTGTGCACATTTCATTTATTATCATTTAATAGATTCAAAAGTCATGTATTAATATATTTAAATATATAATTTAATATTCAGGATTTCTGTGTTTAATGTTTTGTGAAATTTGAGGGGAAGACTGTGTTTGAGTTTACAGTGGCAGGCCGTCTCTTTTAGAGCTGCATAGTTTGTCAACAGTCAAACGTTTGCTGGGTTGTTTGGAGTGAGTCCATGCCACCGAGCCAGACTCCCATCATCAGCTCTGTGTAAACACCATACATCAACAGCTGCATCCCACCAGCATTAATGAGACTCACATTCACACACAAACACACACACACACACACACACACACACACACACACACACACTGGAGGAGGTGCTGTCCTCTGAGTTTTGATTGATCAAGCAGAAATATAATTAGTCTCTGGATAAATAAAAGAAAGCCTCATCCAGCTGTTTAGAATTATCATAGTTTTCTGTTTCTTTTATTTATTGCCACTTTCAAAGTAGGGACAGCGAGAGATGAGAATTTAGAAATGATGGACGAAGTGGGGATAATGAGATTGCAAAATGTCACAAGCCAGATACAAACTCACATTAACTGAATGGACACCACAGCATAATGTCTCAAAGAATGCAGTTAACAGATGAGGATCATTTTCTGACAGTACATAAATCAACTTTTCAAACAAGTTTAATCACAGTTTACACTTCAGGATGTGATGTTCCTTTAAACGCGTACTCCCTTTAAACAAGACGGATAATGCTGGACTAAATAGTATCATTAATGTTAGAAATTAATCTTATAAATTGAATTTAAATAATCATAAATGTTCTTTATATATTTTATCATTACAAATTTATTTTTTGAGTTTTAATTAGATACATTTTATGTTTCCACTACTGAATAATAAAAAGGTAATTGCAACTATATCTATATTTTGCAATTCTGACTTTTTCCTCAAAATTGCATGATATTAACTTGCATTTGCAAGTGTAAAATATAAAAACGCAACTGCAGGAAATGAACTCACAATTCACACTTTTTTATCAGAATTGCATGATATTAACTTACATTTGCAAGTTATAAAGTCAGAACTATAAAACAAACTCGCAATTGCAAGAAATGAACTCACAATTCTCACTTTTTTTTATCAGAATTGCAAGTTTGTATCTTGCGATTTTGACTTTTTCTCAGATTTGTGAGCTATAAACTTGCTGTTGCAAGTTATAAAGTTCATTTCTAAGGAGTAAAAAATATTTTTTTTTTAGAATTGCACATTTATATCTCACAATTCTGACTTTATAAATCGCAATTGCAAGTTTATATCATGCAGTTTTGAGAAAAAAGTCAGAATTGCGAGATGTAAACTTGCAATTGCGAGAAAAAAGTCAGAATTTTGAGATAAAAAAAGTATGTTTTTAATTTTTTATTCAGCGGCAGAAATGGGCTTCAATAGATCAATAGAAAATAAATCATTAAGTAAGTTGGAGAGATATTTTTGTGTGGTGGGGTCAATATTATATGATTTTACTTAATTTATGCACTTTTTAAATATAGTAAAAATACAGTAAAAGCTGTTATTTGTGACATTACAATTTAAAATTCTTTTCTGTTTTAAAATATCAGCACATTAGAAGGATCATGTGACAGTGAAGACTGGATTAATGACTGCTGAAAATTCAGCTTTGCCATCACATGAATAAATTGCGTTGTAAAATATATTCAAATAAAAACAGTTCTTTTACAATGTAAAAATATTATAAAATTTTATTTCAGATTAAAAGAAGCTTTATTTGACATTTAAAAAAAAAAAAAATCTTATTCCAAACTATCACTGTTAGTGATACTTCATCTTTTGCTTTCCTTCTTCACTCTCTATCACATTTAAAAACAACATAACATTTTTTGCCTCAACACATGCACCATGGTGCCTCGTGAAACAAAATAGTGGTTATTTGGTGTCAGTATCATAGTGAATGATAGCCGATAAGGTTATCAGGTTACATCAGCTCCCTCGGTTCGCACTCAGCTTGCAACCAAAGGTTTGTCCTCACAGCGGGGACTGCCGGCAGGCCGTTGGCTAGTTGTTAGTCGAGAGGAGCATCACTTGACAGGCATCAGCAGGCTCCTGATGGAGGATGAAAGGCCTCCGTTCACTGGCATTCTGTCTCTCCCTGGAGACTGTACTGAAGCCTGCCTGCAACCTGCTGACCATCTGTCCCACTTCCTCCTTCACAGCCACCCACCAGCACCCGCCGCTGGCCACTGCCCATGTCATCACACTGCCTTGTAATTGAAAAAATGCATTAGTTGCACTTCTTTTCTTATTCTATCCAGCTTGTTCTTCAGCGCAGAAGTCAGCCTATAGGCGAGACTTCCTGTCCATCAGCCGCTATATGGAAATATGCAGAAGAATAACAACGTGCAGTAAACAGTAAAACTGTTTTCACTACAAACCAGTGTGTTCATAATTAAGATAAAATGTTAAAACAATATGGGAAGACACACCGATTTGCAACATCAAGCAGCAAAACAAGCTGTTTTGTAAAAATAGCTAACAATAGCTAAAAATAGCTAAAAATAGCTGGATGCAGATGAGACCGAAAGCCTGACCCATAAAGCGGGAAAAATAAGGTGATTCTACTATCCATTAGAGATGTAACGATGCACCCCGAGCTGGCAACGATTCAAGTCGTTTGAGATGTTAAACGAATTGTGATACAATTTCGGATGGGGGGTGTTATATAAATGTATCTCTGAGGGGAACTGACTGTCTTTAGAACAGTTTAGATGGTGTTTTCTTTCCATCTTGCCTTATAATGCATATTAATGTAGTATTTAAAAGTGCAGAGCTGCTTTGTTTACAGCGGTAACCAAGGAAACGCTATATAGCGGCTGTTCCATAAGCGCCACCTGCTGGCAGAGAGTAAATTCACGTTCTTATGCAAACCGTCAGCTTGTTCAGATGTTTTACGTAGTACAGCTTTGTAAAGCTAAAGTCAGACCATTGTGTTTTTGCTTCACATTTTGAAATGAAACAATCAACAACCATTCATGGTGTATATATGCAACATCTTTGTTTGGATCGTGATTAAAATGCAGTGGTTGCCTAATTCTAATTTTAAATGGAAGGAGAACAAAGTCTTAGTTTGTTTATATATAGAAATTTATTTTATTTGTATTTTTTATTTATTTAATTTTGTTAATTGACATTTTCAATTTGACAAAGAAATATGCAACATTTTGTCTGATAAATAATTCATTTCTAATTTATCTTAAATTTATGGAAGTCCATTTCCACCACTGAATAAAAAAAAATTAAAAAAGGTTATTGTGACTTTATATCTTATATCAGAGATATAAACTCGCAGTTCTGTCTTTATTTCTAAGAATTGCAACTTTGTTTCTCAGAATTGTGATATAAACTAGCAACTGCAAGTTATAAAGTCAGAATTGTGAGATATAAATTCGCAATTAAGACTTTCTTTGCGGAAAAAAAAAGTCAGAATTGTGAGTTTACACTGTATCTTGCAATTCTGACTTTATTTCTAAGAATTGCAGCTATTTCTTAGAATTGCAATTCTGAGGCAATTGCCAGTTGCACAATTCTGAGAAAAAAGTCAGAACTGCGAGATGTAAACTTGCAATTGCCAAGAAAAAGGTCAGAATTGTGAGATGAGTCGCAATCATTTTTTACATTTTTTCTTCAGTGGCGGAAACAGTTTTCCATATAAATCTTGTTTAATTAAAAAAGGAAAACGGTGATAAAATCATATTGTTAAATCAGTATCATGAACTATATCGCATCATCATGAGCTGAGTGAATCGTTAGATCCCTACTATTCATACAGTTTCAGACCTTTCCGGATATATGAGTCATATTTTCCTGATCTTAACTTTTCTAGCACACTCGTGCACCTTCTTCTGTTTATTTAAAATCACACGGGAACTTCGGCTCGTGTCCAGCGCCTGCTCGGCTTTCAGCTGTGCGATAAAATGTGTTTGTGTACATTTCTCTACACTATTTGTTCTTCGTAATGGTTTAAATTTACAGTGTGAGTGGGAAAACGGTTCCTAGATTTCATTTCACAGCAGCTGGATGCTGCGTGTGTGTGTGCGGACCCTCCGTTGGCAGGGCAGGGCCCGACTGCAGCTGTTTTTGAGGAATTCCTACTGAATTAGGTAATTGGCTGAAATGAGGTATAGCTGTGGGTCTTTCTCAGAAGTGCAGTGTTTCAGATCCCCAGCTTGATATACAATCAACCCGTGTGGTGTGTGCATGCAAATTTAATCGCGCAGTCTTAGCATGGGGAAACTGGCAGTCGCAATTGAATCCACACCTTTGAAAGAGGGCCTCAGACAGAGATATATGGATGCACTTTATGGACCAAATGTCTTAAAACACAATAGATCAGGAACATGATCTTTTATTGTATCGTGTGTGTGGGTACTCTCACAACTGCAACTGTCCAGGGTGTAATACTCCATTATAGGAGGCTGGATGAGAGTTGATTAGTGCTGGTAATTGCCTGTTGTTTGAAACAAACAGTGGGAAATGTGTAGGAGGACAGGTGACAAATAATATAAAAGTTTAATGGAATGACTGATAATTACAGGGTCATTCAGACTACACAAACTGCGTGGGTAAGAGCATTATGTATGGTCAGGTGTGTTTTTCCCCCCAGTTTTTTACAATCATAGACATTTATAATTATGTGATGCAAAAGTTTTTGCAAAAAGAATTTGCAAAAAGTCAAATTAGAAATTTTGAAAAATATTAATTTGCTTCAGAAAGTGTTTGTTTGAAAACACTTGTTGTTAATATCATATAATATTTAAATTAATAAAATGTAATATTTTTAAAATAAATAAATATTAAAATAAATGTTTTGCATTTTGTGTGCATGCATGTGTTTGTATGTATGCATGCATGTATGTTTGTGTATTATAAATATATATATATGCACTTTTATATAGAATATATTTTGTGTGCATGTATGGGGGTTATGCATGCATGTTTGTGTATTTTACATATATATATAAGCAATTTTAGATATTGTTTTATTTACTTGTTTTATTAAATAATTATTCTATAATATTTTAGATAATAAAATGTACATTTTTTTTTTAAATGTTTTGTAGAAATACATATTTTTTAATATAAAAAGCTACATTTTGTATTTTGTGTGCATGCAGTTTTATATATAATATATATTGTGTACATGCATGTGTATGCACAACCCTCCCTGCACCACAAAACCAGTCTTAAGTAGCACAGGTATATTTGTAGCAATAGTCAAAAATATATTGCATGGGTCAAAATTATCATTTTTTTTAACCATTAGGATATTAAGTAAAGATCATGTTCCATGAAGATATTTTGTAAATTTCCTACCGTAAATATATAAAAACTTAATTTTTTATTAGTAATATGCATTGCAAAGACCTTTATTTGGACAACTTTAAAGGTGATTTTCTCAATGTTTTGATTTTTTGCACCCTCAGATTACAGATATTCAAATAGTTGTATATCAAATCAAATGATGTCCTATCCTAACAAACCATACATCAATGAAAAGCATATTTATTCTGCTTTCAGATGATGTATAAATCTCAATTTTAAAAAATTTACACTTATGACTGGTTTTGTGGTCCAGGGTCACATATTATCTAAATATTGTAATAATGGATAATACTAAAAAAAATAGTCCAAATGCTAAATGCAGTATTTCCTAGTTGCTGCATGCATTATGACATTAGGGTGGCTTTTATGTGTGCTTATCTCATAAGTACTGTTATTCCGACACGACCCGGAGGCAGCATTTATACACGCTTTTAGTGGGTGATTTTGTGTTTGCAACAGTGCTTTATTACAGCATCTGTGCAAGTCTGGCGCTAGATTTGCTGATAGGTCCACTGGCCCAACATTTATATCTGTATTCAGCCCATAAACACTGCAGCCGGACTGTAATACCACACAGACGCTGAGATGTATTAAGGACCGCAGGGCTTTTTATGTTTACATTTAAGATGATGTCTGAGAGTAGTAAAACACACACACATATGCTCCCTGTCCCTCACCAGCGGTGCATGTATGGTGTGTTGCTGCGGGGTGTGTCTTCTGGAAGTGTGTGTATAATTCCATGGAATTCTGCGTTTGGGGGATGGGCTTTAGAATCCCTCCAGATGTGGAGTGTGTCAACTGTGGGATCATTTTAACATTTCTGCCTCTGGCAAAAACAAGCAGGAAAAAGTGCAAGAAAACAGACTGGAGAGGACTTTATGGATGATGTACGTTTTTAGGGGGATGGGAAGATAAAAGGACGGAGCCGACAGCACCAGGGATATAAATCTCTCTCCCTCTTGCCCTCACGTTTTTCGTTTTCTCCTTCCCGCTCTTTCTCTCCCCTCATTTGATTTCACTCTCCTCCATTTGTCTTACAAAGAAGCAATCATTGAATGTGCTGTGGCTCTCCTTCACTGCAAACGCACACGTATCCACCTTTTCCTCACACAGTTCACACTTTCACACCACCATTTATGCCACAATGGAAGTGAATATAATTAGAATGCAGGATGACATCAGGAACGGGCGTCAGCACTCAAACTGTTTTGGGAGAAAGGCTCAGTGACTGTGACATTGAAATTTTGAGCAAAATTACATTTTTTTTTTTTTTCCCCTAAGACTATTTTATGCTACATTTGTTAAGTAAAAAAGAAAAACTTGAAGCGGTGTGTGTGCTAGTATATTACTGGTGTTCTGAAATGAGGTGGCAAGGACTTTTTTTTTTAAATTGATTCTATTTTATATTCGCACATTAACAATGTAATCAACATTCTATTAATTGATTACATTGTTAATGTGAGAATATAAAATAGAATCAGTTTAAAAATAACATTCTATTAATTAAAGCCAAGTGTAATTCTCATCAGTTTAGTGTTTTAAATCATTTTAAATTTATTCCAAAATAATAACTTAAGGCAGTAACAATTTAAACAATATATTTTATTTGTAAACGTATGTTCAGGGTTTTTTTTTATATAGTTCACTTTTGACTATATTTTTAGTTTTTCTGATCATCAGTCATCAAAGTTCGGTAAATATTGGTCACAGAGATGGAGATTTACTTTTTAATTTCACCAAGCTGATTACTTACTAAAAACTCCCACAGATCATGTCATTTCAAGAGTTATTTTGGTTTAACAAAGTGGTTATATTTAAGTGTGTGAGTTGTTTACTTACTTTTTTAAATTAGTCTTCCAATTAACACCATTATATTGTTAATTCAAGCTGTTTTACGAACGCAGAACGTGTACGAATGCAAGAGGCGGGATTTATCGCATGAACCAATGACAGCCGAACATAACCAGACATATTTAATCATATTGCCTCTTCTCACAAAGCTTTCCCCTATTCATTCTTAACTACCCTCCAACAAACTCACCACCTGCTTTAGGGTGTCTGTTAAAACTCAAAGTTGCTCGGGGGAGGCGAGTGTGTTATATTTTAACATAATGAATTATAAATGTGTCATAATTGTGTTTTACAGGTGTCTGGGATTGTCGGGAGAGCAGATGTGTTAGCCAGCGTGTTGTTTCTCCTGGCCTTTCTCTCCTATATTAGGTAACAGCAGAGTATTTTCCACTAGATTGTAAGAAAACGCATCTGACAATGAAAATGTAATGCATTGTTTACAAAATTTAATTAGTGAGTGTAATTATAAAAACAAAACAATTTATGTATTATTTTTTTTAATCCGAAATACAGTTTAATCTGTGAATGTGAAACCTTGTGTAAATATCCTTCCAATTATGTCTATGTAGTATTATCAAACCAAACAATGGAGAAATCATTGTCAAACTACACAAACCAAGACTTTTTTTTTACTGCTAATAACTTCAGTCTTACTTATTTCTTCTTATAATCAAGGTTGAAATCAGGGCTGCTTAAAAATATTTTTGGTTTATATAGGGGTTTTTTTTTGGATTTAATGAATATAAAGTTCAAAAGAACAGCATTAATTTGAAATAGAAATCATTTGTAATATTGTAAATGTCTTTACTCTCACTTTTGAGCAATTTAAGGCGAGACACTGCAGGTGTATAGGGTAAAAAACTTAACTAATAGTTATCGCCTTTCTTACCCAGTTGATTGATTACATTGATAACTGCAAACATTTTTTGTATTACAAGTTTTTTAAATGTTAGGTTTAAATATGCAAATGATGCATTATTTAATGAAATATGCGTTAATTTGCATACATTTCTAGTATAAAAATCTAAACACTGGATGAAGTCAGTTTCAAAGTTCTTGTTTTATTTTTTGACATATTAGAGTCATGATTTTACGGAGGGGATTTTGTCACTCCATAATTCAGAAAATACTTAAAACAAGCAGAAAACAACATATATATATATATATATATATATATATATATATTTATTATTATTATTATTATTATTATTATTATTATTATTATATATATATATATATATTTTTTTTTTTTTTTACAATTTTGGGGAATAAAATGTATATAATCAGGTAAATTATATATGAACAAGTCCCTCTGTAAAAACCTTCAGGATATAGACAGGAATAAAACTTTAATGTTTGAAAAAACTGTGTTTTTGTCTGCAGTATCTCCCGTTAATGCATCCCTGCTTAATAGAATCATTAATTTCTTTAAAGCGGACATTAGATGCAAAATTCACTTTTACATTGTGTTTGCATATAAATGTCTTAGCAGTGTGTGGACACAACCACCCTACAATGACCTAAAACCTAAACAGTCTTAATTATCAAGCCGTTTTGAGTTTCTGAGCCTTATGATGTCATAATGCTCAAGCCCCACCCACATCTGCTGATGGATATTATCATATTTCCACCCTCAGCCAGTTGTACACTGTCCGCCATTTTTTCCGAGCTCGAGCAGCTGTAGCAACGTCGTAAACAATGCAGTTTTGTAGTTGGATGTAAAAGTGAACATAGAACGTTGATGGTAACGTGCCACCAAATACACAAAACAGAAGAGGGGGCGGGGTGAGCAGTAGCTCATTAACATTTAAAGAGACATGCACCGAAAAGACTTGCTATGAGCAGAGCTGTTTTTGACAAGGTGTTGTTTTACACAACCACTGAGGAATTTTAATCAAAGTATGTTGCAGGCATTTCACAAAGACCCTAAAGTATCATAGCAGCTTGTGGAAAACAGCCATCTGATGTCCGCTTTTAAAAATTGACCCCAAAAGTACTGCGAATGTGGTGACTTTCACTTCTTTTTTTCTATTTCAGGAGTGTGTCAGCTAACAGAATGGCAGATGAGTTTCCTCCCACAGTGTCTGCCTTGTCACTGTCTCTCAGTCTGTTGTTGGGCACCTGTGCCATGCTGGTGAAAGAGACGGGCATTACGGTGTTTGGTGTGTGCGTCCTATACGATTTCCTTGTGCTCTGCCGCAAACCGCTCATCTCGTAAGTGTCTTTGTGTTTGCTTAGCTGTAATATTAGCACATACTGATTATTGTCAGCTGGCATGGCTTTGGAAAGCTGTGTGTCATTGTGTTGGAATTTTTACAGTCGGCATGCATTATATTTTATCACTTTTCAAACAGTTCTCAAGTTGTCTTTGACTAGTTAGTCATCTTTTAGATCTGAAATAGCAATCATTTAAATCCCTCGCCGGTGTGTAGTATATATAAATGGCATGTAAAGGTCTTGAGGAAGGCCGTCTGTCTCCGTCTGTGACGGAATCTTCAGCGGAATGTTTATGGAGAATTCCACTGTTGCCAGAGCATCGGCGCAGCCATGTGCTTTCAATCTTCAGCCCAAGGCTGAGACGGTGCTATAAGTGACTGATACACATTCATCACATGCAGTCGGATCACATAGCACAGACACTCATTCAATTCATTAGGAGACGGTTAAAGATCGACGGCTCCTGGACGGACATTGACTGCTTGTATTACTGTCTGAAAATGATCTTAGCTCATCAAAACATGCTAAAGCCTGCAGACACAGAGTCTGACCTTGGGTAGTGACCTTTCAGGGAACCGATTTAGTGTGTTGCATTTCTGCAATCAAATATGTACGCACTATGATTTAATGTGCTTTCTATTTAGCCATTTCTAAAAAGCTTGCCATTAGACTACTTTCACGTTTAAAAACGCAGTGGCAGGTTGTCACTTTTGGTACATTTATTCATAACTTTATTTTATTAGTTTGTGTGATTACTCAAGAAATGTTCACAAATTTTATTTATGTGTACGTGTGTGTTTATATACATGTATGTTTCTATAAAAAATAAATATATATATATATATGTTGATTATTTTAAATTAAACATTTGTATCAGATTCAAAATATTTAATGTCAAATAATCTACATTTAAAATTAAAATAATAATAATATAAATTGTTTTGCTAATTGTAAAACTAATGTTTGGTTGTACAGTAATTTTTTTTCTAAAGTGAAATAAGAAAAAACTTTTAACCCTTTTGAAATATTGCTATATATACATTGAATATTGTCATAAGGGCTTTAAATAATATCACAATAATATAATATAATATAATATAATATAATAATGTGTTTTATTATTATAAGGCATTTTGTATCAGATTCAAAATTTTTAATGTAAAATAATCTTAATAAAAAATCGAAATTGTTTTACTGATTTTTTTTTTTCTTTTAGTTAAAATCTAAACAAATTATTGAAATAAAATTTTACAATATTGCTATATATACATTGAATATTGTCATAAGGGCTTTAAACAATATAATATAATATAATATAATATAATATAATAAATATAATATAATATAATAATGTGTTTTATTATTATAAGGCATTGTGTATCATATATTATATTATATTATATTATATTATAAAAAAATACTGTATAGCCAAACATTTTTACTTCAACAATTAGCAAAACAATTTCTATTTTGTTTTAAGACTATTTTACATTAAACATTTTGAATCTGATACAAAATTCTATTATATTATATATAATAAAGAATATAAAAAATATGTTTTTGCTATATTTCTAATATAAATCTCTTTAAGCTATTTCTGAGCAAATCCAAAGATATTGCAATATATTGTCAGAAGTTAAAACATATATATATATATATATATATGTAATATAATATAATCATCCATTTGCTGCGTGACCGCAAATGACTTTTCATTACAGCGTGTGTGTATTTATCACATACAGGTAGACGACTCAAATGAAAGCAAATTTGTTTTTCGCTTCTTTAATCAATTTGAAAGACGACTGTTTGACTGGTAGCAAACAAATTGCGAGCAGACGATCTAACCAAAGATCAGCACGCAGACCTGCGATGGAGAAAACACAAAGCAATCTTCCAATTACAGCTCAGCTCTTTCGTTCGACTGTGGCGGTAATTGGCATTCAAAGAGAGTCAATCAGCCGAGACAAACAGCAATCGCGCTCTCCGACTCAACCCAAACTCCCTCATTCTCTCTCCCTCTCTTAGTGTGAACCTCATTTGCTTCAATTACAGTCTCAGCTACTTAAAATGTGCTCTGTGTCCAGTGGGTCTTCACTCTCTGAGAGTGTGAAAAGCTGAACAAAGGGGCTCATCAGTGAGTGGAAAATAGATAGGGACCCCTTGACTGGCCCTTGGGTTCTCATTACTGAAGGAGACGCACGACGGAGATACCAGACTGATCCTTGAGTGCTGTGTGCGAATATTACACCCCTGTACACACGTTCGCACACAATCCCAAGCTCATTCTTCTTCCCCCAGGCTAATAAGTTGCTGTCCCAGCCTTGCCGTTTTGATGCTGTAAAAAACACTATTTTGTGATTTTATGGTTTTATTTTGACATTAACAGTCCTAACTGCATTTTAACCACTCTGAACATTTCAGCAACCACCTAGAAACACCTTGCAAATAATAGGGAGAATTATCTGGCCAACTGCAACATCTTTGATACAGTTTGCATCCATGCATATATATATATGTCATGTTGCAGTAATGCATTATGTTGTCTAGCGCATATCGCGACAGCACTTAAATTATGTTCAGTGCCTGTGATGTTTGAGTCTGTCGTCTCTCCCATGTGTTCTGCCGAGATCAAAAACACAAGACATGCATCTATTTCTCCGCATTAGTCACAGAGCTCATAACCTCAGGGACAGCAGAGACCTCACAGATAAACATGACATCAAACATCTAGTAGCAAAAGCTCCTTTAATCCATTATTAAGATATTTCATATAGATCAGATCTGTTTATGTGGATGCATGTGCCACATTGCACAAATGTGGGATCTTTAAATATAAATATTTTTTAAAGCAATGGAGTCGCATAGCCCATGTTGTTGTAAAACCCACTGAATATGTTTATTGAAGTATTTTCTAAAATAAAATTAACCAGCATGTGAAGTGGGTTTAAATGCATCATGACTGTAAATTTTTTTTATTTTATTTTAAACATTTATTTTTTATTTAAAATAATTTCTTTTTGTACTGTAAAATTTGCTGGGTTTTTACTTTTTAAAAATGTTTTATTTTATTTAACATTTATTTGTATTTAAAATTATTTATTTATTTATTTTGACTGTAATACGTGTTGGAGTTTTACTTTTTTACTGTAAAATGTGTTGAATTTTTGTTTTATTTTATTTAACATTTATTTTTATTTAAAATCATTATTTTTTTAACTGTAAAATGTGTTGGATTTTTACTTTTTTACTGTAAAATGTGTTGTTTTTTTTGTTTTTTTTTGTCCTACCTCAAAGGTTTTTACCTTCTCAATCATAATCATAATGAAATTTATACCATACAATGAAACTATTTTTAAATATTAATAATAACTGTAATAACTGTAACTGTAATAATAACTGTAATTATTAAAATTATGATAATAATAAAAATTGTATTTAGCTTTAACAAAATATTTAGTGTTCAACATTTTTTTGTATATATCCCTTTAACATTATTTTACGTTTAAAAAAAACTTAAATATACAACCATGTTATGCATTTTTATGCATTCTAGTGCAGTTTATTATATTATATTATATATTATTATGAAAATAAAAAGTATGTTTTTTAATGTTAAAAAAGGTTCGCTATTGTAAAAATGTTTGGTTTAAAAAAATCTGAATAAAAAAAATCCCTTTATGCCATTTCTGAGCAAATTTTAACATATTGCAACATATACATTGAATATTGTCAAAAGTTAATATATATATATATATATATATATATATATATGTGTGTGTGTGTGTGTGTGTGTGTGTGTGTGTGTATCCATTAAAATAAAACAAATAATTTTAATTAAATTAAAATTTTAAAATTAAAATTTGCAACCATGTTTCATACTTTTTTAAAAGAAATATAGTCTTTTTAATTTAGTTTATTTAATGTTTATTCAATAAAAAATGACATAACAAAAATCATGGTTGTGTTTCAACATGTCCCAGATTTTAGTAACAGCACTGCAAAACTTAAGTGAGTTTTATTTATTTATTTATAGTTTGATCTCCTCACATTGATTTTTCTAATGATGGTACTCCTCCTTTTACTAATCATCTGGTGAAAAAGTACATTTTCTTATTTTTAAAAAGTAGGAAAAGTAACACAATTACGATTTTTCATTTTGCACCCCATTCACTGACAGTGCCATGCATATTTATTAGGTAAATCGTTAGACCTAAAAGGAATATTTATGAGCTAATCAGACATTATAGTAGCAGGGCGTTAATAGACGCAGCAGAAAAGAACATCCGTGACACTTATACAAACATGCGACTTGGGCTGTGGGTTCGCTGGCGGCAATGATAACACTCCGCAGCTTTAAAGAACAGCAAAGGAAGATTCCTCTCTCCGTCTACATCTCCCTCTGGGGAATGAGGGCTCTGCAGCTTTATTTGATTTTCAAAAGTGCCCATAAACCTTTGCCGCTACCCGTGACCCTGGGGAGGACACAAGACACAAACTCTGTCACACACACACACACACACAGTGTGGAGTGTGTGAGTGTGTGATTGTGACTGATAGTCGTCGTAATGCCTGCAGACTTGCTGTCTCTCAGTGTACTTTTTGGTGTGTGTGTGTGTGTGTGTTTGCAGTGTCTCCTGTGGGCTTTGTTATTATTAAATGCATAAGCCGACACTTGTTTTCTCTCCTTTATCGCTACACCAGTGAAATTTTTATAAGAGTATCAATTACAAACGCCTCACAAACGCCTGACATTAACTAAGTAAATGCTCCCAGTTCCATTAACATGATTGTTTATCTGCATTTGTACATGCCATACTTGTCTTACTCGCTATGAAGCATTTAATGGCACAGCAGATGTTGACGTCTTATTTGTATATTCATAGTTAGGGGTCTAATTATGTTTGGTTGCAAAAATGTAAAAATCTGAGGCATTTTAAAATAAAAACTGCATTTGCAACTCATTTTATTTCCCTTAAGATCACATACTTCCAAGTGAAAGAGCATATTTAATGAGGAGGAAATGTCAGACGGGACTTCAGTTTATCCACAGGATTAAATTCCTGTGCAAGTTTTTGTATGACTCCTCCCCTTCTGAAACACGACCAGCAACCATTGGCTAAAACTTAACGGCCTTGGTGATGTCATCATAAAAGGACAGTCGTTTCAAAGGCAGAGAAGTGTTTGAATTTTGATGAAATTTACATTTTATATTTTGATTTCTCTGGAATGTGCACTATGGGTGTGTGATAATGACAAAAAATAATACTGACATTTTCTGGAATTTTGACGATAGCGGTAATTACACAATATTTTGCTGAGCATGTTATTGTGCTGGTATTTTGGCAGGTTTAAGAGTACCATGGACAGCTTGACTCCCAAAGCTTTTGATTTTCTTCATATTCAGTGTGTTGGTTAGTAGAAATTAACTTTTCCAGTAAGTTTAAATTGATTTTTACCTTTATAAGGCTATTTTTTCTAACCTAAGCATCATGTAAGCATCATCTTTTGTGTTGTATTCTTAAATTTAATCGATAAATTTAAATAGTAAGACACTATATATCTATACTATATATCAAATTAAATCAGTATCAACAAAAATTGTGTTTGCAATGCAGAGGTGGCTCAGAATCTGCATCAGAAGTGGTATTTAGATACATTTACACACTGTTTAATGCAGGACATGAATGCTTTTAACCAGTTACAAATGCATTCATAATGTTTTGATGTGTAAACACTGGATATTAATATTTAAAATTAATTGGGAGGAAAAATGGAAATATACTTTAAATATAAACCTAAAATTGCCAGTAGGTGGCAGCAGATTACTGCATGAGTGAGTCATTGAGCCATTCACTTAACCGATTTGTTCAAACGGCTGATTGATTCAGTACTGAAACACTGTTGTGTGTTGTTCAGAGATGCAAAACAGTTCTGCTGTGGCTTTGTTTGAAACTATTTTTGTTGATGAAATACAGCAAAAACAGGAACTGTTGTGTCTAAAATGTAAGTCACTTAATATTAATTTCTTGTTTATTGAGCTGTTCATCAAATCAATATCACATTTGCAATCGTCCTGATATTTGGAGAAAATTTACACTATTTGTGTGATATTAACTATAGCAGATTACATAAATATAAACCTCATGCGGGGGCATTTTTGCCCTCTTATCTTGAATTTTGGGGGAATTCTAAATGTATTTTAATAGAATAAATCACCCCTAATGTCATCATAAAAGGAAAGTTGTTGCAAAGACAGAGGAAGCGTTTATATTTTGATGAAATCTACATTTTATGTTTCGATTTCTTTGGAATAACATGCACAAATCAATAATTCACTAAAAGCCCAAGGCTTCTCCGTTGGTGGAAACTAGGTGGCCTTGGTGATGTCATCAGAAAAGCAAATTCGTTTCAGAGGCAGAGAAAGTGTTTGTATTTTGATGAAATCAACATTTTATATTTCGATTTCCTTGGAATAACATGCACAAATAAATCAGTCACAGAAAGATCGGGAGCTTCTCCATTGGTTTAAACATGGTGGCTTTGGTGATGTCATCAGATCGGGAGCTTCTCCATTGGTTGAAACTTGGTGACTTGGCCTTGGTGATGTCATCAGAAAGGAAAGTTGTTTCAGAGGCAGAGGAAGTATTTATATTTTGTTAAAATCTACATTTATATTTCGATTTCTTTGGAATAACATGCACAAATTAATCAGTTGCAGAAAGCCTGGGAGCTTCTTCAATGGTTGAAACTTGGTGGCCTTGGTAATGTCATCAGAAAAGCAAATTCACTTCAGAGGCAGAAAAAGTGTTTGTTTTGATGGAATCTACAATTGTTTATTTGTATTACTTTAGACTAACATGCACAAATTAATCATTCACAGTAAGACTGGGAACTTCACTGGTTGAGAATTAGTGGCCTTGGTGATGTCATCAGAAAAGCAAATTTGTTTCAGAGGCAGAGAAAGTGTTTATAAATATGGATGAAATCTACATTTTATATCTCGATTTCTTTGGAATAATATGCAAAAACCAATAATTCACAAAAATCCTTGGAGCTTCTCCATTGGTTGGAACTAGATGGCATTGATGATGTCATCAGAAAAGCAAATTTGTTTCAGAGGCAGAGAAAGTGTTTATATTTTGTGAAAATCTACATTTATATTTTGATTTTTTTGGAATAGCATGCACAAATGAATCAGTCGCAGAAAGCCTGGGAACTTTTTCAATGGTTGAAACTTGGTGGCCTTGGTAATGTCATCAGAAAAGCAAATTCACTTCAGAGGAAGAAAAAGTGTTTATATTTTGATGGAATCTACAATTTTATATTTTTATTACTTTAGACTCACATGCACAAATGAATCGTTCACAGTAAGACTGGGAACTCCACTGGTTGAGAATTAGTGGCCTTGGTAATGAATCAGAAAAGCAAATTTGTTTCAGAGGCAGAGAAAGTGTTTATAAATATGGATGAAATCTACATTTTACATCTCGATTTCTTTGGAATAATATGCAAAAACCAATAATTCACAAAAATCCTTGGAGCTTCTCCATTGGCTGGGAGCTTCTTCAATGCTTGAAACTTGGTGGCCTTGGTAATGTCATCAGAAAAGCAAATTCACTTCAGAGGATGAAAAAGTGATTATATTTTGATGGAATCTACAATCGTATATTTTTATTACTTTAGACTAACATGCACAAATTAATAATTTGCCGTAAGACTGGGAACTTCTCCATTGGTTGCAACTTGCTGGCATTAATGATATCATTAGAAAAGACAAGTTGTTTCAGTTGTATTCATTTGTGTTTCTTGTGTTGAATAACATGCACTAATGAATCAATCACAATAAGAACAGGAATTGGAAAAAAATAATTAAGCAATCATATCTTCTCGTTTTCTTATAACCAGACAAAAATGCCAGAAAATGGAAATAGCGATAAAGGGTAAGAGGCGGGAGGCTTGCGTTTTTTAAAATACCGTGCTGCCTTTGAGCCCAGTTACCGATCCCTGGAGTACAATACGCTCTGAAAAGCACTGATGCGCACACACACACGCACACACAGTCATTAAGCCCAGCTCTCTCCGGCTCTTTACTGAATCAATCAGCAAAAGTGCGATGTACTGCCTGAGCTCCGCTCCTCCCCCACCGCCTTCTCTCGCCTCTTCTTTTCTTTCATTCATCTCACCCACATTTCCAGTCACAGCTGTCATGGTGTCATGTCACGGCGAATTAAAATTCACTGTACATCCCGGCACTCGCAAAGAAGGATGATGCCGTTCCAGTTTAGAGTGGCATTTTAAAGACTTTTAATAAGGACTGTGAGTGTTTGTGTGAGTTTCTTTTCACTTGTTTTCTTGCAGCTCTGTTTTCCAAGATGGAAAGGTAATTAATTGAAAGCAGCAGTAAACAGATTAATATACCCGTAAAGTAATTGGCTGGTGGTTTGATTAAGTCACTAATGAATGAAAATGAGTTCATCAACTGATTGAGTTATGGAGTTGTTAAATGACTGTCACATCTGGTTATGCTTTTGTTCCAGGCACCTGTCACGCTCCGGGTTGAAGGAGCTCGTCAGAATTTCCAGCCCGTTCATCAAACGTGCTTGCGTCATCTCGCTGCACGTAAGTAGCTACATTTTTACTGCCGAATGTCACAATGCTTCTTTTCTGCCTAGTTTAGCTCTTATTCCTTATCCTGTGCTATTTTTATAACAACAAAAGTTAGCTCACTTCGTGCTAGCAATCTACTAAAAGCCGGCAGATATGTGCATTTAAAATTCACAGTATTTCTCCTTCCTTCTAAATTAACTGAGAAAAAAATGTGATGGCTTATTTGCTTTCAGGAGCATATCCACATTTTTGTCCAGTATAAAAGTGCTCTTTAAACACACTTTTAGTTTCCCTCCATCTATTAATATTAGCAACCCAGTTACATTAATATGGGTTCTCAAACTCAATTTTTTGCTGATAACCGCTTATAAATAGTGTTAAAATGTAATATCAAAACCTCAAGTGCTCATTTGTTAAAGTTTTTTACTTTTTTTTTTTTCTGTAGGTTACAGTCATCATGTCTATCCGCTTATGGTTGATGGGTGGATCCATGCCGCTATTTTCAGAGCAAGACAATCCAGCATCTTTCTGTCCGTATCTGCTCACCAGGTCGGTCTGACTGTCACCCCTCACTCATTTTAATTTTAAAAGAGTTAACAGAGAAATATGTTTTCATCCACTGAAGACTGTATGGACTAGAGGTGGGCGATATACCAGCAGACACGATTAACCGGTAGAAATTTGTCAACCTGTAAAGGTCATCTCTGTCGCAGTTACCAGCTCACGTGACATTGCTGTGCCATATGGTCACAAAAACGTATTGTTTGCATGCATTTTAAAGGGGTCATCAGATGCTAAGTTCACTTTTACATGTTGTTTGAACATTAAAGTGTGTTGGCAGTGTATGTACAAATCTACCCTATAATGATAAAAATCCATGCAGTGGTTTTTAATTAATCTGTAAAAATAATATCCCCTTTTTCAAATCGAGCCGTTCTCAGATGCCTGTCGTTGTGGCGTCACACAGACAGAGGCCGTACCCACGATAGTTGATTGACATAAGCGTTTTACCTCAGATCAGTTGTAACAGTCAGACCTCCATGTTTTGATGCCGGAGCAGGGATGTAAGTTAGATTGAGCAATTGAGGTGTTGTGTTGCTGGATGTAATAATGAACAGTGGTCGTCATTTACTCCCGACATCTGAGCCGCTGAAGATGCTGTGGATTACGTTTGTTTGTGAAGGGAATGCGCCTCCCGATCTACATATATCAGTCTATGTTCGCATGAATCATTCGTGATCCAGTTTCACTTACAGCAGAAGTGAATATAAGGGTTTTTTAATGAATCTTTGCGATCGCCTTTCCTTATAACGTGGTAGTTAGCAAGTTTAGAGGCCAAATGCGGCTAAAGTAAACAGGCTCGTCAATCCACAGAGAGAAGAGAGGGGCAGGGCGAGCAGAGCTCATTAACATTTAAAGCAGCCTCGACCAGAATGGGATGATTTTTGCAGAGCTGATTTTGACAAGGTAAAAAGGATGTTGTTTTACACTACCATTGAGAATTTTTAAACCTACAATTTGTAATGTCTACTTAATACTTTCTCATTTAACATAAAAATAGCTTTACATAATCTTTTTGGGGTATTTTCACAGTCAAATTTATTTTGCGATTAATTCGATTAATTAACCGACACATGTAATTAATTAGATAAAAATTTTAATCAACTGACAGCCCTAGTTTTTATACATTTGATTACTTACTTAATTAGTTTCTCTTATTCTTGTTTAATCACTGACTGTTTACTTGTCTTCAGTGAGTTTTTAAGCTAGTATCAGTATTTTTGTAATATTGACATTGGTGACTAGAATAATAAAATTTCTATGGTATCAAAAATGTTGATATCACAAAGACCTTATATAGACCAGAAATAACTATGTTGTGAGATGTTGTTACCGTGAAATAAAATTACACATATCGTGATATAAGATTTTGGTCATATCGACCACCCCTAGTATGGACTATAATGCAATTTAAAACCAGTATGGGGTTTTATGTGGTTTGGAACGTGCAGAAAAGCAGGAAAAACTTAACATTTCCTCCCAACTGTTGTTTTACTTGTATTACTAAAGTATTTTAATGTGTGTTGGTGTGCATGACTTGGACTTCTATAATTACTAAAGGACCATTAACATTTTATGTGGATGCATAACAATTCTTAATAGTTTCTTAAAATACCCATGTTATGACCTGTTTGGGAATTTTTTTAAAACACAATAGTTTTTTAACCTTACGTTGTGTTCTTGACGTTTTGACCAGGAGAGGATTTTCTTTCTCCTAAAAAAAAAAAAAAGAAGAATTATTGTTATTACATTGGACTAAAACTTAATGGCTTTGCTTGCACAGGGTGACCAGCCTACAAAAAATGCTTATAAATTTCTCATTTTGCTATATTGTTAGCCAAACATTTGTTCATTCTTTCCATCAACTTGTTTTCTTCAATTAGTTCAAGTTTTGTATTTAATTTTGGAACTGATTGATCGTAGGGCTCATTGATCTGAGTTTAAGCACCTCAGTTATTGAGTGAAAAAAGCATTATTTGTGAATAATGTTGGCATTATTCACTCAAAAACTGAGATGCATGAGCTCAGATCAATGAGGCCTATGAACAATCAGTTCCTAAAGGGAATACAAAACCAATTGTATTGAATCCAATTTTGAATCCAAGATCAGAGATTTATGAGCTATTTTAAAGGCTCATTTTTTATAGAGAACAGCAAATTAGGTAAGGTATTTTCAGCACAGAACAAGGATTCAATTTTATACACTACCAGTCAAAAGTTTTTGAACAGTAAGATTTTTCATGTTTTTTAAAGGTCTCTTCTGCTCACCAAGCCTGCATTTATTTGATTCAAAGTACATTAAAAAAATAGTGAAATATTTTTACCATTTGAAATAATTGTTTTCTATTCGAATGTATTTTAAAATGTAATTTATTCCTGTGATCAAAGCTAAATTTTCACCATCATTACTCCAGTCTTCAGTGTCACATGATCCTTTAGAAATCATTATTATTATCAATATTTAAAACAGTTGAGTACATTTTTTTTCAGGATTCTTTGAATGGAAAGATACAAAGATCAGCATTTATCTAAAATAAAAAACTTTTGTAACATTATGCACTATACCATTTTTGGGGGGAAGGAAATTATAGAAATTATTGCTTTTATTTAGCAAGGATGCTTTAAATTGTTCAAAAGTAATTAAGACATTTATAAAGTGACAAAAGATTTATATTTCTATTCATCAAAGAAATCTGGAAAAATTCTACTTAGCTGTTTAACATAATAATAATTAATTTTTTTTTTTTGAGCAGCAAATCAGAATATTAGAATGATTTCTGAAGGATCATGTGACTGGAGTAATGATGCTGAAAATTCAGCTTTAAAATCACAGGAATAAATTACATTTTAAAATATATTCAAAAAGAAAGCAGTTATTTTAAACAGTAAAAATATTTCAGCATTTTACAGTTTTTGCTGTACTTTGGTGACCAGAAGAGACTTCTTTAAAATGCATTAAACTTTCGACTGGTAGTGTATTTTTTCATTTACAGTATTAAATTATTTAACCAGGCTTTTTTTTGCTATCTATTTAGGTTTCTTACATACTGCTACCTGCTCGCCTTCAACGCCTGGCTTCTACTGGCTCCCATAGTGCTTTGCTACGACTGGCAGGTAAGCGGCATCAACATAAACACACAGCAATCGCTACATCTGAGTGAACGCTTGATGACTCCATGAGTTGTGATTGACAGGTGGGCAGCATTCCTTTAGTGGAGTCTCTGTGGGACGGCAGAAATATTGCTTCACTGACTCTGGCTCTCGTCATGCTGGCGCTGAGCCTGAACTGTGTTACATGCCTACAGGTGAGCACACACACATTTCCACATGTCAAGACAACCGCAGGAACCGCATCTCCGCAGACTCGCTCTGTCATCATTTATGAAAAACACACACGCGAATGTAGCTTTCTCATTTCGATAGACATAAAAGCCTCCACTCACGCTGTCTCACACCCCGCTGTTCACTCCCGTGCGTTCCCAACGCGGTTGTTCGCGACTCATCGCCATAGCAACCCGTGAAAAATAGCAGCGATTGTGTAAATGAGTGCAAACGCTCACGTGAAGCAGATGTTTGCCGTAAGCTAATGCACACATTTTTCTTGTGCATGAAGTGAAATGTTTTCTTTTTTTATCTTTTTATTCAGTTCTTCAGGCAATTATTTCTGCTCATCTCAATCCTGCCGTTTTTGTGAGGCATATGCATATGCTGACTGTGAAATTCGTCATACATCATTTTCGTATGGCGTATGAATGTAATTTTAGCATCAAAGACTTGCTGCTTGCAAATCATTATTAGCAACATTTCAGTCAAAGAGCGTCTCCGGGCATTTTAAAACTTTGCTGTCGCAATCAAAAATGTTCTTTAATCAATCTAAAACTTTTTAATATGCCTAAATGCATGTTTATTTGTTCATTAGTTTTAAATACACCAGCATTTTTGGAAAATGGTCATAAGATGACATAATGGGTGATGCAGGTTTGAAGTGCATTTAAGAAAAGCATTTAAGGTTTAAAAACCTTGAGAGCTTCACCGACAAGGCTTGTTTTATAAAACATTTGAGAAACTGCGACAGCATGTCAAATTGGTCTTTGTCAGGCCCCAGAAAGCTCTTTTAGTTGTTTGCTGCTCTGTCCTTAAGGGAATTTTTAGAAACGTTCATGTTTCTCCACTCCAGCCCTTGAGTTTGTGGAAAGCAAATAATTTTTAGAATGGCTGGTCCGACTCCATGCAAAGAAACTAAGAGGGAAAATGAAAGAGAAAGAGAGGGAATATTCCGGTCCCTGATCAGCAGATCTCATATCTACTGACTGAATAATTCATAGTGTGTGTCTGAGACAAGCTGACAGACCAATGTCAGTAAACTGTCTGCTCCTTTTACTGATTGAGCTGAGGCGTGTGGATGTGTGCAAATGTTTGATATTGAAAAAATCTGGTTTTCTCATTCGGTTTTATAAAGACAACACAGATTTCATATTCTATGAATGTTTCACAATGTTCCTCCACTCAAAATTTGTTCTGTATACACTGGGGCCACATGGGATTTAAACCTGGAAGTAAACTGGCACTTTTAGAATTTTGAAGTTTTTAAAGATTTTAAATTTAGAATTTTAAGATTTTAAAATAAAGAAACATTATAACATAAGACATATTTAACATATTGATATAGTGTGCACTTTTTGTAAGTAACAGTTATTGTAAAGTACAACTAATTTAAAAATCAAAGCTAATTTAAAATATTAAATAGATAGTTCACCCAAAAACTAAAATTCTCTCATTAATTACCCTTATGTCATTCCAAAAACTCATCTTCGGAACACAGATTAAGATATTTTTAATGAAATCTCAGAGGTTTCTGACCTTGCATAGACAGCAACTCAACTGACATATTTAAGGCCTAGAAAGGTAGTAAAGACATTGTTAAATTAGTCCATGTGACATCAGTGGTTTAACCGTGATGTTATAAATGGAAGAGAAGAAATTGTTAAATAAAGTTGTTGTTTTTGTTTCTCGTATTTTCATAAAATTAAGGTTGAACCACTGATGTCACATGGACTGTTTTAACGTTGTCTTTACTACCTTTTTGCACCTTGAACGTGGTAGTACCATTGCTGTCTTTTCAGGGTTAGAAAGCTCTCGGATTTCATCAAAAATATCTTATTTATTTTCCAAAGATGAACGAAGGTCTTACGGGTTTGGAACGACATGAGGGTGAGTAATTAATGACAGAATTTTCATTTTTGGGTGAACTATCCCATTAATAAAACTATAATAGTATATATAATAACACTGATCAGTAATCAAATTTATCAAGCAAATGTGCGACATTGATCATGTGACTCCTTCGTACAGATAGATGTTCTTGCTTTGAAGCTTCTTGAATCCTTCTCAAACCATGCCTCATAATCAAAATGTACAGTTTTTCACTCAGACTGTAATGTTAAGTGTGCGTTAAATTACAAAAATACAAATTAGAAGCATTTTTAGTAGTGCCCTCAGACTTCGACCTCATTTTTGGACCTTGTTTTATATTAAAGGTCCACTGAAATGCTTTTGAAACAACGTTATTCTCTGTGTTAATGTAATTTCAACTGAAACAGGAAAACAGGGCGAGATATATCTAGCAGCCCCGCCCCCTTTTTAAAATGGCCAATAGCGATTAATTTATATTATAGCTCGGGTCATGGCCTTTAAGCTCGGGAAATCCGCATTTGACAGCTACAGTCTAATAGATTACCCATTTGTGTAGTTAAAAATGTGTGTTTTACTCATCAGTGTTGTTTATCTAACCATTTCTCCTGGATATTGCTCTAAAATACAGCATTATGTGTAGAATTCAAATGGGTCTGAGACATTTTGTGGTGATTCACGCACATTCTGTGCTGATTCACGCACATGATCCGCTCTGTGCTATCGTTTCTCTGGACCGGAGCAGACTGTGCGTGCACTCTGGCAATTCATATGACCAGACTTCTTTTGCCCCAATGGAAAGCATATGTACACTGTCTGAATCATTTCCTATCCACTATATAGTGCACTACGTGCCATAGAAAATACTTACTCTATGAACAAGTGACCGATTTCAGCCGCAGCTTCAAAGTCTATTTATAGTATGGGGGCGGGACGCTTTGGATTCTAGAGAGCATTTGATTGGACAGAATGTTTAATGAGAAGCTGAAGTGCAGGGTGATGTCATCAAAATTGCTGATCCATGTCAATTTTAAATGCTTTTATCTTCCAAATGCATATTTTGTAATTGTTTTGGAACACACTGAGGTTATAGATAACCTTAAGACTAACATATTCATGCTAAAAGCCAAAGCCATGGGGACTTTAAAGGACTATTTATAGCATTATTGCATTGGCAGCGTCTTGTGTTATCACACAACTATGCTTCTTACCTCAGGGAGGGGAATTATGATAGAAAGGAACTGAAGGACTGAAAAAAAGCCAAGGTGAAAGGAAATAAAGGAAGGACTGAGGGGAAGAATCAGAATGAAAGAGCAAATCTGAGAGAGAGGTGTTAGTCTATAGAGGGCCTCTGAATGGAGTTTGGCCAAGTGACATTTTGGGACAGACTGCGGATGACCTCTGTTTGTGCTGCCATGACAACAGATGGCAACTGGCAAAAAGGATAATGCCAAAGCTATCATCATTCTCATGACCCAGCTTTAGCCCTCTAATATTTCCCAGAAAAACATAAGCTTTTAGGCTGTGTGTATATAAGTGTTGTCTGGTTTTGCGTCTCTGTCTGTGGTTGCATTGCTTTCGATTTCTAGTGATGGACAAACAAAAATGAAAAATCAGACAGATAGAACAAAAGCTCAAAACAAAATGACTTACCAACTTGACTGGGGTCATCTGAGGTCATATAAACCAGACGCCTGGTAGTCAGTGTTGTATAACACTTTTGAACCTAAACAACAACCTATTTGACATCAGAAACTTAAAATGTAAAGCTTCCCCTGTCACTGAAATATTCCCGTAGTCACATGACCATGCTTAGCCGCGCCTTTATCATGCACGTCTTTTGGCAGCCATCCTCCAATCAGCTGCGCTGAGCTGTGTGCCAACGATTCACCCTAATGACTTTCCAATCTGTCTCCTCAGGAATGTTTACTAGGCTAATTATCTCATGCAAAACACACGCGAAAACGCAGGCCTGAGAACGAGTCAATAGTACTGATTTGTGGCCGTGAATGTTATCAGCACATTTTTATACAAGCCTTTGTTTATTTCATAACACAGTCATTGCTTGTCTTCTCATTTGTTGCTGAATCTGAAGTTAATTAATGTTTATGATGGACTGGAAGGTAGAAATCAATATTAAAACATTCATATCCTGTCTGTGGATTTGAATTTGAAACCCCAGACAATAGCTTCAGTTTTATTATTTATTTTTTATCAGCGTATCGGCCTATTCAAAGTAAACTGAGCGTGATACAGTTATGATTTCATCTTCCCCCCAACCTCTCTTGTTCTAGCTTACATTTCATATCCAATTCATATCTCTGTATCGACCCTTCATTCCGCGGCTGTCATATTTAATGAACTTATACATCAATAGAAACAACTCCAGCTCATATTTCAATGATACATACTCAGATTACACAAATAAAGATATGGGAGCTCAATAGCAGCGTAGAAGAGCCCATCTTAGTAATGGAAATATTGCCTAGACAGTAAACAATGTGTCAATCATGTATGAAGAAAAGTGTGTGTGTGTGTGTGTTTGTGTGTTCTGTATGTTTGTGTTTGTTTCATTTCTGTTAATTTTACCCAGAATACCATAGCAAATCATAGCAATGCAGTTAACCACTCAGAAAAACATTGCAACCTTATAGTAACATCCTAACAACCTCGTAGCAACCCAGTTAAAAATCACTCAGAATATCATAGAAAGCACATGCAAATACAAGAAAGCTCCAACAAATTAAGAAAACATCTTCATCGGTTTGACAGCTAATTGCACATACATACATAAAGTCACAACTTGCAATTTGGGAGAATACAAATACTTATGACTCAAATACAAAAAAACACTGTGAATACTCACAACTCAACCAAATACATAAACACAGTGCAAATACTCACAGTGCAACCAAATACTGAAACGTGCTGCAAATACTCACAACTCAACCAAATACAGAAACACGCCACTAAAGCTCACAACTCAAACAAATACAGGAACATGCTAGAAATACTTACAACAAAACCAAATGCAGAAACATACTGCAAATACTCATAACGCAACCAAATACAGAAACATGCTACAAATACTCACAACTTAACCAAATATAGAAACATGCTGCAAATACTCACAACTCAACCAAATACAGGAACATGCTAGAAATACTTACAACAAAACCAAATGCAGAAACATACTGCAAAACTCACAGTGCAACAAATATAGAAACATGCAAATACTCACAATGCAACCAATACAGAAACACGCTACAAATACTCACAACTTAACCAAATATAGAACCATGCTGCAAATACTCACAACTCAACCAAATACAGGAACAGCTGCAAATACTCACAATGCAACAAATATAGAAACATGCTGCAAATACTCGCAAAATCAACCAAATACAGGAACACTCTACAAATACTCACAACTCAAACAAATACAGAAACACTACAAATGCTCACAATGCAACGAATACAGAAGCATGCTAAAAATACTCACAACACAATTAAATAGAGAACGCGGCTGCAAATACCTCACAGTGCAACCAAATATAGAAACATGTTGCAAATACCAACTCAACCAAATACAGGAACACCTGCATACTCACAATGCAACCGAATACAGAAACACACTACAAATACTCACAACTCAATCAAATACAGAAGCATGCTAAAAATACTCACAACACAACCAAATAAAAAAAACACTACAAGTACTCACAACTCAAGAAAATACAGAAACATGGTACAAATACCCACAACGCAACCAAATACAGAAACACTACAAATACACACAATGCAAGCAAATACTCACAAAGCAACCAAATACAGAAGCGTGCTGCAAATACTCACAAAAACTAAAAGCAGAAACACACTGCAAATGATCAGAAAAACTAAACCCAGAAACGTGCTGCGAATACTCAAAAACAACAATGCGAGTGTTTCAAAGGGACCCCAACAAGTGACAAATCTGCCTGGGATACGCTTATTGTTCAGTGTTTACTGGTCAGTGGTGTTGTCAATGACCTGAAAGTTAAGTTTTTGTTTATTTTAACATCCTGTTCGATGATTCCTTAGGCTTTTGGATTTTATTAGCCTAAATAATCTAATGAAATACACAACTCTCTGTGAAACATTATGTAAGCTGGCTAACTTACTTTCACAACTTGTTGGGGTCCCCTTGAAACATTTCCATTGTGGCCTGTGCTATTTGCAGCATGTTTCTGTATTGGCTGCATTCTGAGTATTTGCAGCATGTGTTGTCAAACTGATGTAAGATGTTTTCTTAATTTGCTGGTGTTTTTTGTATGTTTCACATTGAGCTCTCTCGCTCACTGTTAAAAAAACACTTCGAATATCATGACAATGCCCTAGCAACAAAATAACAGTGGTTGCAGATTTTGCATAGGCAAGCGCCACTGACACTTTCTGCAGGAAATGTAGAAACTTTTGGTTTCTCTAACAGCAAACAGCCTCTGTTTTTTCTCTCTATCAGTCTCACTTTTTCTCCATCTCTCTCTCTTTGTGTAGAAGATGAAAGGCAAGGAGGTGTTGGTGGGCGTCCTGTTCCTGGTCTTTCCCTTCATCCCAGCCAGTAATCTGTTCTTCCGTGTGGGATTTGTGGTGGCGGAAAGAGTTCTCTACATGCCCAGGTTTGTGTGCGTGTGTAGAGTGTGGATGTGCCTGTAAAAATATATTGCGACGGCTGAAGAAAATGTCCTTTAAAAACATTCCTTGCTCTTCAGATGACTTTTTTTGCTAAAGCATTACAAATTCATCTTCCGTTTTTTCTCTCCCTCATTCTCCTTCATCCCGCTGTGGGGATCACACACCACTGATAACAGTACATAATCTGTCTTGAGCCCTGCTTCCCATAATGCACCACTGATCTGTTATAAATTTGTATATGTGTGTGTGTTTGTATTTATGTGAACTGTAGAGATTAAACAGAAATTTGAACAATGAGGCAAGGTATTTAAAAGAGGTTGTTCAAAAATTATCTTATTAGCTCAGAGTGTAGCGGTGACCCGACAAACGACCACATACACATACATAAATGCAAGTACACACAGCATTACATCCCTGAGTACACTTAGTTATGAGTAATGAGCAGTTTGTGCTCAGTGAATTTAATGGCCTGTGTTAGGATCAGATGGGCACTTATCTTGGCGTTTAGGCGGTACTTCTCAATGCGTGCTGGGTAAATATTAGTAGCGCTGTCTTTGTTAGTGCTAACAGCAATAGTAATCAGACACGTGAGAGCAGCACTGCGGCTCAGAGGCCAAACCATTTATATACACATGCAGCCACACACACATCAGTGCAAAGCTATGAGAGGAATGTGAGTTGCTCTCAGGCTCTGATTCATTTTAGTTGTGTCTGTGCAGCAAAAATATAAGTGGAACATCACTGTTACTATTGCTTGTACGTAGTGAGTCTTATTAAAATGTCATGATTTACCTCAAATTCAACTGTTTTTCATTTTATATTCGCTGAAAATATACTTACCCTCAACCATCCAAAATATAGGTGAGTTTGTTTCTTTATCAGAATGTGCAGAGAAATTTAGCATGACGTCACTTGCTCACCATGGATCCTCTGTAGTGAATGGGTGCCGTCAGATTGAGTGTCCAAACAGCTGATGACAACATCACAATAAGTGCATTCATCCTGAATTTTCATCTTCTGTTGACTTTGAGACTATTTTGGTAAAATATGCCAAAAAAAAATCCTATATACTCATATAGAAGGAAGAATCTAAACCATATCTAGAGACCAAAATATGAGCATTGCAATGCTGCATATTTTAGCAACCAAAAAGCAACGCCTTAGCATTATGGATGCAAGTTATGCATGGCCAAGCGCACTTATATTTTCTTTAGTTAAACTCTTGTTCAATTGATGTGTCTTCAAAACAGAATTACGAGACAAATTCATTTGAACTGTGAATGTACCTCATGTTTCTAGAAGTGTGTGTGTGTGGGAAGCAGCGAAAGTGTGTGTGAGGCCGCAGGAGTCCTCATATGTTCTGTTTTTGAGGAGTGGGTGTTGATGGCGAAAGGGAGGTGTCACTTTCTGGGAAGCAAAGCTGAGAGACAAAGAAAAGAAAATGAGATTTAAAGGAATGCAAATTAAACTGAATCCAAATTAAGCCCCAGAAACACTTCAGCACTGAATGAGTTATAACAAAAACATGAAACAGATATTCCCAGGGAATATGCTATTTGATATAACTCACTTTTTCCTTTGACAGACTTTTTCAGCACTAGTAAGTAATATTCTCCGTGTGGGAGATTCATGTAATTGTGTTTGACCCGAGCCGTTTTTAACTGCGTCAACAGTGACACCAATGTCTGAGAATAAACAGTGTGAGGTGTGGAATCGGATCGGCCCCTATTCCTGTAACTAAAGGATTGAAGGCCGTTTTGTCTTTCTCATAATTACATTCAAATATGCACTCAGGTCGACAAATATAATTCACAGATGTGTCTGATTTTGTGCTTGCAATTTTAAATGCTTACCTGGTGGATAATACCAGAGTTATAATAACTAGCAATATTTAGTTTTTCAAATAAATAAATAAACAAATAAATAAAATTCAAGTCTTCCATAGACATAATCGTTTTAAAGGATATACCATTGCCATTTTTCAGAGTTGAGAGTTAGGTGACCACCTAGGAAATGGTTCTTTAGCTGTCTAAAATAACATTAAATACATGAGAGAACATTAGATGCTGAAATGCATTAGCATCACAGTTTAAAATGTGCCATTTTCCACCCACAGTGTTATCTACAGTACATTACCTGTAGAATATACACAAAGAACTGATCCAAAATTGCTTTAATTCGTCCATCTATGCAGTGTTGCTCACATTACAAAGGATTTTTCCATAACAACAGTCTCTTTGTGTGTCTGTCCAGTATGGGTTACTGTGTTCTGGTGGTGCACGGGCTGAACAGACTGTATTCAGTTGTCAGTCGGTGGGGAGCGGCCGCACTAACTGTGTCCATGCTGGTTGTCCTCCTCCTCTTCTCCTGGAAGACCGTCCAACAGAATGAGATCTGGCTCTCCAGAGAAGCCCTGTTCAGGTGTGTGGGTGTGTGAATGTTCGTATTCACTTCCTGTTGGAAGATCAAGAATATAGCAGTTTAAGATGAAGGCTGGGTTTTGCAACACAGTAGCTGGTTTTCATTCAGTTAAAATTTATTTTATTAAAGTAACAAAAAAATGTGATTTAGCATGAAATTTTGCATTCTTTGGATTTGCATCCTTTAAAACAGTGATTACTGGTCCTGAAGTACTTTCTTTCACCTCTGTCAGGTCTGGCATTCAGACTTTACCTCACAATGCTAAAGTTCATTACAACTATGCCAACTTCCTGAAAGACAGAGGACGAAACCAAGAAGCCATTTACCATTATAAAACAGCCCTCAGGTAAGTGTGTGCATGTGGGCATGAGAACAATTTGACACTGAATGGTTTTGTCTGCTGAAGGAAGCATTTCCAGTTGCCAAAATACACCTAAATACCTCAATTTCCTTCATACTTTTGGTTAAGAATCAGTGCTTTCATTGAGTATGTAAATCCCTAAATTGCCTCTGTGTTTTTGTATAGACTGTACCCTCGACATGCCAGTGCTCTGAATAATCTGGGCACCCTGACTCACCAGGCTGAGGAGGCTGAAGTTTATTACAGGAGAGCGCTGGATATTAACCCTCAACACAACAGAGCTCTCTTCAACCTGGGCAACCTTCTGAAGTAAATGTGCAAATTGGTAACCTTTTGAAGTAAATGCGCAAATTGGTAACCTTCTAAAGTAATGGTAACATTCTGAAATAAAGACACAAATTGGTAACATTTTGAAGTAAACGTGCGAACTGGTAACCTTCAGAAGTAAATGCACAAATTGGTAAGATTCTGAAGTAAAGACAAATTGGTAACATTCTGATATAAAGATGCACATTGGTAACCTTCAGAAGTAAATGCACAAATTGGTAAGATTCTGAAGTAAAGACAAATTGGTAACATTCTGATATAAAGATGCACATTGGTAACCTTCAGAAGTAAATGCACAAACTGGTAACATTCTGAAGTAAAAACTCAAATTGGTAACATTCTGAAGTAAAGACACAAATTGGTAACATTCTGACATAAAGACGCAATTTGGTAACTCTCAGAAGTCAATGCACAAATTGGTAACATTCTGAAGTAAAAACTCAAATTGTTTTTTTTTTGCAATGGTAAGTTTATATCTCGTAATTCTGACTTTCTTTCTCTGAGTTTTGACTTCTTTGCACGTTATAAAGTCCAATCTCACAATTCTGACTTGCAACTTGCAGTTGCGACTTGATATCATGCAATTTTGAGGTTACAGTGCACAATTGCAAGTTTTTGTTTCACAGTTCTTAGAAAAAAGGCACAATTGCGAGTTTATATGACACAAGTGTGAGGGGGGAAAAGTCAGAATTTTGAGATTAAACATATCGCCATTACCTTTTTTGATTCAGTGGTGAAAACAAACTTCCGTAATATACACAAAGTGGTAACCTTCTGAAGTAAATACACAAATGCTATTCCAATATTGCCTGCGTTCAAAATCTGAGAATGCAGCTTATGTGTGCCGTATGCCAAGACTGGAAAGCACCCAGGCACATCTGAATGGTGGAAAGGATAAAAATAGTGTTTGATGTTGTGGTTCACAGAAGTAATTTCATGTTTTTTGTGCTGCTGTCTTCGGTTTCGGACACAGCCACCGTGTCCATGTATATGAGGAAGAGGATGATGGTGATATTGTTTTGCAGGTCTCAGGGGAAGGAGGAAGAGGCAGAGAGGATGTTGAAGGAATCGATTCGTTTCGGCCCTCACTTCGCTGATGCGTACTCCAGCCTGGCCTCCCTATATGCTGACCAGGTCTTGCTCTCTGTCATTTGTTCTTGTTTTAGTAAATAATACACATACAAAGTGATCTTTTTTGGCCTGTTTTTTTTGCATTACCTAATAAAGCCCACATTTTATATACTTATTTTTCCCTCTTTTTTGTGTAGGGACATTCAAAAGAAGCAAATGAAATTTATACCAAGGGAATTGAGAACTGCCCCGACAGTTCTGACCTCCATAACAACTACGGTGTGTTCCTAGTGGACACAGGTAAGAAATTTCTAGAACTCTTTAAACTAGATTAACTCAGAAATCATAAGGCCCTACAGGTGTTTTGTTACATGCTTATATCAAACACATATTATACACATCCTACATATTACCTGTCTCCATTTTAGGTCATGGGGATCGTGCAGCCTTTCATTACCAGGAAGCGGTGCGTCTCAAGCCATCTCACTATGTTGCCATGGTGAACCTGGGTCGTCTTCTTCGCTCGTCCAATGACAATAAAGAGGCGGAGCTATGGTACAAAAGGTAAGATGAGATCAAATGAAACCGTATAGTCTAAACTGTGTATCTGGCTTGCACAACTGTAAACTAAATCACAGGTGGGTGTGTTTGTGTCTCACAGGGCCCTGCAAGTGGTTCGTAAAGTGGATATCCTGACCCCTCTGGGGGCTTTATATTACAACACGGGTAGATACGAAGAGGCACTGGAGGTTTACAGAGAGGCGGCTACACTTCAGCCCGACAGCACTGATATCTGGCTCGCCCTGGTGAGATTAGTCACTTTTTAGCCTAAAAAATGTCCCACCATTTCCTATCTCAATCTTTTTTTGCAATCCAACCAGTTATGTGTAGGTTTGATAGTGTTTTAAAAGCATAGTTTACCCAAAACTCACCCTCAGGCCATCCAAGATGTAGATTACTTTTTTTCTTGAGTAAAACAGTAAAGTAGATTTTTAGCTGAAATCATGACCCTTGGTGAGTCAGCGGCTGCCCATTTTTAGGCACAAAATTAAAGGGATAGTTCACCCAAAAATGAAAATTCTGTCATTAAATACCTTCATGTCGTTCCAAACCCAAAGACCTTCGTTCATCATCTAAACACAAATTAAGATATTTTTGATGAAATCCGAGAGCTTTCTGACCTTGCATAGACAGCAACGCAACTATCAAGGCCCAGAAAGGTAGTAAGGACATCATTAAAATAGTCCATGTAACATCAGTGGTTCAAACATATTTTAAAGAGGAGAAATTGTTGAATATAGATGTTATTTTTGTTTTCTTTGCACACAAAAAGTATTCTCGTAGCTTCAAAATTATGGTTGAGCCACTGATGTCACATGGACAATTTTAACAATGTCTTTACTACCTTTCTAGGCCTTGCTGTCTATAATCGTTGCATTGCTGTCTATAATCGTATGATCCTGGTTTTGCCAGCTCATTTAGCGCTCCAGTTACTCCAAAAGTCACTGAGCTAATGAAACAGTTCTGACTGTTTTTATGTTTTTATGGTTTCTTACTGTTTCCATTACAGATTTGCGCAAAACTTTTGCAATGTTTTATAAATGTCATTAAAAAACCGATGTTATGCGACTAAAATGATATTTTTTTTTCCTCTGGCATTAAGTCATTGCGATGGATGTTGGTAGGTTCGGTAGGTTTATGTATCTCAAAGCCACCGCATTAGCCATCAGTTTTAATCGTAGGAAACGTAGGCATCTATCTTCACGAAAGAAACTGAAACGATATACACACAAGCAACGACTAGAGTGGCCGCGATCAGCTCCGCAGGCTTGTACAGTGTAAATAAGGGGTTATCCAAGCTTTAATGGCCCCTTATTTAAGCATAGTGTAGTTAATGCTTGTGTGAGCGGCCAGTTATTAGGTGTTTTTTTAAGGTTATACTACATTAAAGAATGATCATGTGACTTTTATGTACGCAAGGTGAACTGTAAATGCGAAAAAGACATTTTCGTTGCAGTTTTGCAAAATATTCCTTTTTCGAGTTGCCTGAAAAAACATCTCATGCAAGCATAAAAACTTTTATGCGATATATTGGAGTTTTTGCAAAATTGACGTGTCTCCATTAGGTGTATTTTTAATTTGCGCAATTTGAAGGATAATAAAAATGCAGCTACTGTCTGTAAAAAGGTAAACTGATGAAATCTAGTTTATTTACTTTGTATGCTTTAGATATCTATGTTCCACATTATTGGGTGCTTTAATAATATAAATGCATATACATTAAGTCATCGCGTGACTATGTAATCAAACTAAACCGGACTAAACCGAAAGAGCCTGTCTGTGGAAAATAATCGGATTTCCAAGTCACCTGAGGCTATAGATTGCAGGTTATAATGTTGTAAAAATAATGCTTAGTTTCTTGCACAAACCAATTGTTTCGCTTCATTAGACCATAATTTATTATCAGTAGGGTTGGGCATTGTGATTCCCCTTACCTCCATCCCCGAAAAATACAAGATGGAAGCAAAAAATATATATCAATACTTTCTCTCGCAATTATATCATTGGGTAATTGTACTGTATATACATTGTGGGCATCAGGGAGCCACTATTAATATGTGGGGCATTGAAATCGCTTTTGAATGTGCGCTCACTTTTTACTTTCACTTTCGAGATTTGCGATCACACATACACATCAGTCACACACACATCAGTCATCTCTCCTTACTCCTACTGGTAAGTGAAATTTTATGTACTGTAATGTAACAGGGTACCGCTTTTAGTGGCTTCATAGAACCTGTTATTCATTTTCCGTGCCTTTCCGAATTCGGATTCACGCCCACCGCGACGATTTTTCAGTTTGGTAGACATCGCCCAAACTGATTTTTGGGTTTTATAAATTACCAAAGACAACAGTTCCAGCTACAAATTGTCTTTACTATTTCACTGAAGAAAAAAAAATCTTGGATGGACTGAGGGTGAGTAAATTACCAGCAATTTTTCAATTTTGTTTGAGCTATCTCTTTCATTGTCAGCATTGGCAGTGGTCTTTGAAAATGGTTTGCTTGGAGTGTTTCAAAGCCGTATAACGTCAGCTTAATTGAGTCTCCGCAGACCCTTCACTGTGATTCACATCACCGCCTTAAGAAACAGAGGCCGGGACCTCTCGGGTCAGTCTTTCATTCCCTCTTTCCTTTTTTTAACTCGTTTTGTCTCTTCCCATCTCGTTGTCTCCACAGGCGCAGGTCTTAGCCATGGCAGGTCGCTCTGCGGAGGCAGAGAAAATGACCCTGGGCATCATTTCAAAGACCGGCAACTGCATTGAATGTTACCGCTTGTTGTCTGCCATCTACAGCAAACAAGGCAACCACACTGAGGTGAGGCGAGCTCTTTTATTACCCTCATACTAAAACGGAAAACACACAAACATAAGGTTTTTCAGTTCATTTAATGCTGTGAATCAATTCATCCCGGATGTTAATTTTGCCCGGGTGCAATTTCGCCACTGCATTTTAAAGAACATTTTATTGAATCTCAGTGAGGCGTCTTAGAGTAGAGTAAATTGCATATAATTTCTTTTTATTACTCATGCCTTTACTCATTACTTTATTACTTTAGTTTAGCGGTTCTCTTCCTCAAAGAGAATTCTCTGCGCCTCCTGAGAGACGAAGAAACTCAAGAAGTTCAGCACTAGTTTTGAGCTTAATGAGTGCGTGTGTGTGTGTGTGTGTTTCAGGCGCTGGATGCATTGAAGACAGCACTGCAGCAGGAGCCATCAGACCCTGCGGTGAGGGCAGAGCTGCACTTCTCAATGGGCAACCAGCTCAGAGAGATGAACGAGCTTGATCGAGCCTTCCAGGTACTGTAACTTCACCTGCTGCTGTCAGTGTGAGGGAAGAGCTCTTTAAATATTCCCTTTCTTCACATTCTTGTTTACTATGGCTTTGCTCGCCTGTAGACAGTTCACCGAGCGATTGATGCACATCACACGCAAAAATCGCAAGAGCTTTATCCAAATGGAAAGCTCTAATTTGATTGCTTGGATTTATACGAAATCCAGGAGTAAAGATGCACAGGTTTTTATCAGTCCTCTGGGCAGCTAGATTTGAGGCTTATTTTTTGTTTTTTGAAACGTTTGATTTACTTTTTACCTTCTATGAAAAGCAAAATATTTTTCTTAAAGACAGAAAAGCTTTAATTTAGGACCATAAATATTTTTTGGACAATATATTCTCAATAGCTTGTAAAAAAAAAAAAATAAAAGAACATAAAAAAAGAAATCCTATACATGTAATGTGAAGGATGAAAATAATAATATGAATAATACATTATAATATATAATAAATACATTTTATTATTATTTTAATAAAATCAAATATACAGTATTTCAAATTTGCCATGTAATATATCGAAATTATTATGTAAAGCACAATTCTAAAATTGTTATTGCATTGCATACAATAATTAGACTCATTTTAGTAAAATTATATATTATATATAAAATTATAGATAGATAGATGTGTGTGTGTGTGTGTGTATATATATATATATATATATATATATATATATAATTTTTTTTTTTAAACATAAAAATAATGCCAATATCCCAATAATATGGTAAAAATTAATTCATTCTGAATTTTTGGATTGCAATTTCTATATCCTTTTTAAAGCATTAAAATTATGACAATATGCCAATTAAAAAACTAAAAAACTTGAAAAAAATAATTAATTCTGAATTTTTGGATTGCATTTTCATTACATTAAAATAATGAGATTTTTATCATTTTTCTTATTTTTTATTATTGTATTATTTATTTAAATGATTGTTCATTATTTTCTTCCTTCACATTACTTTACACATTACTAATGAGTTTTTTTTTTTTTTACAGTAATGACAACTTATTTTAAATATATGCAGAAATGCAAAACATACAGACAATAACATCTTCACTTTTAGATTATTTGTTGTATGGTGTTATATGTTTGTGTGATCAAAGAAGACTGCAAATACTAAGAATGCCTAAGAATTTGCCACTCGCATTTTGTTTTTTAAATGATTTGTGTTTTTCATCTTAGATATTTATGTATTGCTTATTGATTATTATTCTGCTTTAAACCTTTAAACCGTTTGACTTGTCAATCAGGCCGCTTCCTGTTTAAGCCTCAGTCGTAATAACCTGCAATATAGATAAGTTTTGCTGATAGTCTGTCTACATGAGACTAAATGTTGGGTAATTCTGCTGCTTGCTGCTTTTCTCACCTTCACACTGTTCCTTGCCAGTGCCCTGATACTGTCACAGGAACATCACCCGGCTCCTTTCATCTCCAAATATAAACAGTCCAGACTTGGTCTCGCGTTGGAAGCTTTGTCTTTAACCTCTGTGTTTCTGAACATCCTGGCTGCCTTAAAAGGGCTGTGTTTCTCTGGCAGGATTTCTGGTTAACACAAGGATTGTTTTGGTTGCATTCTTCGATCCTGGACTTATTCCAGGTCTCCCGCTAATATTTGGCCTGTAGTTCTACTTTTATTTAGACCACAAAAGGAGAGATGAGAACAGGCTGGTTTCAGGTTTACATAATTCAGCTATCCAGTTTAAAGCTCGGTTATAAAGCCCTGAACAAAAAGGCTTTTGCGGTATTTCAACACCACATCTGCGGTAGAGCCAGACTGTTAAATGTGCCTCCAGTGCTTTTTAAAATCTTGAATGGATCGTGTTTCTTACACGGGCCAGAACTGTTAGAAAAGTTTGAATCCCGCTGGTGGTTCAATGCTGTTGAAATCATCATTTAGCTAAATGTCATGTAAATACAGTATTTAAAATGTCATGTCTTGATCTAATGTTTCCAGAGCTACAAGCTTGCAGTGGAGCTCAAACCTGACCAATCACAAGCCTGGATGAATATGGGCGGCATTCAGCATATCAAGGTATGATGGCTGAGCTTTGAGGTCTGATGAAAACTGATATGATATTTCACCACAAAATCAAAAGGAAAAATATATTTTGCATTAATAAATAAATCGTTTGCATTAGGAAATTGAAACCTTTGGTTACATTATTTTAAATGTAATATATTATCAGTAGCTTGTAAACAAAATCCTGTTACTGCAATGTCAAGAAAAATATGATACATTAAATGTGGGACCATAAATAATTGATGCATTATTTTTGTGATAATATGTTCTCAGTAGCTTGTAAAATAAATAAAAACTTAAATATATATATATTAATATATATCAATAAAAGACCATAAATAATTGCATTATTTTTGTGATAGCTTGTAAAATAAATTCATATTTCTGTAATGTGAAGGCAGACATAATTATATGTTATATAAATATAACAATATGCTCAAATAAATGTAATTATGTAATATGAATATGAATAAAAGATAATGTTAATAATAATAATAATAATAATTATTACATTTTATTGTACCTAGTAATAAATTAAAGTTTAAATTAAATTAAAGATTAAATTCTTTATTTATTTATATAATACCATAAATAATTGTGACATTATTTTTGTTATATTCTTGTAAAATAAATTCCTATTTCTGTAATGTGAAGGAAGACATAATGTATTCACATTAATATATTAATATAAAATTGGTATGAATAATAAAGAATAATAATTGCATTTTATTATACCTAGTAATACAAATTAAATATTAAATAAATTATATATATATGTATTACATATAAATATATATAATAATACAAATTAAATATTAAAAACATTATATACTATATAACTATATAATATATATATATATATATATATATATATATATTTTTTTTAAGTAAAATATAATGAAAATAATTAAAAGTAAATAGTATTAAGTAAAATAATATATAATAATTAATGTGCCATATAAAAATATGTAAAACACAAAAACAGAAATTGTAAAAATTAATAAAACAAATTAAATAAATAAATAAATTGAATCACTACTCTCTCATTTTATATAAAAATATCTTTTAAAATAGTATGCATATTCTTAAGACTACATAAACTAATTTGACTTGTTTTTTTAAGGAATTATATATTTTAATTTCAATTAAGCATAAATTTATAACATATTTAAATCATAATAATTATTTGATACATTTATAATTCAAAGCATAAAAATAATGCTAATATCTTAATTTAGTCACATTTTGTTAAAACCATTTTTAAAAAACTAAAAAGTATACTAAATTACAATAAATAAAGAAATAAATTAGTTTTATTACTGCATTACAATAATAATGAGTTGTTGTTTTTTCAAATAATGAGAATTTAGAGGGAAATGTGCTTAATTGTTAATAAAACTATGGTGACACTTTTTTTTTAAACTTCCTATTAGTTATCGTTGGTTAATTTATTAACTAACATGAAGTGAAAATTAAGCAAAACATTTGTTATAATATTTATTAATTTAGCTCAAGTCCATTAAATAATATTAAAATATCCAACTTTTGATTTTACTAATGTATTAGTAAATGTCAGATCATTAACTATCAATAATAAATACTTTAGAATGTAAAGTTAACTTTAGAATTTATGTTAACTTAATGGAATCATTATTATAAAGTATGATCAAAGTTGTCACAATGCATGTATAAATTCTTCTTTATTCCTTTTGATTAGGTTATTGTAACCTGAACTAATGTGCGCTTGTTTTTGATATTTTAATAAATAGGGAGACTATGCAGCTGCACGAATGTACTACCAAAGAGCTCTTCTCCTCTCACCCGGCTCTAAACTGCTGAAGGAAAACCTGGCCAAGCTGGACAGACTAGAGAAAAAACTTCAAGGGGCCTAGAGGAGCAGCGTGACCTGAACTATCAGCCAAACGATGAAGGACAAGCAACCGAGAGACAGAAGACATGCAAACGACGGAGATGATTAATGACCGCTTCCTTCCCCTCCAGAGTTTACACAGAGGCTCTAGGATTGAACTAATCCGAAAGACTGAATTTTTTTAGCCTCTACATCCAGGGCTGGACCACGCAGATACCATTGACCTCAACACATCGCTGCAGTATCTCACAGCAACATATTTCACAAGCTCTCATCATTTTTCCCCACGTGTCGTCTGAGAGCGCTCAGACCAGCACAAATTGAGCGTTTGTTGTTCTTGTTTTAACCGGAGCTGAGGTGCCATCTCTGAGAGGGATTTTTCGGAGCCGTTCCACTCGACCAGTGCGGCTCCGTTCCGCTTGGCTGATTGCAAAGCCTGCAAAAAAATGCTGCGAGTTATCAAATATGACTAGCCGTCGACTGTGTTCCATGAACACGGCAGGTCAGTTGTACTGCAGGTGGTCTGCTTGTATTTTCAGGATTTTAAATGAAGGAAAAAAGTCGTTCATCATGTGCTTTAATTTGATCGTTTTATCTTGTACATGCATCAATATTGTGGAATGTATCTTGGACTAAAGGTATATTGACCTGTGCAGTGAATTACATATCATTTTTATCCTCATAAGCTATAATACTGAAGTCTCCTGAGATTGGAATTACGATTATATTATACATAATGACGTATCCTCATTATTTTCGGTGGCCGGAGTTTGTCATGCGGTACTCTTGATTACACCGTAATCTTTGCACTTACATTTCGTTGCCATAGGAACTGTTATCAAGAACATTTCTTGAATTCAGCAGAAGCAGCCGTGCTAAACATGTCATAGCAGAAACCAATGTGAAGTAATGTATGATTATTTAATAAATACTATCCAATGCCAGTGAATGCGTTGTTGTGTTTGGAGGTGTTGAAATTGAGTGGGAAAGTAAGTGTGCAAACACTTTCTGTCAAAATAGCCATCCAAGGCCAGGTGTTAAATTACTGTACTCGAACACACAGAAATGCATTGTTATGTATTTCAGTATACATCCCAAGTCATCATTAAAATACACACAGATTTGATATAGAAAGGGATTTAGCAACACAGACTCCTTGAACTGAATGTAAAATGTTATTCACGTTTGATTTAATCTAACCTAACAGCATTTTAAATCTCAGACATCGGTACATGGGAGAATCCTGCATGATCTTAAACAAAACGAACAGCTTCTTCATATTTAAACAGCTTTTTCACAAGTGTAAATACTGCTTTGAAAATCCATGTTTACTGAGAATACATTAAAAACCTAAAGTGAGAACGTAAAAAGAAAAAATTAAATGGCATAAATAGTTATAAATGCTTTATATTATATATATATATATGTGTGTGTGTGTGTTTTATATATATAGGCTATACTCTACTTTAATTGCTACAATTTAATTTTCGTAATTTTGTTCAGTACGTTTTAATTTTGACTTTATTCTCAAAATATTTTGACTGAGTTCTCATAATTTAGACTTTATTCTCAAAATATTCGACTTCATACTCAAAATATTCAACTTTATACTCTGAATTTTGACTTTAATCTCGAAATACTTAGACTTTATTCTCTTATTGCCATGAGTTTATTGATTTATTTAATTTTGACTTTTTTCTCTTTTATTAAATTAACTTGGACTTTAATCTCTTAATTTCAATTTTGTTCTCGTAATTTTGACTTTTTTCTCAAAATATTACAAATTTAATCTCTCAATTTCAACTTTATTCTCAAAATATTTAACTTTATTCTAGTAGTTTTGACTACTAATATTTCGACTTTATTCTCTTAATTTTAAACTTTATGCTCAGAATATTCAACTTTATTCTCAAAATATTCGACTTCATTCTTGTTATTTTTCCATTATTTCCAATATATTGGACTTCATTCTTGTCATTTTTACTTTTTTTTAAATATTCAACTTTATTCTTGTCATTTTGACTTTACTCTCTAAATATTACATTTTTTTCTCAGGATTTCGACTTTAGTTTCGAAATATTCTACTTTACTGTCGTAATTTTGACTTTATTCTCAAACTATGCGACTTTATTCACTTCATTTTGACGTTATTCTTGAAATATTCGACTTCATACTCAAAATATTCAAATTTATACTTTATACTGAATTTTGATTTTAACCTCAAAATACTTTGACTTTCTCTTATTGCAATGACTTTATTGATTTATTTATTTAATTTTGACTTTTTTCTCTTTTATTAAAATTATTATGACTTTAAATCTTAGTTTCAACTTTGTTCTCATAAGTTTGACTTTTTTCTCAAAATATTACGACTTTAATTTCTCAATTTCAACTTTATTCTCGTAGTTTTGACTACTCTTGAAATATTTAGACTTTATTCTCATAATTTTTACTTTATTCTCAAATTATTCGACTTTATTCTTGTTTTTACTTTATTTCTAATATATTCGACTTTATTTTTGTCATTTTGGCTTTTTTTTTAAATATTCAACTTTAACCATGTCATTTTGACTTTACTCTCAAAATATTCAATTTTATTCTCAGAGTTTCGACTTAATTCTCGAAATATTCTACTTTATTGTCGTAATTTTTACTTTATTCTCAAACTATTTCAACTTTATTCTCATAATTTTAAATTTAATTCTAAAAATATATTGCCTTTATTCTCATATTGCCACGGCTTTATTCTCGTAATATTGACTTTTTTTCTCAAAATATTATGACTTTAATCTCTTAATTTTTACTTTATTCTTGAAATATTCAACTTTATTTTCATAATTTCGACTTTATTCTTAAAATATTTGACTTTATTCTTGTAACTTTGACCTTACTCTCAAAATATTTCGACTTTTTTCTCGGAATTTTGACTTTTATTCTCAAAATATTTGACTATTCTCTTAATTTCGAGTTTATTACTGAAATATTGTTTTGTTTTTTTTCATAATTTGGACTTCATTCTCAAAATATTACGACTTTAATCTCACAATCTTTGGCCTGTTTTTACAGTCAGGGTTTAGACTAAACTAGGACTACACCATAGTTCAATTAGGACATTTAAGTCATTTTTTTTTTATAAACATGCCTTAGTAAAAACATTTCTGGTGTGCATCTTGAGACAAAGGCACTAATATATTTTAAGATCAGTCAGTGCAAGCTCAGACTTACATTTTAGTCTAGGACTAGGTATAAGCCTTGTCTATGAAACCAGGTGATAGATTTTTTGTTTGTTTTTTAACGTGGCACCAAAACGCCGTCATATTATTGTAATGAAAAGATGCAACTGCAGCCTTTACACTAGTGGTCACTGCATGAATGATACAGTAAGCATGTGATAGGCTTTTCAATACGAGACACATTCTTGTGTCAGACAATAAAATTAGTTATAAAAACATTGTTAATTAAGCGTAAACCCTTGGTGTGACTGCAGCCAGAACAATAATGCAGATTGGTGAACAGTACATTATAGATATATTAAATCAACAGATTTTTACAGCGACGGTAGTTCTCGTGTAGTTTCACCCGTGAGAGCTTGAATCTTTGCTGACATCTAGTGGTGAAACCTTCAATTACTCCACTCAGTTAATTAAACCCCAGGTGTTAAGGGATTGTGTTTGCATTCGTGTTTTTGTCTTTGTATTATTACGCTACCGGTTCATTTTTAATAATATAAATGTGAACATGTGTAAAAAGTATTTATTTATTTTAATACTCTCTCTTAATTGGACTAAAGCTGACCCTGTTGAGACGCAGGCAGGCATGTCATATATTGATCATGTTACCTAAATTATAAATAAGGTCGTTTGTTTGTGATTTCCAACTTCATATAACGTAATATTTCTTTTAAGATGCTGAAGAGAATCCCAACGTGAGCGCTTCAGCTGAGACAAACTGCATCTTTGGCAATGGGTGTTATGGTAAGGCGTTTATAATGCAGCAATTTTTTTATCTGCTGGTTTGCAAATGAATTCCTCGCACTGTTTTCCAGACCAGGCTGGCGTACGTGCATTTACCCCAGAGGAGGATGAGGAGGAGAGCCGGATTATAGGTGGGCAGGAGGCATGGGCACATTCATGGCCGTGGCAGGTTTCCCTGCAGTACTCCGATATGCCAGCCTGCGGGGGTGCCATCCTTGACCTGCGGTGGGTTATTACCGCCTGCCACTGCTTCAAACGGTAAGCCCACCTGCAGTGGTCTGCAAAACCTCTGTGAGTGCAAACCTGTCTTAAAACCAAAATCCATATCTGTGAACAGTTACAAAAAGGCGTCACTGTGGAACGCAGTTGTTGGGATGCACAATTTGGAGAATGTGAATGAATCCTGCCATCAAGTGAGTGTCTGTGCTTATTTACGTCACACTTGCTTATGTTGATCTGTTGTTTAAATTATTACATTTTAATTAGTATACACTTTTTTCCTCGTAAGAACGGGCGCCGCCATTTTTAAATTTTATGAGCGCTATTTTTAGCGTACAAAACAGCTCGTTTTACTGCTTGATATTGCAAATTGTTGTCTTACCATGTTATTTTAAAGGAGAAGTCCACTTCCAGAACAACAACTTACAAATAATGTACTCATCCCCTTGTCATCCACGATGTTCCAAAATGCAGTTTAAATGCGGCTTCAAACGATCCCAAATCCCAGCCGAGAAAGAAGGGTCTTATGTAGCATAACGATCGGTTATTTTCATAAAAATAATACAATTTATATACTTTTTAATGCCGAACGCTCGTCTTGTCTTACTCTGCCTGAACTCGGTTTGATTTCCGGTTCATGACAGTTAGGGTATGTCGAAAAACTCCCATCTCATGTTCTCCGTCAAGTTCAAAATCGTCCTATATCGCTGTTTTACCTTTTTTGTTAAGGGTGTTTGATCTTCTTTGCAAGTTCACTTTGCAAAGACTGGGTCGGTACTTCTGCAGCGATGTAGGATGATTTTGAAATGATTTTTGAAGTTGAGGGAGAAAATATGATTGGAGTTTTTCGACATACCCTAACTGTCTTGAGCCAGAATACACAGAGTTTAATGACAGCAAGGCAAGACGAGCGTTTGAGATTAAAAAGTATTTAAATTGTATTTTTTTAATGTAAATAACCAAACGTTTGGCTAGATAAGACCCTTCTTCCTCGGCTGGGATTGTTTACAACCGCATTTGGGATTGTTTGAAGCCGCATTTAAACTGCATTTTGGAAGTTCAAAGTCGGGGCACCATAGCAGTCCATTATATGAAGAAAAATGCTTAAATGTTTTCCTCAAAAAACAATTTCTTTACGACTGAAGAAAGAAAGACATGAACATTGTGGAGTAAATTGTTGTTCTGGAAGTGGAGTTCTCCTTTAATGTATTGTCTTTTACGTTTTTTGGTTTTCGTTAAAACCAGAAGTCTCACCCATAGACTTACTTCCGCGTTAAAGAAAAAGGTGGATAACTCTTCTCTCTGTTCTATGTAAAGACCATAGAGGTGGAAAAAATCATCTCCCACAAGGACTACAACCCGAAGACAAACGAGAATGATATTGCCCTGGTGAAACTGGAGAGTCCCCTGCAGTTTAATGAGTGTGTGAGGCCTGTTGCCATCTTAAATGGTGATTTGCCCCCTCAGGAAAGCTGTACTGTCACCGGCTGGGGCGCCATCAGAGAGAGTAAGCACTTAATAGCAGGAATATATTAACCTGTGTAATGAGCTTCATTAGTAGTGGTTATACTGTAAGTGATTAGATTAATTTGTCTCTTTATAGATGGGCCTCGTGCCTCCAGACTTCAAGAGGTCAATGTAACTGTTTTTGAGCCACAAACGTGTAACAAATATTATGGAGGGAAAATGCTCAAGTTTATGATGTGTGCTGGGGCAGATGCTGGCGGAATGGATGCATGTCAGGTACACATTTGCTTTTATTTTATTTTTTTTAATACTAAAAAATACCAGAAGAGGCACTTGTTTTTTTTTTTGTTTTGTTTTTTAAAATTTATTCAAGAATAAGTCATGTACATGTTTTTCGTTTTTGAATTAAAAATATCAGGGTCGTACAACCACACAAAAGAAAAAAAGTCTCATTAAAAGAATAAAATTAAGTAATTAAGTCATTATTTTTATGTCTTAGAAAAATACATATAGGAATTATCAATAAAATTAAATAATAATTAAAATAAATATAAATAAATAAAAGAAACATATATATATATATATATATATATATATATATAATATACAACAATTTCGTATTATATAATATTTAAACGTATAATAATAATAATAATAATAATAATTGTTATAACAAATAATAAAAAAATAAAATAATAATTTGAAATGTATATTTTGTATAATATTAGATTATTATATACTATATAAACATATATATTCATTAAAATAAGTAATATTAGTAGTAATTTAAAAAAAATAGTAACTATATATAATCTTATTACTATTATTGTCAAATAATAATGCTAAAAATAATTATATATTATATAATTTATATATTATATAATAATTTAGTATTACTATGATATATAAACTACTACTACTACTAATAATAATAATAATTATTATTATTATTATTATTATTATAACAAATAATAATATTAAAAATAAAATTGTGTATATATATATATTTATATATATATATATATATATATATTTTAACTTTAGTATATTATTAGTTCATTAAAATAAGTAATATTAATTTATTATTATTATTATTATTATTAATATAACAAATAATAATAAAAATAAAATAATTTTAAGTGTATATTTTAAATAATATTAGATTATTATTTAGTATATAAACTTATAATCATTATTATAATCATGTAAAAATAATATAATGATGATGTGTGTGTGTGTGTAATATGTGTCAAGGTCAGTTAGTCTCTTAAAATATAATTTGACCTTTTATGACAAGGCAATGTTATTTTAGTTTGTAAAATGTCACATGGTGTGACTGTCCATATAGCTTAATGACATTCATTCATGATTTTACACTAGATTTTTCCTTTTCCTTTATTGTAAACATGTCATTGACCCCTGTGGTTCAGGGCGACTCTGGTGGGCCGCTCTCATGTTTCACAGGTGAGAGGTACAAGCTTGCCGGAGTGGTCAGCTGGGGGGTCGGATGTGGTCGGGCCCAAAGACCAGGGGTCTACACCACACTCTACCACTACAAACAATGGATCGAGTCTTCAATGCGTGGTATGAGCCTTCAGACTTCAGTGATCTATAAGTGTCTGCTCTAAAACGGCTCTAATTTTTGCTTGTATTTTATAGATGAACTTGTTTTGGATAGCCCTGGAGCTGATTCAACTGGTAAGACTCTGTTGTTCCTCATCATGTTGCTTTAGTCATCCTTCATGTCCGTTTCTGTGTTATGGCTTCAGCGCAGTGCGGTCAGGCCAAAATGGAGTCCTGCCAACTGCCCGCTGGCTTGGCACAAGTGGCGTCTATGAAGGATGGCACATTCAAGGTGGAGAACGTGAGTGAGGCCTGTCCAAACTCCTGGCCGTGGCACGTCAGCCTTCAGAGCCACGATGTGCATTACTGCAGCGGGGTCCTCGTTCATCCTCGTTGGGTTCTGGCACCACGCCACTGCCTCGCCAAGTAAGTCAGATGAGTCTGATCATCTGTTGTTCCTCAGTGATCTTCTGACAGTTCGTCCCACAGGGCTGGAGATGTTGTGGTCTTGGGAGCTCATAACCTGAACTTCATGTCGGGTCAGACTGCAGCTGTGGAAAGCGTGCAGAGTTTGGCTTACGACGGCAGATTCCCACCGGTTTCCGATCTCTCCATGATCCGCTTATCTGTCCCAGCTCGAATCGGTATAAAATCACATAACCTTATCTGTGTTTTTCATGACATCCTGATCAACAAGCGAAGCTGTACAGATTAACGTGTGCTCCATCCAGGGCTGGTGATATTTCCGGCGTGCATAACAGATAAAGATGATGAACTGGTTAATGGAGACACCTCATCTTGTGTGACCACTGGTTGGGGACCAAGAAAAGCTACCAGTGAGTTAACAGGCTTCAGCAATAAAATCAACCTGCAATGGCATTCACAAGCCTGTTTTATTTTATTATTTTATTTTATTTTATTTTGTTTTGTTTTATCCAATCTGTCTGTTATATGTAGGTCAGGGATGGTTATTTTTATTGAATTTTTATTAAATTGGTTGGGGTATTATTAAATAACAGTAGTATTTTTTTGTATTACAATTATTATTTAAATCATGAATTATTATTTTTTGCCCCATTCACCATTTTAAAAACCTGTTCTGTGTAGGTAAAATCAACCTGAATGGCATTCACAAGCCAATTTTATGTTTTATTTTATTGTATTTTATTTTATTTTCCATCTATTCTCCAAACTGATTGTCCTGTGTAGGTCAGGGATGGTTATTTTTATTTTTATTTTTATTTAATTTTTATTAGTAGCAGTAGTATTTTTGTGTATTACAATTCTTATTTATATCATGAATTATTTTTTTTTCCCATTCACCATTTTAAAAACCTGTTCTGTGTAGGTTGTGAATGGTTATTAAATATGTTAAATATATTAAAATGTTATTTTTTTCCTATCCATTCTCCAAACTGATTATTTACAAATTTAGTTTAATTTAATTTCATTTCTTTTTTATTTTATTTTATTTTATTTTATTTTATTTTATTTTATTTTTTAGTTTATCCAAACTGCTTGTTATATGTAGGTCAGGGGTGGTTATTTTTTATTTTTATTTTATTTTTGTTTAATTTTTATTAGTAGCAGTAGTATTTTTGTGTATTACAATTATTATTTATATCATGAATTATTATTTTTTTCACCATTTTAAAAACCTGTTCTGTGTAGGTTGTGAATGGTTATTAAATATGTTAAATATATTAAAATGTTATTTTTTTCCTATCCATTCTCCAAACTGATTATTTACAAATTTAGTTTAATTTAATTTCATTTCTTTTTTATTTTATTTTATTTTATTTTATTTTATTTTATTTTATTTTTTAGTTTATCCAAACTGCTTGTTATATGTAGGTCAGGGGTGGTAATTTTTTTATTTTTTTGTTTAATTTTTATTTGTAGCAGTAGTAGTAGTAGTACTAGTAGTATTTTTGTGTATTATAATTAATATTTATATAATTATTCCCTAATTCAACCATTTTAAAAACCTTTTGTTCTGTGTAGGTCATTGATGGTTTTATTTATTTTATTTAATTTTTATTATTACTTTTTTTCCCCCCCATGCATTCTTCAAACTGATCATCCTGGTTTTATTTTATTTTCTTTTTTTTATCCAAACTGCTTGTCATATGTAGGTCAGTGGTGGTTATTCTTATTTATCTATTTATTAATGTATTCATTTATTCATTCATTCCATCCATCCATCCATTCTCTAAATCATTTGTCCTATGGAGATTAGCAGGGATACTGGAGCCCATCCGATATTCTTGTTGCGAAAACTGGGAATCACCTCGTATAGATGATTACTTTATATTATTATATTTTATTATTTTTAAAAATTTGATTGATTGGAATAACATGCATTGCTAAGTCAATGCACAAAAAGACCAGAAAAAGAAAGTTAATGAGGTGAATCTTGACTTCATATTGACTTTACATCTGAATATAATAAATGGAAACATCACAAAACACATGTGAAACATTTGTTGTCCATTGCTGTTTTGTATTTGTTTGTCCTCAACCACATACTAACTGTCATCTAACATTACATGGTTGTAGTAATGTTTTCTCTTCTCACATTAGTGGATCTGGACCCTGATATCCTACATATGGCCAGAGTTAAGCCTCTTTCTGAAAAAGCGTGCGAGACGGGCTGGGGTGACAGTTTCAACATGAAGTCCCTCCTGTGTACAGATGCAGCAGCCTCCACCTCCTGCTTGGTACAGTCTTACAGTAGTTTCAACACTTACTATTCACATGCACTTGGTCACTTAAATTCTTTATTTTGTATAGGGGGACTCTGGCGCACCACTAATGTGTGAAAAAAATGGGGTCTACTACCTTGTAGGACTAACAACATTGGGCAGCAAGAAATGTGAACCTCAGAATCCAGCTGTGTTCACTCGAGTGTCGGCCTATTACTCTTGGATACAAACTTGTATCAAAAATGCATAATATCTTTAATAAAGCTATATTAAAATATTCATTAAACTCATTGTGTAGCTTGTTGTCAAGTTGTATGCAAAGCAGTAGTTTCTTTAATCACGTTTTATCTACAGTACCAGTCAAAAGTTTTTGAACAGTAAGATTTTTAATGTTTTTAAAGAAATCTGCTCACCAAACCTGCATTTGTTTGATGCAAAGTACAGTAAAAACAGTACAATTTTGAAATATTTTTACTATTTAAAATAGCTGTTTTCTATTTGAATATATTTTAAAATATAATTTATTCCTGTGATTTCAAAGCTGAATTTTTAGCATCATTACTCCAGTCACATGATCCTTCAGAAATCACTCCAATATTTGATTTGCTGCTTAAAAAAACATGTATTATTATTGTTGAGAACAGCTGAGTAGAATTTTTTTCAGGTTTCTTTTATGAATAGAACAGCATTTATCTGAAATAGAAATATATTGTAACATCATAAATGTCTTTATCATTTTTGATCAATTTAAAGCATCCCTGCTAAATAGAAGTATTAATTTCTATGATTTCTTTCCCCAAAAAATAAAATAAATTATACTAACTCTACGGTTTTGAACGTTATAATGTATAATGATACAAAAGCTGATCTTTGGATATTTCTATTCATCAAAAAATCTTTTGAATATTGATAATAATAAATGTTTCTTGAGCGGCAAATCAGAATATTATAATGATTTCTGAAGGATCATGTGATACTGAAGACTGGCGTAATGATGCTGAAAATATAGCTTTGAAATCAGGAATAAATTACATTTTAAAATATATTCAAATAGAAAGCAGTTATTTTAAATAGTAAAAATATTTCACAACATTACTGCTTTTGCTGTACTTTAAATCAGATAAATGCAGGTTTGGTGAGCAGAACAGACTTTAAAAACATTAAATATCTTCCTGTTCAAAAACTTTTGGCTGATCTATAAGCAAGAAAAAAATATTTAATTTTAACTAAACGTCGTTTTTAGGTTTCATAACTTGTTTGGAAAAACTAACAATTATTTGACGCTTGACTAGTTGTTCTGCTTTCTGCTATGGTAACGTTCACCCATGTGCCACAAATTCAAACTAGCGAACAAATCATTCTTTTTCAATGAATCGGTTCATAAGACGATTCATTTTCGAAACGGTTCTCGAATCCTACTCTCTTTTTGGTTTATTAACTCGCTTACAAAACAACCACTGTAAATGATTTTTAGTGTGACGTAATGTAAATATAAATCATATTTAGGTTTAAATACGTTTTGCTTTTGGAGAATTCTGTTGGAATGCCAGAGACCACGTGATAGCGCGCTTACGTCAGGACGTAAAAGAACCGAACGCGTTGTTCAAGAGAATCGATTCGCGGCAATGATTCGCACTTCCCATCACTAATTCAAACTCCACCCATCCGATTCCACTTCATTTTTCCAATGAGCATCAGCGCTCGAATCAGCCGAAACAAAGTGACACCTCATCCCTCCAGCAAGCCGCCAACATGGGGGAAGTAAAAACGCCCAGACAGTGGTTCTTGTGGAGCATTGCACTTGTTTACGTGTGTGCTTTTGCGTCCATCTACGTTCAAATACCAGGTAGGGAAGTTTCTCTGTTTTTGCAGATGGATGTTTGGCGGCTATGGTGGATTTTGGGCGCGGCGCTAATGAATGCTTGCATTTACACTTGAACTTGAACTTGAACTGTTGAGGAATGTCGACGAAAACAAATCAGAATTCCTCCGTTTCATTCTTTCACTAGCGCTAATCGCTCGTTGTTCTGCAAAATCGTATCAAGGGGGCTCACTTTTCACTTGGGCAGCTCAAACTTTTAAGCACCTCGTGTGCAAACCGCATCTCCATGCTGAAGAACGCATGCGAGCTGAATTTGCGCAGTGGATTAATATTTTTAAAGGGATTTCTGCACTGTACTAGCAGAAATAATAGCTACGTGTGAATAAAGCAGCACTGCTTCAGTTCCTCACATGTGCTGATATTTGGGAGCCCCGCCAGTTAGTGCTGAGTGTGCACTGTAGTGACCCGTCACCACTCAGGGGCCTGTGAGCTTTTGTCCCTGAAATTCTCCATGCATATGCCATGTGTCTGGTGTTTTCATTAAGCTTTTTTAAAACTGCAGCATGTACCAACACCTTTCAAAGTGTCAATAAGCTCCACTCATCTAGTTTAATAAGTTCTCGCCTCTAAGCATTGTTACTCATACGTTTGCTATGTTACCAAGTGCAGGATGACACACTCTTTCTCTTTAAATATGCATGTACGTGCATACATGGTTTAGACAGAGTGGGTTTATTTCTGTGTTAGCAAATGCTAAAAAAGCTATTTAACGTTTGCACCAGAATAGGCCAAGAATAATGAAAACACATTTTGTGTCAATCCCCAGTAGTAATGTTGTCATACTGTATGGGGTAAGTTGTCACAGTGGAATTTATTGCAGGCTTTTTGGAAAATAGTATGCATGATGTGCAATAAAATTTGTGAAGTGCAAGTATAAAGGGGAATGTGCAACAAATTTGTTTCGTGCAATAAATTAATGCATTGTATGCATTTATCATATGTAAAACAGGTTGTGTGTGAGTGAGAGTTGAATTTTAACAAATATATGTTATTATTTTATTTTGTTTGAATTTAATTATTTATTATTTTATGATAAATATTATATATTATTAGCATTATTTATATATTATTAGCATTATTTATTTTCACACAATTTAATTTCTAAATGTTATATATAACATTTGTATTATTTAATTCATATTTAAATGTTATTATAATCTGTGTATGTATGTTTTATATTTGTGAATATATTTCACAAAAAAATCTATATATTTGTTTATTATTTTATATATGTTATAATATATATATAATAATATTGTTATTGTTTATTATTATTATTATTTTACTCTTTGAATTTCGAATATATTTATTCATTATTATTATTTTATTTTAATTTTTTGGTAAAAATCAACCTTTTATTATTATTATACTATTTTTTTTTTTTTAGTAATTATAATTTTAATATCTTATAATCTGTATGTATTATATTTGTGAAAATGCAACCCATATGGGCTTAATATATAATAATATTATTCTTCCCATAATTTATTTATCTATTCATTTATTTACTATTATTACTATTATTATTTTACTGTCTAAATTTTGAATTTATTTTATAATTGTTTTACATTAAATTTTCATAATTTATTATTATATTATATTTGTGAAAATTCAACCTATATTATTATTATTTTACTGTTTAATTTATTTTATTTATTTATAATTGTCATTAATTTGATGTTGAATATTTGAATATTCACACGTTCAATTAAAAAAAAATCTATATATAATTATTTATTATTTAATTAATATTTTAAAATAACATAGTGTGTGTATGTGTAAAATAGTTTGCTTTTTCTGTTTACTCATTTATATATAATTATTATAATTATGGTTATTTATTTCTGTATTTTAGTCAATTAGAATAATAAAATGGCTCAGTGTGAAATTTTGTGTTGCTAATTTTGGAAAAAATCACATGCTGACTGTATCTTCACAGAATATGCTTAGGGTCTAGTGTTTGTTCGTCATAAAAAGCTGAGTACTGCCAAATCTGGCCACCAGCAGACTGTTTTGCTCATAGATAAAGGAAATCATGTGCACTGAATAATAGCTCTCTTCCCGTTTGATCTGTTTGCTGCCCAACTGTGTGTGCTTAGCACTCAACCAAAGGGGGCATTTTCAGAGTTTCAGTTCCTGCAAATATCTTTTCTAATCAGAGCTAAACTACAAGTCCTTCAGCGATTACGCACCAAGTCTTTTCCCTCCCGTGGGAAACGATCCTCTACGGCAGTGTGACTGGAGGAGCCGCTTCTGGCAGAACTGGGTCTAATGCCAAAATAGAGTAATTCAAAGAACAACCGTGAGTCATACGTTGGCACTGCCACAATACACGGCCTGTTCTCTAACTCAAACCAGTCTGCTATGCTCTCACCCTTGCTGTGGCTTGCATGGCAAAAATGTGGATGTGCAACTTGCAACCTTTGTAACCGCCATCCACCTTAAGAATGACTTCAGTCACATTAAGAAATGAGTTCAGTGTCAACGTTCTGTAACAGTAAAGTCAGTCTGTTCTTCACTAACTGTTAGCAATTTGCCTAAAGCAGTATTTTACACTGCACCTGTTTGCATGCAATGCTATTGCAGTGTTTGGGACGTGTGGGGTGTCTGTACTTGTTTCGAGGCGTTAGAAAGTCACAGGATGGGTTTGTTTTGCTCATCGTCATGGCAGTGTGTGCCTGTGGTGTTCTGTTGAATGAATGTTTACATGACACTTAGTGCTTTGTGTTTTTACTATCACTGAGCAAACCAGACTTCTTATTGTGTGCAGACCTTGAGGGCAGTCTGTCACCACCGGCTGCATGGTGCAGTGTTTCTAAACGGCGTATTTGCCCAATGAGTTATGATCTGTTTGTTTGTTTGTTTTTTTCATATTGCCATCTTTTTATGCTGCCTCACCCACATCTCTCATCAATACAGATTTAAAGTGAAAGTTAAATGACATTCAGAACTTGTTTTACTGCCTGAATGTGAAGCACATATGTGTAGAAGTAAAATGGTTTACAGATATTTATTAATTTCTTGATTAATAGATTGAGGAGTACAGTTATATCAAAAACATGTTTGCATAGTTGTTATAATACATAGGTTTATAATTTATGAAATATTTACTGTTGTTGTTACATTTATACAAGTATGGCTGTTATAATAAAAATAGTTGTTTAAAATATTATTATTATTATTATTATTATGCTTGCATAGGTGTTATAATACATAGGTTTATAATTTTTAAATATTTGTTGTTGTTATTGTTACGTTTATATAAGTATAGCTTTTATAATAAAACTAGCTGGTTAAATATAATAATAATAATAATAATAATAATATTGTAATATTATTGTATTGTAAATAAATAGTTGGCTAAATATTATTTATTTATTTTTATTTATTTTATGTTTGCATAAGTATAGTTGTTATAATAAAAATAGTTGGCTTAATAATAATAATTATTATTATTATTATTTTTTTTTTTTTTTTTTACATAAGTATAGTTGTTATAATAAATAATTGGCTAAATATTTATTATTATTATTATTATCATCATTGTTTACATTAGGTAAAAAATAGTTTCCTAAATATGTATTTATGTATTTATTTAGTTGTTTTCATAGTTATTATAATAAAAATATTAACTAAATATTATTTTAAATATTTTATTATATAAGTACAATATAAATAAAGTTTATATACTTTTATGTATTGTTTACTTTTTTAATTGATTTATTTTCTATATTTAGTTTTTGTTTGTTTTACATACATGTACATGACATGCATATAGTTATAATAATAATTTGTGTTATTATGTTTGCATAAGTGTTGTTATAATAAAAATAGCTTGCTAAATATTTATTAGTTGTAGTATTATTAGTATTATTATATGTATACAAGTATAAACATGAGAAATTACATAAAATATTATTTATTACATTTTTAGTGGGTTATATTTATGTGAATCAGACCACATTGGTGGTGCCATATGTTTGTTTTTGTCTTTTTATTGAAATTAAAAGTTATTTCAAGGCCATATTATGTTACATTTTCATAAGTATACAATGCAAGATGACACAAATGTCAAATAATAACAATGTTACAGCATAAACCAGGCTGATATTGCATCAACAATCTGCACAGTTACCCTATGCACAGGAAGACCAAGAGTGATCAAAACTGACTAAGCATGCATCTGTTTATCTCTTTCTGAACAGGTTTGTATGGAGATGATGGTATTCTCCCTGCGCGCCTGCAGATGCCCAAAGTGCAGCGGCCCCTGCTGGAGCAGCTCCAGGCCTCGCCGTCCATTCTGTGGCTGGGACCGTCTCTGGGTCTGGCGCCCCAGCATGTCCTGGAGCTCATATGCCTGGTTGGAGTAGCACTAGCCCTGGGAGCTGTCCTGCTGTGGCCACAGAGAGACAGTCTAATCTACCTCTGCCTCTGGGCCCTCTACCTCTCACTTTATAATGTCAGTATAATATCCTTTTACCCTATTGTTTGACATTGTAGCCTTTGTGGAACCATACTTGAGTGATTATTTATTTTGTTTTATAGGTCGGTGAGGACTTCCTTCACTCTGAATGGTGAGTTACACAATTTGTCATGTATGACTTGCATTTTAACCTACTCGTTCATATAACCGCTTGTTTATTTCTCCATCATTGTTGAGCAGCAGAAAGTCTGCGCCAATGTTTATGAGAGGGAAAACCGGCCACAAACTTAACTGCGATTTATGTGCCTACCAGAGGTCGCGTTAACCGAATTTTTTTTTATCAGTGACGGGAAAATCTGATTATACTGAGTTGATCTGTTTTAAATTGTAGCTGTAATTCACACTCCTGTCCAGCTGGTGGCGAGTGCGCTCCAGCGTGGCAGCAGAGCACCGGATCCAGAACAAAATTGAAACTGTCATGAATGTTTTGCTCTGCGTTTATTTATTTATTGTATATCTCTGATTATTTTAATAAATTACCCTATTAAAAACTATCCAAATATTACAATAAAAAACAACTACATAATAATTAAATACGTACATAATAAAATGAAATTTTTAGAATATTATTTATTTAAATATGAGATGATTGTAATAAATTACCTCCTTAAAAATGTATAATAAAATGACAAAAACATTATTATAACAGCTAACGCACAAACCATACACACTGTGCACATGTATATTTATATATAGAGTATATAAGTTTGTATTATTTATTTATTTACTTATTTAGTATATATCTCATAAATTATCCTTTTAAAAACTAATAATAAAATATTACAATAAAAAACCTTTACAACAACTACGTAATGAAGTATGTACATATAACAAAATAATTTTATTATTATTATTATTATTATTATTATTAGTTAATATATTTAAATATATAAGATTATATAGTGATGGTAAAATGATCCGAACTTCCCGACCTTTGAGTCTCGTTCAGCAATATGAACGAATCTTTTTTCCGAGTCATTTCGTTCATTTTAGCAAAATATAACTCAAATGTTACGTGTTACCTCCGTAACACATCTACTGCTTACACAAACGTTGATCACACTACAAACAAGACAAAACTATAATGCTATAAGAAACAGAAAAGATTAATTCATTGTTTACCTGGGTCTTTAGTCTGTGATTAGCTCACCTCAGCTCTTATCTGACAAGTTTTCGTGTTTGAGTCGTTCGTTCATCACGTGACAGCCTAATAAGCTTAACCAATGCAGTCTGAGCCTGAAAGAGAATTGATTAGTTCATCTCTGGAGTCTTCGGGTTCGAGTCGTTCGTTCATCACGTGACAGCCCTATAAGATGAAGGAGCGACTCCAAAAACCCGAAGACTCGAAACAGGTGAACAAATTCCAGTACAGAACCTAATAGGGTGTTGCGCATGCGCGACTGAACGAATCACTCCCCGAGACGACTCGTTCGTCCCGAGTCACTTTAAAGATTCGTTCAAAATGAAACGAACAACCCATCACTATTACGCACAGACGAGTACACAGAAGCTACAACGATCTACGACGCCACATAAAAGAGCGCCAAAACGGTATTTATTGCTTGAATTTCCTAATGAAATGGACTCAAATCTGAGACTTTTTATATCTAAAGTAACACAAAGCCTAGCCTATTGCTATTTATTGGAAGGAAGACGCACGATGTACTGTTCATTAATCAACTGAAAACGGCATAGACCAAAAAATCGATTGGAATTTGAGAATCGATATTGGTTTATTAAAATGAGAATCGGTTAATCGATTTGTTTGTTTGTTTACCCTAGCGTATTTTGTTGTTTTTAAACACCGTGCTGTCGTCCCGTAGGTTCATGATTAAAAATGAAAATGTGAACAAAAGTAAAAGCAATTAAATGTGTTGTTCTAATTAAAATATGAAAATTAAAATAACGGATTTTTACGACCCTGTCCGTCAAAATGACGGACAATGTTAAAGTCTATCGCAGCCTCTGGTGCCTACCCATTAAATTTGGCTTTTAATCAGCTTTTCTAACAGAACTGATGATTAAATGGTCAAAAACTGACTTACATTTGAAAGCATATGTAAGAAATGGAATGAAGAGACTTGTTGGTGGCCTCTTTTTGGCTTGGCCGGTAAACAACCATCCAAAACACTCTAGTAATTACATAGCAAAGGGCTAAAATCACTCTGAACACACTGACAACTGAATTGTGATGCCCTGAATGCCACCCACAATGCATTAGCAACATGAAAACAAGCCAAATACCACAGATTTTCCTCAGTTTGTAGTTCTGTTTAACTGTATGATTGGTTCTCATAGGGATGTGCTGCTGTTGGAGGCTGGGTTTCTGGCTGTGCTTGTAGCTCCGCTGGGTTTGCTGCGCCGTCATTCGTCTTATAGCTATCATGACCCTGTGACCTTCTGGTTGACCCGCTGGCTGTTCTTCCGGCTGACCTTCTGCACAGGTGTGAGTAAGCTGGCCAGCGGCGACCCTGCGTGGTATGACCTCTCAGGTAAAACGAGTCATTTTTAACTTTATTTATTCTGTATTGGTTGAGATCAGTTTATTTGTGCTCGTCATACCACACACTTTTATTCATGAGGAAATCTTATGCAACACTTTGTTGGAAATTCACTTCCGAAATTATTTATAGATCATATGAAATAGCCATTAGTATACAGTTTTGCTAACCTACGGATTTAAATACTGAATATTTCTCTGAAGTAATGGTGAAAATGGTCAAGAACTGTGCAGACACATTTGTGTGGGAAAAAACGGACTCATGTGACTCATGATTACAGTGTGTTGAGAACTCAAGCATCTCTTTTACAGCACTGAGTCATCATTTGGAGAACCAGATGAGTCCCACTCCGTTGGCCTGGTACGTCCATCTGCTTCCTGATTGGTTGCTCAGATTCGAATCGGTGGTTCTGTTGCAGAGCGAGATCATCGTTCCTCTCGTGACGTTCTTTGCTCCCATTCGCCGCTTGAGACTGTTTGGCTTTTATGTTCAGGTTTGTTACGTGTTATTATTATTATTATTATTATTACACAAATAAAATTAATTTGTTGTCATGTTATTATACATTTTGAAAGGGGAAAATTTATTACAATAATCTTATATTTAAATATATTAACAATAATAATAATTATTATTATTATTATTATTATTATAAAAATTTCATTTATTATATGTACATACTTTATTATGTAGTTGTAAAGTTTTATTATTAGTTTTTAATAGGGTAATTTAAAAGATATATATTAAATAAGTAAATAAATAAATAATACAAAGTTATATACTCTATATATAAATATATATATGCACACAGAGTGTATGGTTTATGCATTAGCTGTAATAATAATTTTTTTATACATTTTTAAGAAGGTAATTTATTACAATCATCTTATATTTAAATAAATAATATTATAAAAAATTAATTTTATTATATGTACATACTTTATTATTATGTAGTTGTTTTTTATTGTAATATTTTTATAGTTTTTAATAGGGTAATTTATTAAAATAATTAGACACATACAATAAATAAATAATAATTCAAAATTATATAGTGTATATATAAATATATATGAGTGGTTTTAAGAGGGTAATTTGTTAAATAAATAAATAAATGAATAAATAAATAAATAAAATGCCAGACTTTTTCACCTCTTTTTATGTCTTTTTATCAGCTGTTTCTCCAGCTCTTCTACATCCTCACTGGTAACTGCAGCCTTCTGAACCTGCTGAGCATCGCCCTGAGCTTCTCGTTACTGGATGATGATCATTTCAACTCCAATACCAGTCCAAAGAAGAAGAAGGGCCAGGACAGAAAGCCTAAAAGTATGACTTTTACTAATGACCTGATTAATGGGCTCATTCATTTAAAAAACCTGCATTTGTACTGTTCACATTTCTGAGTTATGTAGTGTATGTCTGTGTTTTTTAGGCTGGGGACAGACTTTGTTCTCTATTTTGACGCTGCTGGTGGAGTTTGCTGTTTACCTGTTCATCCTGTACTGCTTTATTGCTCTCTTTAAGATACAGATTAATTGGGAAGAAAAAACTCTGTCATCCAAAACAAGTAAGCGAGTCTTCAAATGAGAAATATAAAACTGATTTGCAAAAGAGCTGATGTTTCCTTTAGTTTGGTAATAGTTATGAAATTCAAGTACAAACTTAAAATTGAATTGTTTTGTGAAATGTTAGGATGAATCTCATGGAGAAGTGTTGATAGTGTTGATAAGAGATATCTTGAATAAATGAAGAAAAGAGTTCATGACAATTGATGAGAAATAATCAATAATATTGTAATCCAGAATCCTATTTAAACATAGACATTTGCATAAAATCTACATAACTACAACAAATTACAACAAAATACTACCATGAAGTATAAATGCAAAAATAAAATCTAGAAAATTTGATTAAAAAATATAATATATAAAATATATTATATATATATAGAGAGAGAGAGAGATAAAAAATTATTAATTTTTTTTAATCAAATTTTCTAGATTTTATTTTTGCACTTATACTTCATTTATACTTATTAATGAGAGTTAGTAATGTTTATTTAGCAAAAATACATATTCATATTCGTAACATTTATATGTAAAAAAAATTATTTTGATGTTGAGATGAAATATGAACTTCTTTGCAAATTTTGAGAGATTCACCTGATACAAAGCTTATTCTGTTTGTCAACATTCAGTTTCTTTCCTGAAACAAACTATGGCCCTAAATGCTTCATTTAGTTTAATTATCAGGTAATTCATTACTGTTCTATTTATTTCTGAACTTCAGATTTCACTCAAAGGGGTTTTGATGCATATCTGGAGGTTTTTCAGGAGCTCACTATCTGGGTTGGTGTCCTGTCGTTCATCTGGGAAGCGGTTTCTGCCATGCTAAAGTAAGCTTTATCAGGAATAATTATAAGATTTTTATTTTTATTTTTTTGTACAGGTACACTGCGCTTCAAAGGTAAATTTGAAAATTTTAAAATTTATTTGATCATAAATACAGAAAAGATCAAATAAAATAATGAACTATTATTGCAATTTAAAACACCACTTTCCTATTTTAATATACTTTAAAATAGAATTTATTTCTATGATGCAAAGTTGAATGTGATACTGTGATATTTTTTTTTTTTTTTTTAGGATTCTTTGTTGAATAAAAGTTTAAAAAGAACAGCATTTATTCAATAGAAATGTTTTCTAACAATATAAGTTTTTACTGTCACTTTTGATTAATTTAACACTTCCTTGCTGAATAAAAGTATTCATTTCTTTTAAAGAAAGAAAGAAAAAATGTACTGACCCCAAACATTTGAATGCTAGTGTATATTGTTATAACTGCTTTCAACATTTATAATAATTTGGCATATTAGAATGATTTCTGAAGGATCATGTGACACTGAAGACTGGAGTAATGATGCTGAAAATTCAGCTTTGCATCACAGGAATAAATTATATTTTAAAGTATATTAAAACAGAAAACTGTTATTTTAAATTGTAATAATATTTCACAAAGTCACTGTGTTTTCTGTATTTTTAATCAAATAAACAGCCTCGATGTGCAGAAAAGACTTTAAAAAATCGTACTGATCCCAAACTTTTGAACTGCAGTGTACAAAAAGTAAAGCTTTTGAATTTCAACCCATGATTCTGCCAAAGTGCATTGTTGCAAAAGTCAAGCCGTGAAATCTCCCATCTGTTTCCTCGGTCAGTTGCATGTGCACACGAGGGATTGCCAGCAAGCTCTGGTCTCTTATTCAGTGGGCGCTCGTCACAGCGGCTGCTGCGACCGTCTTTGCCCTCAGTGTGGTGAGTCACATGTCCTATACATGGTTGCAGTTGTCAAAAATTTATTTGCATTTAATTATTTTGAGCAGCTTATATAATAATGCATACCTGTTCTGAGTCTCAAGTCTTAGTTGTACTGGTGACTTTCTGTTTCCATCATTTATTGCACACAAGCTATACAGTGCCCTCTGCTGTCCATAAGCATAAAAAATGATGTTATGGACTGCACTGCAAAATGTAAGTGCATGCATATTGGTGTTTCCTCTCAGGTTCCATACACATCCATGGCTGGCATGTCAGTCAGTAAAATATTACCTGCAGTGCGAGACGCGTACAGCGCCGTAGAGAGGTACCAGCTGGTCGGGGCATACGGCATCCAGCACAGAATGATCTCTGCTGAGGGCAGGCCTGAGATCGTTTTAGAGGGCAGCTATGATGGACTGACATGGAAGGTAAGAAGAAGGATGTGGAAATGGTTTCCCTGCTACAACAATCCAAATCACTTTATTTTTTTACTCTCTTCATAATGCAACAGTTGTTTCCACAAAGTGCCTATTGTTTCCACAGTCTTCGTTCAAGGAAAAGGTTAAAGTTTATTCTCAGTGAACTGGTGTATTCTTATCCTGTTGCAGGAAATGAACCCAATGTATAAACCAGGAAATGTGAATGCAGTCCCACCCATAGTAGGACCTCACCAGCCCAGACTGGAGTGGCTGATGTGGCAGGCAGCTCAAGGGGGGGATGAGACGAGCCCCTGGTTTACAGGTCTCTTACTGCGCCTCCTACAGGGCAAACCTGAGGGTGAGCAACCACTTTACATGAATGTACGTACTTATTTTGACAATGACGTCTCTAATTTTCAGTTTTTCTTTCTTGTAGTGGCTAGTCTGTTTCAGGTGGATGAAGCGCAGTACCCCTTCAGTCACAAACCACCGGTCTTTATCAAAGCCAAGCTTTATAACTACCACTTCACAGATCCTGCTAAAGACAAGTGAGCTCCATACCTTTCTGTTAAACGCCCACTCACATATATATTGTGCATAATTTTGTGTTTTTTTTTTGGGAGAATTGCATATTTTTTTTTGTAGCTGTAGAGATGAATTTTATTGACTCCACTGTTACATTAATTATGCAAATTTTCTTAAGAGAAAAATAAATACAGAATTTCCTTTTATTTATTTATTTTTTACTTTAAGTTTGTATAATTAGACTAAAATAATGAATCTGAATTCATATTTATATTAAATATAATAGAATTATATAATTAATAATTATAACATAATTTATTATTATTATTATTATTATTATTTATAAATATCCAATTTGGTAGCATTTCTTTAGCAAGTGCTTTTTATAATTTTATGATAATGTTAAATTACATATAGGTAATAATCTAGGTAATCAATACATTAAAATAACTAATCTGTATTTATGTTATTAAATGTAATAAAATAATACAATTATATAATTAATAACTGATCTAATTTTTATATATATATATATATATATATATATATAAATATAAATTATAGAATTTTGTAATTTCTTATTTTAATGATAATGCTAAATTATATAGGTAAATGTAAAATCTGTATAATTAATTAAAATAACTTCTGAATTTATATTAAATATAATAAAAAATATATAATTATAATCGTATTATTATTAATAATAATAATAATAATAAGCACAAAGCACAAAAATATAATGGTGTATATTCTGTGAGAACTGTAACTTTTTTTTTTTTAAATTTTAATTTAATTATCTCCACTATTGCATTAATTATGCTAATTTTCTACAAAATAAAAAAATATATAATTGGAGTAAATCTGAATTAATATAAAATATATTAATAATCATATAATTATTATTTATAAGTAACCAGTTTTTTAGCATTTGTAGTCAATTCGTTTAATGTAAATTTAGTTTTTATTTATAAACATCCCATTTGTAATTCTTAAGTTCATTTTGTTAATTTTAAATAATAATGCTAAATGATATTCAGGTAAATGTTAAATCTGCATAATTAAGGTTAAAAAATTTGTAATGTTAGTAGTTTGTCAGTTGCTGTGAAACCAGCCATAGATGCTGGTATGACAATAAAAATAAATGAATAAAATTAATATTAAATATAATAAAAAATATTTAGAATTTTGTTATTCATTTTATTAGTCAATTCAATAACGCTAAATGATATGCAATGAAATTATAAATAAAATAAGCACTTCTTTTTTTAGTTCCTTTTCAAATTATAGAAATGTTATTCATATATATGACCTAAGAGGAACACATTTCAGGTTTGCTGTAGATGAAGAGATACTTGAGTTTACAGATGGTGATGTGGCAGTACATAAGAATAAAAAACTCCTTATATAAATGCATCTGCTGCACAGTTATTTAGAGACCAAAGTGAGGTCATCATGTGAAAGCCCACACGAAAATAGAAAAGCCTGCTTTCTTTGTCAAACGGTTGGTTACTGAAACTTACAGAGAGAAGAGAAACAGCGTTGCAATCTGAATCTGCTCCCAAATTCAGTGTACCTTTTATTTGTCATTTCGGAAGGACCCATCTGCAGTCTTGGTGGAGGCGGCAATACAAAAGGGAGTTTTTTCCCGTAGTGAACCTCGATGACTCAACGCTTCAAAAACTATTAGAGGAAGCTGGACTGAAGGTAAAATAGAAAAAGCACACACAAACCGAAAATCAGCCATAGGAAAGTGAATAGATTTATTGATTTGACACATGTCTGTTTGCCTGCAGGAGAAATTCCCAGTTGAACCCAGCTCTGACACACCTGTATCCCAAGTTCTAAACCTCATTCGGGGCCACGTCAAAGGCCTTTCGGGGCCCCTCGTGCTTTCAACGCTGTTAGCTACTTTAGCAGGCATCTTCTTCATCAAAACCGTCTTCTCCTGGCTCTCAGGGGGCCGAAAACCTAAACCAGCTCCAGCTGATTACAAAACTAGGAAACCCAAAGAGCCTTCAGAGACGGGTGAAAAAAGCCAAACGGCAGCTCCGTCCAATCGGGGCGGCAAGAAGGACTCGAATGAAAGAAAGGACTCTCCCCGCAAGAGGAAATGAACTCCTGCTGTCACTTTGTGCCTTTCTCTTCGGCCATATGCAATGACAAATGATTCTCTCTCAGGTGTAACTGTTTTTTTTGTTTGTTTTTTTTCTCTAAGATCAAGTCTTTGATTTCCTGCCTGTCACACACCTCAGATTTGCCTGTTACCACTACATTGTTTTATCGATGTGTCAAAACCACTCAGTCAAATGCACAGTACTTCATGTAATTGGCTTTAAACGTTAACAGAGTCCATTTTTTTTTTTAAGCTGTCACCTGCTACACCCTTCTTTATACACGGTGGACGTCCCAAAGATTAAAATGGAAGCACAAATGCAATTTTTTCATGCTATTTAACTCATTAAATGGTTGTTCATAAATTATTTTATTCCTCAGTTGTTTTTCTAATCATGCAACTCATGCTTTTTACTCAAACTGAAAGTTTATGTATTAACGTGAAAGGGTGGAATGTTTTTTTTTTTTACGCAAGATGTTTAATATTAATTTTAAACTTCACCCTATATTGTCTCTTAACAAGTATGGGATACACCCATCCCTTTAAAGCTTAATCCAGCTGTCAGTCATGCATTTCATAAATGAAAGTTGAAAAGGAGTTGTTAGTCGCCACAAGGTGGCAGTACACACACATCATGACTTCACGCTTGAGTTTGTTGGAACATGACTGTTAATTGAGTTTAATTTGAGTGAAATTTTACAACCTAGGTGGGATTTAATTACGTAGCACTTCAAACGGGTTATGTCCAATTGATGTTTAATTGTGAAAACAAATGCTTTATTTTTAGTTAGAAGAATATACAGTAGATTTGTTTTTTATTAAAATAAGGTTATGTTTGGAATAGTTTGACAGTAAATGAATTATGAATTAATGAACAATTACATATTTTATGTGACCCTGAACCACAAAACCATTCTTAAGTAGCATGGGTATATTTGTAGCAATAGCCAAAAATATGGGTCAAAATTATCTTTTTTTTTTTTCTTTTATGCCAAAAATCATTAGGATATTAAGTAAAGATCATGTTCCATGAAGATATTTTGTAAACTTACTACTGTAAATATATCAAAACTTAATTTTTGATTAGTGATATGCATTGCTAAGAACTTCATTTGGACAACTTTTCTTAATATTTATATTTTTTTATTTTATTTTATTTTTTTGGCACCATCAGATTACAGATTTTCCAGAGTTTTGTGGTCCATGGTCACCCATTTATTGCATTTTCATGAAACCTATTGTATTAATGTTCAATTAATGTAACAATTTAAATTCAATTATTAAACAATATATTTAAATTATAATTTACATCACATGTTCAAGTCAGAGTGTGTGTAGGAAGGTAGATAAATAGATGGATTATGAGGTTTTTTATTAATTTTTGGGCTGCACATTAAAGTATATCTTGTGCTTTAATGGTAATTTGTATTAATACTGGTAATTATTCAGTATTAATGATGAACTACATGTACTTTTGTGCAGTTATTTTGTGGATCACCATGTAATTACACACCGTTATTACCTTGTTAAACAGAAAACATCTTAGCTGGTCCTAAAGTTGCCAGGTTTTTAGGCTGAGAGATAAGCAAACTAGTTTGTGTTTTATCAGGGTACTAAAGTAATTAAGTCAAGTCTAGACCACAAAACCAGTCATAATGATCAAATTTTTTGAAATTGAGATTTATGCATCATCTAAAAGCTGAATAAATATGGTTTTTAGTGATGTATGGTTTGTTAGGATAGTACAACTATTTGAAAACCTGCAATCTGAGGGTGCAAAAAAATCAAAATATTGAGAAAATCACCTCTGAAGTTGTCAAATGAAGTTCTTAGCAATGCATATTACTAATCAAAAATTAACTTTTACTATACTGATATTAATTTCCTAATATCCTAATGATTTTTGGCATAAAAGTTGATCATTTTGACCCATACAATGTATTTTTGGTAATAGCTACAAATATACCCATACAACTTAAGACTGGTTTTGTGGTGCAGGGTCACATATTATGTGTAAACCATCCAAAAATCTCAAGAGACGTCTTATCTGAACTAGCCTGGTCAGGGGTTTTGGGTACTTTTCAGCTTCTCGGTTTGATTTTAGAGCAGTTTGGGTACTTTACAGCTGGTCAGTCTGTTCTGTTGTCTGGTTTCTGATCGTTTGGTCACTTTCTGGCTCATCAGGTTGATTTGGGGCACTTTTCATCTGATTCTGGCCATTTCTCAGCTGATTTAAGGTACTTTTCGTATCATTTGGAATGGTTGGTTTTAGACTTTGAAATACTAGTGTGCCAGTTGAAATCAGCCAGGACCACCAAACTGTTTTAGGCTGGTTTAACCTTTTATTTTCTCTTTTTTTCGTACGAAACTCGCATGTGTCACTTGTGATTGAGGTCTGGATGAGTCAGCCAAGTTCCCTTGAATAGTTTTCTCTATTTTACACATTATCAGTGAGTCAAAGCGCCCTACCTCTTAAACACAGAGGACAAGTCCATCCGCCCCCATTCAATTCAGAGAAGCGCTGCAGGGCGAAATTGCGCACAGGCGTCGCGTACTGAGCACGCCATGCTCTCCATCGGGACCAGAGGAGAAAGACACGCCAAAACCACTGATTCCGAGCCCGTCCTGTGATTATCTCCAGTCAGATGTACAGGTGGAAACATGCCTGCATTCCGTTGTCAGGGAAAGCGAAGAAAGTAAGGAGTCACGGCTGAATTGTTTTTAATATTCCCATGTTCCACATGAGGGAGGTTAAGGTGAGTACACGCACTTTTGGGGACGCGCACGCACACCCACAACGTAACCAAATACGCCGTAGCTCAACTTACTTTCTAACAAATTATGCAATCGTTGATTACTTTTCATGACTTATAGGGGTAGTTTAACCAAACGATTAGGAAGTATCCTGTGATCTTGTTCAGACTGGATAGGTTTTTGGCATCTGCGCGCGTTATTTACTGTCTCTATCACTGTAACTACATTCAGACTTTCTCGTTGTAGATTGGAGAAAGCATTTGTGTATTAGTGTTGCTTTTTTCTGGGCTTGTGACCTGCTCAGGTGTTTTCGGAAGCCCTTTAACAGATGATGTTGCCACGCTGGATACACTGGTAAGGAGTTTTATCATCGTTGTTGTCTTGCCATGTTCTTACTTTGTGCAACCCTGCTGGACGAAAAGTTCAAAAACAGCTTGAGGTGGTTTATTGGTCTCTCAAGCTGATCTGAAAGCTGTTTTTAGAGAGAATTTGAGCATGTTTTTCATCTAGTCAGGCTGGAAGATCAACAAACCATCTAGTTTTAGCTGTTTTTCCCAGCAGAGAAATCAATAACATTCGCAATTTTTTGCTAGCCAGGACTTTTTTCTGGTGTAAAACCAACCAATTTTTGTGTTTTTCAAACCAACAGAGTGAAAACATTCCCAGTGACTACAGAATACCTATCCGCTTTATCACCAAGGATGTGGTAAGCATGATAAATGCCAATATTTGATGACACGGTTGACTGAGTTTGCTCTATTGTTCATTTGGATACATTTACAATAGTCTAAACTCATATTTGCACACTTTGAGCCACATTTAATGTATGAATTTTATTTGTGTTAGATAACAAAATATCAAACCATGCTAAAGCTTATCATAGAACTACACTCTTGAAAATAAAAGCTCCAAAGGGGTGCTTTTGTGGTGATGTCTTAGAAGAACCATTTTTGGTTCATTAAAGAACCTTTCAGTGAACAGTTCTTAAAAGAACCATTTAAAAGAACATTTTAAAACTTAAAGAACCTTTTCTGCATTTGAAAGGTTCCATGATAGTTCAAGATTCCTTTTTGGAACAGTCAATGCCAAAAAAAAGAACCTTTATTTTTAAGAGTCTAACTTCACTTTTCTGTTTTTTTTTTTTGTTTTTTTTTGCGATGACTTTTAACTAACTGTTGTCAAAGTGAATTTTAGTGAATGCATAAAGTTAGTTCTCCTAGCAGGTGTGGTACACATACTTTGGAAAATGTGTTAATATCTTTACATATTTCATTATATTTTGACAGAGCTGGGTAGTAACTGTTTACATGTAATCTGGATTACGTAATCAGATTCCAAAAGTTAAGTACTTAGATTAAATTACATTTTAAAATACTTGTAATCAGACTACAATTTTGGATTACATGGATTACATTATATGGATTACATGTTTGCACGTTATTTACACAATAGCAAGAAATTATTTGTAATATTATCTTTTAGTTTTGTTCTTTCTAAAACATCCTATATACACTCAGAAAGTCTTCAAGTTTTGTGGATATTTACACAGAGATCAGTCATTAAATCATTTCAGGTTTAAGAATTGTTTCAACATTGCATCAACTACTGATGAACATTCATTTTTATTTGAATTATCACTCTGTAGGTTGTTTAACCATGTATTTCTATGTCTTTAGAAAGCTTTAAGATGTACAAATGCACAAATTCACAATTTTTTTTCTCATCTCATTCTCTTTCACCTAATATTTTCACTTGAAGTATTTTTGAGATTATAAAATAAATATTTTAATAATTGAGTACCACATTTGCATGTTCATTGGTTCTCTGACGTTGGCTATTGGTCACATGACATGAGGTAAACAAATAAAATATTTCATTTTTTTAGTAAGTGTTTCATTTTGATTGATTTTAAAATTAGTTATTTTAATTGGCCATTTTTATTATTTAATTAATTATTAGCTTTTAAAAATCTTGGCAGTTCGTTCACAAACCCAAGTCTGGTAAACTTTGTCGTTATATGATGTTTAAAGCACTTCATGTTGTTAATAATAACAAATGGAATATATTTTCTTGCTCTTTGTACTCTTACTCTTTTTATATTAATCTGGTACTAGATTATCCTATTTAAATCAATGTGATAAATGAGTTAGGTCAAAAGTAGTCTGATTATATTACCTAAAATGTGTAACGGATTATATTACTGACTACAATTTTTGTCATGTAATTTGGAAACAGTAACGGATTGCAATGTGTAAGTAATATACCCAGCTCTGTATTTTATTAAACGTTTTTGCATTAATATGCGCTTGTGCATGTTTGTTTCAAACAAATTCCACTCGGCTTTAATATCATGCAATTGCATGATTACATTTTTAAGTGGATCTTAAGTGTCCAAGTACATTTTAGTGCCATTATTAGATAAAACATGTATTACAGAGTTGTTGTGGTTTGTGACAGTTCCAGAAGTGACGCCTATAAGCATTTTTCTTTTCTAATATCTCAGGGTGGAGCTTGCTGGCTGTATGTGAACCTGTATCACGTCGAAAGCAGTTTAAAAACACTGGCCCTCAAGTTTGGCAACCTGTCAACCAATAAAGCGAACATCACTATTTTTATAACAATGCTGGAGGGTTTTCGTTTCACTCTGGACAATGAGGAGCTGGTAATTTCCTTGCGTTTACACTCGCATTCTTCTAAACGTTGTCGTGGCTGTCGGTTCACTCTTATTTGTTTGTCTTCCCTAGGAGGTGACAATGCAAACATTCGAGTGCCACTACAGACGGGGAAAGTGGCCAACTAGACGTTACTTTAACCATGTTAAAGAGGTTCTTACAGCGGCTGGATCCGCGCTGGGCAAGTTTCAATACTGCACACCTCCTCCTTGCCAGACTCCCCCAGCGCCTCCTTACACACCAGGTGAATGTGCAAGATATGCTTTTTCTAATGTATATGATGCATGAGCAGACATAGATGGGATCTTTTTTTGCGAAAGAAAAATTTGAATTCTGCAGAACGGACCTAAAGATGATAACACAAAGAACGGATATGTAAAACCAATTCTCCAGAAAACTGCTTTTTTCAAAGTTCCAACGAGGTCGATTCCATCTTGGCTGCACGTGAATTTAAAACTTGAGCACATGCATGCAAAATTTGAGCACGTGTGCAAAACATACACCGGGTAAATCAGAAGATATGCTTTTTGTAAAACAGGAGTGTAGCACTAACCAAGCATGCAATAAAATTCTAGAGAATTGTGAGACCGTCCAGCATGAGATTGTCCTGGTGTGGCTTGAACTTGACAGGCCTTCACAAAGCCCAGATCTGAACCCCTTACTATGCTCATTTTTTGTTTAAGTCAAGGTTTTTGCCTTGTTTTCTTGTTTTTTTTTTTGTCTTGTATATTTGTAGCAATAGCCAATACATTGTATGGGTCAAAATTATCGATTTTTCTTTTATGCCAAAAATCATTAGAATATTAAGTAAAGATCATGTCCTACTGTAAATATATCAAAACTTAATTTTTGATTAGTAATATGCATTGCTAAGAACTTCATTTGGACAACTTTAAAGGTGATTTTCTCAATATTAAGATTTTTTTGTACCCTCAGATTGCAGGTTTTCAAATATTTGGATTTCGGTCAAATATTCGACCTATCCTAACAAACCATACATCAATGGAAAGCTATTCAGCTTTTAGATGTATAAATCTCAATTTTAAAAAAATTACTCTTATGACTAGTTTTGTGGTCCACGGTCTCACACACAAACACACACTCACTCACATTTTAATATAATATGAATTTTATACCGTCTCAACATTTAAGAGAATATGTGACAACTGTCCTTGTTGTGAGAACCTGAGCTCATGAAATAATAACATTATTATAACTACACTATTGCTATACAGTATTATGAATTATTTATGCTTCATTTATTCACTGTGCATGTTTACTTAATGCACTGTGCTTTAAATACGGAAAGAACCTATTTGCTTTGTGAATTCTGATTAGCATTTGTGTCAAGTTGTAATTTTTCATTTATGTTGTGTCTAAAATACATGGTTACTCTCTCACATATATATATATATATATATATTTACAAGTGAAGTGAAGTGGTTCAAAAAAGTTCATCAAAGTTGTCCTAAGACAAGAACAGGTATTGTTTTGGTATTAGGACAACTTCGATGAAAGGTTTTGATCTATCAAATGTTGATCAAATGTTGACTATTGTTATATACGTATGTATGTATATATAGGATGTGTTATAGTAACATTATTAAAAGTGCTTAATTTTGCCAGTTTTTATTAAATTTCAGCTAGCACCGCTTAAGTAGACCTCTCAAACCTCTCAAAATTATAATAATATAATAAATGGTTTCCTAAATTCGGGTTTGTGAGGAAACTGCAGGTGGTTTGTGAACTGATAAAAAGCTAATATTTAAATAAATATTTAAAATCTAAAATGAAAACAAAAATAAAAATCCAAATAATAAACACCTACTAAAAATATTAAAATATTTTATTTGTTTACCTGAATTAACTGACATCAGAGAACCATTAAATGATTTAAATATTAACTTAAAATATCAGGTAATATTTCCGATATTTTTGTCAAAGGAGAAATTAGTCCATTGTTAATATCTTGCAGTATTATCTTTTTTCATATAATATTCTCATGGCCAACAGTAAAATCACAATTTAAAAAGCTATTATCACCATTATAGCTTAAGTTAATTATCATCATTATAACAATTTTTTGTCTTCGTTCTAGCAACGACAGTTGCTCTTCGTTAACGGCATTGAGAAGGCTAACACTGACTTTCTGATGCTGTTCTGTCTAAATGAAACCAAATCCCCACAGCCACTTCCCAACATCTAGTGGAAAGCCTTCCAAGAAAAATAAAGAGATTGAACAACTCATTAATGCCAGTGCTGTTGAAATGAAATGCTCAACGAACACATATGGGTGTGGTATTCAAGGTGTCTTGATGCTATATAGTATACTGCAGACTTAAGTGCTAAAAAAGCAATGTGCTTTTATGTTCTGCCAGGCAAAAGTAGACAGCAGGATGGTATGAACGGAGCAATTCACGGCCTCTTGGCGCTGCTCATCATCCCCAGCATGGCGCTTTTGGTCCTCAGTGTCAGGATGGTAAGTTACCCTTATATACTCTTACATAGTAAATGTACTATGTTTACCAGCAGCTGCTTGCGTCACAATTTTGAGGAAGCCCTGAAGGCGTTCAATGAAATTTTTGGCATTTTTGCACTGACAGCGCTCTGCTTTTAGAACATTTTGCACGTCTCAATGCGGTGAGGTCAATTATGATAGAAAGTACTTGTCATCCATCAAAGTTATCTTAATCTATACCTATCCGCAGGTATTCAGAAGAAGCCGATGTTGTGCGCAAAGAATGCATGAAGTCAACCTGAATGAGCCCTATGACGAGGCTGAAGAAAGCAGAACCGGGCCCCACAGCGGAGCTGCACAAGGGGACCCTGATCCCAGCTCCAGCAGCCAACAGGACAGGTAAGCAGTCTGTTAGTCTCTGTCTGATACCAGTTAGTAAACAAGACCTAACAAAGCCTATTTTTCCATCAACATGTGGCATCCTCACAGGGCGTGGCTGGATTCTTTAGGGTGTGCAGACACGGAGGTTTAAATTAAAAATGCATGAGGAAACTCATTGGAAATGCAGTATTTTGTGGTGGAAATCTCCGGGTTTATGAAGCGGACAATGAAGGGAATATTTTGCCTGTTCCAGAAGGGATGCATGAGATGTTTCTAGACTTACTCATGAAGCCATACCTGCTCACCACAAAAACATTACGCTGAAGAGGCATATCGCAACTTGTGTTGAGCATAACCAATCAATGAGTCTGTTATTCTGGGATGCCATCCTTAAAACCATGGGAGATCCGTAATGATTTCATCCGGCAGGAAGTGTGGCTCTTTGATGAACACATAGGCTGGTCTGCTGCGATGCCCGCGGCGGCTTGTTGGCTTTGAGGAACGCCGCTGGTCCTGCAGGCCTCCGCGAGGAGGACAAATGGCTTTTTTGTGCCAGTGCCCCCATTGCATGAGGACGGTGGTTTATTTTGCACCAGAAAACATCTTTGGAACAGAGCACGGGCTTGTCTGGAAACACGTTTGATTTAGAGCGTGGACAACAGTGCCAAGATTTTTGCCATTTACTACTCATTTATTAGCTAATACTAAACCTGACGGGATCAGGAACCAGTTCTTCTAAAGAGGCGTTTCTAGATGCAACTCGTCCAAAATCTCACAAACACACCCCGGCTGAACATCTCTGTCCGTCTTGAGAGGGTCTCCAATCCGGGTCATCGGTCCGACTGCGTTTTTTATTAATTAGTTTGGCCTTGCACACTCCAGCGGCACAACAAAAGCTGATTGTTTTCGTGACAACATGGGGAAACCCAGAGAGCATGAGAATAGAGCTCACATGATAAAGATGTAACAACAACATGACTCATGTCCCATAATTCAATCTCACTTGCTATAGCATCTCTCGCTTCTTCTATTCCGGTGTCTGTTTTCTTTCCTCGCTGTAACTAAATAACATTGTCAGGAGATTAAGACTAATTGAGTAGATTAGAATCGATCTTTCAGTGTTCAGATTAGATAGATTTGTCAATGTTTATGCTGCTGCTTTCCGCACAACAAAAGGCCCAAGAAGTGTTTGAGCGCTTAAGCTGCACTTAATGTATGATTTTCGGTGCATTATATAACAAAATATCACACCAAGTTATCTTATTTTGAAGACATGAAGCACAAACACACTTTTCAAGCAAAACTTTTCACAAAAAGAAGTAAAAAAATAGATATGTTGTACGTAATTTTTAAAAAATGGGTTTTGTATGAAAGACCATTTCCGCCACTGAATTAAAAAAAAAAAAAAAAAAGGTTATTGTGACTTTTTCTCAAAATTGTATGATACAAACTTGCAATTATGAGTTTTTTTCTCAGAATTGAGAGATATAAACTCAGTTGTGAGAAATTAAGGCAGAACTGCAAGATAAACAGAAAACTAGAAAACTCATAATTGCAAGTTATAAAGTTAGAATTGTGTGATATAAACTCACAAATGTGAGATAATGCTTTCCAGTTCTGACTTTATAACTCACAATTGCAAGTTTATATCTCACAATTCCGAGTTTTTATTAAGTTTTTATCATGCAATTCTGAGGAAAAAAAAAAAGTCAGAATTTTGAGTTTATATAAAGTTGCAACTTTATTTTTCCGAATTGCAAGTTTGTTTTGCAATTCTGAAGAAAAAAGTCAAATTGCAAGTTTTTATCACCCAATTCTGAGAAAAAAAAGTCAGAATTTCGAGTTTATATGAAGTTGCAACAGAAATGCCACTTTATTTTACTGAATTGCGCGTTCGCAATTCAGGCTTTACAACTCACAATTGCAAGTTTATATCTCACAATTCTGAGGAAAAAGTCAGAAATTCAAGTTTTTATCATGCAAAAAGTCAAAATATAAAAATTTTTATCATGCAATTCTGAGGACAAAATGTCAGAATTTTGAGTTGATATAAAGTTGCAACAGAAATGCATCTTAATTTCTCCAAATTGCGAGATAATGCTTTCCAATTCTGACTTTATAACTCACAACTGCAAGTTTATATCTCACAATTCCGAGGGGAAAGTCAGAAATTCAAGTTTTTATCATGCAATTCTAAGAAAAAAAAAAAGTCAGAATTTTGAGTTTATATAAAGTTGCAACTTTATTGTTCCGAATTGCAAGTTTGTTTTGCAATTCTGAAGAAAAAAGTCAAATTGCAAGTTTTTATCACCCAATTCTGAGAAAAAAAAAGTCAGAATTTTGAGTTCATATAAAGTTGCAACTTTATTGTTCCGAATTGCAAGTTTGTTTTGCAATTCTGAAGAAAAAAGTCAAAAAGTCAAAATATAAAAATTTTTATCATGCAATTCTGAGGACAAAATGTCAGAATTTTGAGTTGATATAAAGTCGCAACAGAAATGCAACTTTATTTCTCCAAATTGCAATTTATGTTTTGCAATTCTGACTTTTTAAATCACAGTTGTGAGTTTACATCTCACAATTTTGTGAAAAAATAGATGTAAACTTGCAATTGTGAGAAGTTGTCAGAATTGTGAGATAAAAGTTTGCAATTACCATTGTAACAAGTGGGGCGGGGCCGAGAGCCGTGGGAACGGAACAAGGCCGGTGGAGTATAATGATAATGAGCAACACCTGCGCCACTCACCGGTCTTGAGTCCCACGGAGGAGTTTCTCCTTTTATCCTTCCGGAGCTCCTCCTATATACCGGTCTCGAGTCCTTCCGGAGCTCCTCCGTGGGACTCGAGACCGGTGAGTGGCACAGGTCTCGCTCATTATCATTATACTCCACCGGCTCACTCGTTACAACTATTTTCTATTTCTTATTCAGTGGCGTAAATGGGCTTCCATAGTTTATGTTAAAAGTGATGAACTAGACCTGTGTGAAATTACTTTATACCAGTTGGATTTGGTGCAAAAAAAAGAAAAAAGATCAGCTGTTTTTGCATTTGGTTTGCTGATGCCACTTGGTTTGATACTTTGTATGCAATGCAATACATTGCAATACATACAGATGCCATTTGGCTTCTGAATATTTCCCATGAGTCATACGGACTGTGTTTATCTCGATAGGCCATTGTCACACTGTAAGTGCAGAACAAATGAGACTTGAGAGAGATTTCAGTAAATATTAACTTACAATTTGATATGTTTTGCACAAAGCTGCTATTTGGCTTTAGAATATTTTCCATGAGTCACAGACTATATTTACAGAGTTTTTAGGATGCTTTTTTGTTATTTCTAGAGCTTGATAGGTCATAGAAGAGTTATGAATAACTGACCCACTTTTCATTTTTAGATAAACTATTTCTTTAAAATCCAACCTAACAGACCCTTTTATGCTATTTGTGAATAATTTTTGTGTCACCGTCTCAATGCATCCCAGACAGTCCTGTAAATCCTCCATTGACTCACTATGCATCACTCTGTCCAGAGCAGAATCAGGTACCGGCAGTGGAAATCTCAAGCTCCTCTCCTTGTAACTTTCTCTTTGTCCCCATCAATGCGTGCGCTGTCAACTGTTGTCGTAAAGCATGACTGCCAACTCATAACCGCACGAGGTCGGTAATGTCAGCCTGGCTATCATCAACCGCAGAGCGACCGTAACAAAGGGCCCTCTCATGCGGACAGACACGCCGCTCTTTATGGCCCACAGAGAGTGTCGTCCATCAAACTTCAGTCAAAGCCCACTCTTGACTCGCCGACTCAGCTTCCGACACACACACACTGATACATTCACACACTAAACGGCCCCCAGTGTCATTAACATCAACTCTTGACTCATAAAGCAGGTCTGAGTGTGCAGTGATTTACAAAACAACCTCTCGAATCATCCGAAAATGACAAGTGAGAACGAAGATTCTTCGTGGCACGGAAAGCAAAGGATGAGTAATGGTTTACACGCATTTTAAACACAGCTTGTGTGCTTTTTGTTTAGTAATAATCGAAATAATGTAAATATAGTGTTTGTATATAAAACGTTTATTTTTATGTATGTTTCAAGTAGAAATCATCGATTTTTATTCTTTATTTAAAATAATATTTTTGCCATATAACAGTGTTTTAATATTATTGCTAGTTGTATTGTGTGGATTGTCTCATATTGGTTGTAATTTCAGGTCAGTATTTTTATGATTACACTACTAGTTATTACAAAACCTGTACATTTTTCATGGGGCATTAAAAAAAAATAGAAACATGATAAAATCTGTCTGTCATCAAATGCTGAACTTTGACTTCTGAACAAAAATGTTAAGGTCTGGAATGAATTGTTTGAGAAAAAGATGCTGGTTGTCTTTACAATGACAAATGATACTCCTGGGAACAGGCGCTAACCTGAACTCAGCGAAACAAAACAATGGTCTTACAAGATGGTTTTAGATGTCATTGGTCAGGCACATACCGCAGCTTTGCGCTTTGTTGAATGCTATTTTTAAAACAGCAAATTAGCCCATCCCAATCTGATCACGTTACATGAGAGAAGTAATCGGTCTTCAGTAATCATCAGGATTGTAGCTGTGATGGTAGTTGTGGTGCTGCATGTATCCCTGATTGTAACTGTCATTGTAGCTCTGTTGGTATTGCAAATTATGATGGTGGTTGTACATTTGACTGTTGTCTGGTTCGTAAAATTCTGGATTGTTATACTGGCCGTAATTCCTGTCATCATATCCACCGTGATGATAGTAGGCGTCGGCGGCGTCCATTTGATAGTCATGGGGTTGAGGATCAAAGTGCTGGTTTTCCATGCCGTACTGCTGGTGTTCAGGCTGCGCTGCAGGATTCTCCTCCATGGCGTTCAGTAGATTACTGGGATGCAGTTCCCTCGTCTTACGGCTGATGCATTTGTAGGTTTGGACGCCAAAGATAAACTGGAGAATCTGAGCATTACAAGACAAAATGATCCGAAATCAGATATGATATCAGTTTTACTGGTAGTCCACTTTATGACGAAATGTTCAGTATAATATGTCACAGTTTACTTTATTTTGCTATCCTCAGTTACATAAATGAAATATAGTGTCCTGCACATACTAGTAAAAAAATATCAAAAAATTATATCTTGTATAATGTGTGTGAGTGTGTGTTTGTGTGTGTTTATATATATATATGTATATATATATATATCAAAGAAGAAAAGATGCTTAACTTTTTAAAACTTTTTAAAGCTACTGTGTTATGCACTTCCAAGGGAGAACCATACAACAATTTTTTAATTTTATTTTATTTTATTTTATTTTATTTTATTTTATTTTATTTTTTGTACAAGTCAAAGATGCTTAACTTGCATTGCATTATTCGCTTCCAATACAGAATATAAAACAATAGTTTTTTTTATGTTTTATATATATATATTTTTTTTTTTGTTTATTTATTTTATTTCTGCTTAAATACAAGTAAAGCTCTAACACTAAAATGAATTGCATTGTGCGCTTACAAAGTATAAATAAACAACATTTATTTATTTATTTATTTATTTATTTAAGATACTTTGTCAAAGATAGTGTTATGAGAAACATACATTTTTTTTATTGATTTTTTATTTTATTTTATTTTTTATTATTTTATTTTATTTTATTCCAGGTTAAACACAAGTAAAGCTCAGTCATTAAAATGAATTACATTTTTATTTATTTATTTATTTATTTATTATTTACTAACTTGTATTGCATTATATGCTTCCAATGGAGAATATAAAACAATTGTTTTTTTATGTTTTTTATATTTTTTTATATTTTTATTTTAGTTTATTTATTTTATTTCCGGTTAAATACAAGTAAATCTCTAAAACTAAAATGAATTGCATTGTACACTTACAAAGTATAAATAAACAATAATTTATTTGTTTGTTTGTTTGTTTGTTTTTTGCTGTCCAAGTCAAAGATGCTTTGTTATGTCAAAGATAGTGTTATGCACTTCCACTGGAGAAACATACAACATTTTTTTTTATTTCTTATTTCTTTTTTTTTTATTATTATTATTATTTCATTTTAGTTTATTTTATTCCAGGTTAAACACAAGTAAAGCTCTGTCTTTTTTTTTTTTTGTGTAAGTATTAACTTGTTTTGCATTATGTGATTCCAATGGAAAATAATCAATTTTTTTGTTTGTTTGTATATATATTTTAGTTTATTTATTTTATTTTACTTTATTTTGGGTTAAATACAAGTTAAGCTTAAACACTAAAATGAATTGCTTTATAAACTTACAAAGTATTTTCGTGGAGTCTTTTTATATTTTTATTTTTGCTGTCCAAGTCAAAGATTCTTAACTTTTAACTTTTATATTCCAAGGGACAAACATACAAGTATTATATTTTATTATATTTTATTACTTAATCTAAGTCCAAGATGCTTAACTTTTATGTGACCCACAATATGTTTATTAATTGGTTACATATTGTGTGAAAAATCATTTAATTTTTTGCTCTCTCCTTACCTGAATTAAAAGAAGCCCAGCATCCATTCCAAATATCACGATTATATTCATCTCTAACCAGTCCACTAGAACTTTCTCACAGCCCTATCACCAAAAACAAACTGCATTAGTGAGCAAATTAAAACAGGGAGGATAAGTCAAAAGGTTGTAACGATGGAAAAAAGGCAACATGTGCTACCGTTTCATGGATCTCTGATCCTCTTCCAAATCTGTATGTTCCAGGCAGAATTACAGGGCAGGTATTATTAAAACAGGAGCAAGGATAGATGTCAGTCCCCCCCAGGAACTTAATAACTGTGTTATTCCTCCATTCATTTGAGGTCAGCCTACCACAGCATGGTGCCTACAGCAAAAAAAAAAAAAAGCACACACATTCCTATAACAGCTAAAATATAGTTATAATAATTACACAGCCATCTTGCATTCAGGTGTAAGTCAGCCACGTACAGAAATCTGCACGCTGTCTAGAAGTCTCCAAGACAGTTGAGATTGGGTTTCATTTCCTCCGTACTGACTAATGATCTCGTCCACATTCTCCCTCAAAAACTCCTCAATCTGGTAACATTCAAAACATGTGTTTGACAATTTGTTTAATCATTTTATCATTGGAATCTCATGTGTGAAGTTGAAGCCAGCTGTGTTTTTCCTTACAGTATTAATCATTTATGTAAAAACTTGCCTTGTTTCTTTGTATCAATAGCACAAAGGTGATGAAAACCTGACCCAGTATGATGACGACCAAGATGCACAGATACTGAAAAACAGCAAGCTTTTAGTGCAGCTCAGAAAGTTAAAGTTATTACACTTTAAAAAATGCTGGGTTGTTTTTTGTTTTTAACCCAAATGCTGGGTTCAACTTGTTGGGTCATTTTATTGGGTTATTTTTTTACTCAGGTGCTGGGTAGTTTTTCTGTAACTAAGTTGCTGGGTCATTTTTAACATCGGATTAATTTTTTCTACCTAACCGTTGGTTTAAGCCTGTCTCTGACAAAACAACCCAGCTGCTGAGCAGTGTTGCCAAGTCTGTGGTTTTCCCGTGGAAATGGGCTACTTTACACTGTTGCCACGTTTTTTTTTCAAGTAGGAGGGTTGGAAGATTCCAATAGGTAATATTTAACCCCTGGAATGCTAATTTTACCCCGCCAAAAGTATTTTACTCCCCAGAACCATAGACTGTAAAAATATGGACGTAGTGTCCGTGGCGTCACCGTAGGTTTCTGAAGAGCATTTTTGAAGCTCTTAGTGGGAAGTCGGCCCGTCGCCATCTTGGAATCAGCGTCACTGCGTCACTCCTGGATAATCGAAAATAGGCAAAGAGGCGGATGTGGGTGAAGCTGGTTGCTGAAACCACACCCCCAAGCGGTGGTGACAGCAGCAGCAATTCACCTGTCACTCAAGTGGCCACGCCCTAAATTATGCAGAACTTTAAGGCTTAATATAATTTAAGCGGATGGGTTGACAGTTGACATGAAGGGCAAAATAAGCTATATAGACCAAAACCACTTTTTGAACCAGGCTGTAAACATATTTTTTTCTGCTGTGAAGTTGGGCATTTTAACATGGGGAGTATATGCATACCTGTCAAGTATCCCGTTTTGGCCGGGAAAGTCCCGTAATTTACCCTTCTTTCCCGCCGTCCTCCCGTATTAGTATTTTCCCGTAAATCTCCCGTATTTTAACCTGCGTTATTAAAAAAAAAAAAACGTCCCCCCAAAAAAAATCTGAGCTCTGTCACTAGCCTCGCGATATCTGCCACCTGCAGTAGCCTACTACAGGTACTGTAGGTGGCAGTTGTCGCGAGGTTAGTGTGTGAGGTCAGATGATGAGTTGATGAGTGACGACGCGGGAAAAAAGAAGAAAAGACAGACAGATGATGGACGCCAGGACAGAGAAGGAAGGCACTCCTGCCAAAACAGTCTTAAAGAATGCAAAGTCTGCAACAAATAAGTACAATAAGTCACTAAAAGAGTAAAGAAAAGTTATGTGAAATGAAAAGAAAAACTGTACAAAAAAGCAATATGAAATTAATCAGTGTGTGAATGTGAAAAGAATGTGGAATGAAAATGAAATGTAAATGTAAAGACAAGCAATGTTAAATGAACAGAAAATATGCAAATAAGCCTTTAAATAAATGCTCTTCATATATACCCTTTTGTGTTTTCATTTAGGCTATGAATGTTCACAGCATGTCAATGTCAACAAAGGTAGGCCTATCATTGGCTTTATGCACAGCTGCACTACTTCCTGAACTTCAGCCAGCTCCTTTGTTTCCTGTCTGCCATTATTGGACCATCACCTGGATTAATCAGTTTGTCCAATAATGTCAGACAGGAAACAAAGGAGCTGCCTGAAGTTCAGGAAGTAGTGCAGCTGTGCATAAAGCCGATTGTAGTTTATAAGTGGTTGACAAGTGGTGATTTTAGCTTTCTTGTCACCTGTCTTAAAATGTAAGGGATACTGGAGCTTGGTTGGGGTGGTGGGACTGCTCGAGGCGGGCGCCGGAAAATTTCCCTTATTTTCAAATCCAAAATTTGACAGGTATGAGTATATGGGATTGACTCCCTTTTGGAGCCAGTCTCCATAAATTGCAGTTTTAGTCACTTCCGGTTGCCGCTTTCCCAGAATACGATTTTTACAGAGGGAACCCTCTTCAAAACGCAGTTGGGCTACTTTTGGGTAGCAAATGGGAGGGGTTTGTAGTGAAAACCTGGCAACCCTGCTGCAGTCAGTCAGAGCGCGGGCTTTTTGCGTCCTCTACAGGAGAAACCGCTTCTCAGCGCCGCCGATTTGCACTTCTTCAGTGAAATGAAGGTTTGTATACATTTTATTTCATTTATAAAGTCTTTTATCTGCTGTAAATTGTGTTGTTTTACACAACATAGCATAAGCACAAGATGTCAGTCAGCTGCGTTAGCAGCGGTTATTTCGCATAGTGGAAGCGCCTGTTGCCTTGCATAGAATAAATGGATTTTATTCGTTATAGTTACTGAGTTTAATTCAATTTGATGTTGAAATATGTTCTTCAATGTCAGTACTGTTTGTTTATGGGCATGTTTTGACGTCAGTCACGGCATCTTTCAGCTGCGAGTGAAACTTCATGGTTACAAGCATAGACTGTAAAAAAAATATGTACGTAGTGTCCGTGACGTCACCCGTAGTTTTCTGAAGAGCATTTTTGAAGCTCTTAATGGAGGGGAGTCGGCCGTCGCCATCTTGGAATCGCGTTACCGCACGTCACTCCCGGACAATCGAAAATGGGCGGGACGTGGGTGGAGCTGGTTTATGGAGTCAAAATAGGGCCATATATATCTGCAAACAAAAAATATGTTTTGCAAATAAAAATAGAGTATTGAGAAAAAAATTGCTTTTTTGCAAGTAAAAAAAAATAATTGCAAAATAAAAGTTAACCCCTGAGAGAAAAAATAAAGTTTAGCAAAGTAAAACTTTGCATTGACTTTGCAACACATATTTCCCTTTGCGCCGCTCCTTTAAATCCGCGTTTCAGTCATCCGTGCCTTTGCGGCGCAAGCTTTCCTTTGCGCTTCATTTTTCTATGCGCCTCGCTTTGTGTCCCTGATTTGACGTGGGGGAGGGGTCAAGAGGTTGGGGTGTGTACAAGGAACGAAGGCGCGTCCCTCTCGTTACGTCATCTCAGGTATGTATTATTGATCGCTTTCTTCTTATTATTATTAGACTCCTATATTATTAATAACAGATACTTCAGACCGGCCCAAATAAGGCTGTCACGATTAAAAGACATTATATTGTACATGATTTATGAACAGCTTGTGGGTGAAATAGGTAAAATACTGTTGCACCCGAAAGCTAGAGGTCGCTCTCGTGCGAAATTATTATTATTATTAATTATTATTAATATACTTTATTATCATGAAAATACCTGAGGAGGTTTTAGGAATATTGATAAAATGATGTCCATATGCGTTATGTGTGTTATTGTCTTCCTCTACTGCGCTTATTTTGAGTTTTCGCACAAGAGCGACCTCTAGCTTTCGGGTGCAACAGTATTTTACCTATTTTACCCACAAGCTGTTCATAAATCATGTACAATATAATGTCTGTTAATCGTGACAGCCTTATTTGGTCTGAAGTATCTGTTGTTAATAATATAGGAGTCTAATAATAAGAAGAAGAAAGCGATCAATAATACATACCTGAGATCCGGGGCTCGCGCTGATGACGTAACGAACACACCCCAACCTCTTGACCCCTCCCCCACGTCAAATCAGGGACACAAAGCGAGGCGCATAGAAAAATGAAGCGCAAAGGAAAGCTTGCGCCGCAAAGGCACGGATGACGGAAACGCGGATTTAAAGGAGCGGCGCAAAGGGAAATATGTGTTGCAAAGTCAATGCTGCTGAAGTTTTACTTTGCTAAACTTTATTTTTTCTCTCAGGGGTTAACTTTTCTTTTGCAATTACTTTTTTTACTTGCAAAAAAGCAATTTTTTTTCTCAATACTCCATTTTTATTTGCAAAACATATTTTTTGTTTGCAAAACATTGTTTTATTTTGCAGATATATATGGCCCTATTTTGACTCCATACTGGTTGCTAAAACCACGCCCGCCTAGCACGACGGTGGTGACAGCAGCGGCAATCCACCTGTCACTCAAGTGGCCACGCCCTAAATTATGCAGAACTTTAAAGCTTAATATAATTTAAACGGATGAGTTCTAAAAAAATCCACCCCCCTCACAGTTGACATGAAGGGCACAATTAGCTATATGGGCCAAAACCACTTTTTGTACCAGGCTGTAAACATTTTTTTCTTTGCCCATTTTCGATTATCCGGGATTGACGTGCGGTGACGCGATTCCAAGATGGCGACGGCCGACTCCCGCCCACTAAGAGCTTCAAAAATGCTCTTCAGAAACCTACGGGTGACGTCACCGACACTACGTCCATATTTTTTACAGGCTATGTTACACCAACGAACAGCAGCTCTTTACCGGCTCAGATTTCGGCGATACACCGGCATGAGAATTAGCGCTATTTCGGTAAAAAGCGATTAAGGACAACGGCTGAATACACTAATATTAAAATGCTACTTTTAAATGTTAGATTTTGTATGTCTAAAATGCTTGTTAAACGAGTTTAAATGTATGTATTATTGTACACTATGCTGTACTCACCCAAATAAATTAAATTTGTATTTTGTCCATGTGTTCTTTCTTAATAATAAATGTCTCTAGTAATTCTGTGTGTTTTATAAGTTCATATAAGTCAATTTTAGGCCAGCAATATAATATTTTTAAACAATAGTTGACTTGAAATAACCCAGCATGCTTGGTAAACATTTAACCCAACCAGATGGATCAAAATAACCCGGCATGTGTTCTATCCAATATTTACCCAGCACTGGGTTGCCAAATAACCCAAGTTGGGTTGTTTTTAACCCAGCATTTTTTTAGAGTGTAGCTTCTTTGTGCACTACATGAATTATGCTTACAAATATGATGAAACATCTGTTCTCAAAATAGGCGCCGGCACAACCCAGCATGGACACTGCAACCACAAGAAGTCCGATGAAAAAGAGCCCCCCAGCCACCACCTTCACATCCTGTCCTGAGAGACCACACCGAAATCAGACTGAAGGACAAACATTCACCAAAAATTGGCGTAGCATACTTTATAACAGAGAAAACGTCATGTCCTAAAACATTATTTTAGGTAATCGGAGGCAAATTGCAATAACATCAGTTGTGTAAGATACCTCCTAATTTGAATAATGATAGACTACGACAAACAGGACAAACTTACCAGAGCTGAGAACGCTCACAAAGCTGTCCTTATCAAATAAAATCCAAGCCGAACACGCAAAAATGCTGATGCCAAGAATCTGTCAAGACCATGTAAATTGTTACTTGTTTGTACATGTAGCCATGCATGAATTAAGATGTTTTATTTGACGGGTGCAGAAGACGCTCTCTGCACGTTGCTGGCAAAAAACAAGCACATATTTAATCATATTACGGGCTGTGTGTCAATGTCCAAAGTATGATTAATATATGTGACTGCAGTCCAAGAAATTCTTTACTCAAGAAATCTCTCTAAAATCGTTGGCAGCAACGTACAAATCTATAGTTATTCAATCTTACCACAAAGAAGGAATTGACAAGCATTAGAAAGAACTTTAAGATCTGAAGTTTGTCGTCTGTTTTCATGTTGCCTTTAGGAAACGGTCACAGCTTCACATGAAATCTAATTTAAAAGATGCTGCGTGGAAACGGAAAACACTTAGTAACAAGATCATATTACTTGAATAGCTTCCACAAAGATATTAAATACAAATTAAATACAACTTTACGATGTTTAACTATCACTTTCAAAGATGAAAGATGAAGGTCTGAATTACCTGTATTGCTAAACCAGTTTCGCTTGTTATGTGTCCAATTCGTTCTGGTATAAACAGTTTTAATTTTTTGTTTATACATCCGTTTTTCTTCCCTGGTTCACGTACGTGTTTCATATACTATTTAACAACATAATGGTTTCCTGGAGATCCTCTCAATGCATCTCAGGCTTAAAGTTCACTTCCTCATAACAACATAAATGATTAACTTTAACAATCACTTGTGTTGTGCTTCACTACAGCATGTGCTTGGTGTTTTGTCTTTTAATGAGGGGTTTGGACAGAGTTCAGAATGTGAAAAATTATCATCCAGTTTATTTCCTTTTGCTATGATTGTGCATTGGATTGTTTAGGTCAGTGGTTCCCAAACGTTTTCTGCCGGGCCCCCCTTTTGCAGAATAAAAAAAAATTCAAGCCCCCCTGAAATGAAAATTCTTGGCCGAAACTGAAACTGCTTTGTAATAATTATTTATTATCTTATTAAATAATATAGTCATTTTGTAAGACTTTTTTAATTTAACTCAATAATTTTAATGATATTGAATAAATGTAAAAAAAAAAAATCACAAGCCAATAAAATAAACATGGTTATTGAAAGAGACAATAAAATTGGACAGAAAATATATGAATATTAAATCTCAATATATTATTTTTATTCAGTTCTACAAAACAGAATCAGATATAACTTCTTTTTGACTAATTATCAAAATAATGTATAGTCCTAAAAAGCTATTATTATCAGAGCGTGTGAGCAGAGCATACCATCAAGAGAAGGTAGCGTCATTTTACCAGCGTTGTCCAGTACAGCAGTACTACAGCATGTTACAGCACAGTATGCGACGCTATTGCAAACAGGAACAAGTATACATAGACATTTTCTGTCGGCGCGTTATTTGAGCGGACTTTGCTTTTTCGTTGAGCATAAACGGTACACGAGTGGAGCATTCATATGGGCCGTGAGCAACTCAACGGAACGCACATTCATAGAGCGGAATATTGAGCGGAGCGCGCTGAATACTGCCGGGTGGCGCGGCAGATATTTTCGGCCGTTTATCTCTGTCGAATCTCTATAAAAATCGGCTGACTGTACACAAGCCTTGCCGCGCCCCCCTTATCATAACTCCTCAATAGTTGAGTTAAATAACCATTTAACTGAACCGCTGTGGGTCAAAACAACCCAGTCGCTGCACTCTTAAAAATAAAGGTTCTTTATTGGCATCAATGGTTCTATCAAGAACCTTGAACATCCATGGAACCTTTCAAATGCAGAAAAGGTTCTTTATAGTTGAAAAGGGTTCTTTAGATTTTTAAAATACTCTTCAAAATGATTCTTTTAGGAACTGTTCACTGAAAGGTTCTTTGGGGAACCCAAAATGGTTCTTCTATGGCATCACTGCAAAAACACCCTTTTGGAACTTTTATTTTTAAGAGTGTGGGTTTGTCCATATTTCACCCAGCTTAATTATATAATAAACATTATTTTTAATGCTTATTAATAAATGTTCACCTTTTGATTTTTACTGCTGCCTCTGGTAATTATGTGTCTGATTTTTAATTTACAACCTATTTTGGGTTCATTTAAAGCTAGCCATATAGTCATTTTTAAACAAGAGTTGAGTTAAATAAAACTACCCAGAAGGCTGAGTCAAAACAACCCAATCATAACCCAGCATTTTTAAGAGTGCATTAATAATAAACTTAAAAATGTTCATTATTTAATTATTATTTATTCAACTTATTAATAAATCTTCATTTATTGAACATCTTAATAAATGGTCATTTCCAACCCTCCTTTGGGTTCATTTTAAGCAAGAAATACAGTAATTTTTCAGCAATGGTTGAGTTAAATAAAACTACTCAGAAGGTTGCGTTAAACATTTAACCCAACCGCAGGGTCAAAACAACTCAGTCGCTGGGTTTATCCATACTTCACACAGTGCTGGGTTGTTTTTAACCCAGTATGTTTAATAAGAAACTTTAAAAATGTTTATGATTTAACTATTATTTATTCAACTTATTAATAAATTGAACATTATCGAACATATTAATAAATGTTAATTTCCAACCTACTTTGGGTTCATTTTAAGCAAGAAATATAGTAATTTTTCAGCAATAGCTGAGTTAAATAAAACTACCCAGAAAGCTGGGTTAAACATTTAACCCAACCACTGGGTCAAAACAACCTATTCGCTGGGTTTGCCCATATTTCACCCAGCAATGAGTTGTTTTTAACCTAGCATTTTTTAGAGTGCATTAATAAGAAACTCAAAAATGTTTATTATTTAATTATAATTTATTCAACTTATTAATAAATGTTAATTTATTGAACATATTAATGTTAATTTCCAACCTACTTTGGGTTCATTTTAAGCAAGAAATATAGTAATTTTTCAGCAATGGTTTAGTTAAATAAAACTACTCAAAGGTTGGGTTAAATGGGTCAAAACATCTCAGTCGCTGGGTTTTGAGTTGTGAGTTGTTTTTAACCCAGCATACCAAGAAGTGCCATTTAGTTTGCAGAATGACTTTTGATCATGGTACCATGCATGTCTTTTTTTTTTGGAAAATAAATCCTGATCCCGATAATATTTGAAATACTTAGGATTACCACGTAAATACTGTCAATATGATACTCTACAACTCTGCTTAGACAGTAGACACCATCACAGAAATTCTAATGGTTTTCTGTGGTGTGTTTAATAGGATTTAGTGGTTTTACCAAGCCACCAAGAGACCCACATGGTCCATTACAGATTTCATTAAAACCAGTGCAAGTCCCATTGTAACCAGTAAAAACATTAACGTTACACATTTTGTGATGGTGTCTATTGTTTGGTTTTTTTTTTTTCCAGCAGTAGCATTAATTAACACGGTACCATTGTACCACCACAGCACTTTTGTGTAAGTGCCATCGTCATCATCACCATCAGTATTTCCATCGGCCCCCACTGTGACCTTGAAACAATTTCCCTTTTCACCAAGAACTGATTCTAATCTCAAAGGCTGCTCATTAGAAACCGTATTCTATAGACCTCCTTGTTAAAAACCTATAGAGTGCGCCATCTTCTGGAAAAATCCATTACCATTGGTTCTATTGCTCCTACTCGATTAGTACTGTCGCGATCTGTCATCGGCTACTCGAGTCTCTCCGTTCTCATTTCCGGCTCAGCTGAACGAATGTGTTTCGTTGTAGTTGTGCTGGAGAACCGGTGGATTTAAACAAGCACCAGCAGAGATGTCTACGGCTCTAGAGAGTTACATTAACCGTATCCTTTGATTGACTTCATGATGACGATGTTATATATCAGTGGCTAGTGGCGTTGTGTTGTTTTCATGACAGTGTTTATGTGTTTCAATAGGCGCGATTTGTGGCGCGCTATCAAGTGATTTAGCATGTTATGAGCATGATAAAGACATTATCGCGTTTTAGTATGCATTTATAAATGTAATGTATCAGATTTTATATGTACTACATATATACAGTAAATATGCGTGATAAATTGTGTGTGTAGTATGTACTACGTATATACTATGTACGTAATATTAGCATTGTGCTATTGCATAATACATTTAATTATGTTAAATATGATTATGTGTGTGTATATAAGTCGTCATGAGCCTGATATTTCCCTAACCAACATTATTTAAGGGACGGTTGCCATCATCACTTCAGATGGCAGAATGATTGTGGTGAGTGTTTATCATTTCCTTAAAGTAAAAAAGTTTACTTCCAGAATTAAAACTTTATGATGTGCGCACCCTCATGTCATCAACGATGTTTATGTCTTTCTTTCTTCAGATGCAAAGACAAGTTTTTTTTAGGAAAACATTCCAGTAATTTTCTCCATATAGTGGATTTCAATGGTGGCCAATGAGTTGAAGGTCCAAATTGCAGTTTCATTGTCGCTTCAAAGAGCTCTGCACAATCCCAGCTGAGGAATAAGTGTCTTATCTAGCCAAACAATCAATCATGTTCTTAAAAAAACAAACATTTATATACTTCTTTGTCTGTATACTTTGGTTCAAAAAGGTAGGGTAGGGCCAAAAACTCCATCTTATTTTCTCCTCCAACTTCAGAATCGTCCAACATCGTTGTTTTACCGTTTTTGCAAAGGGCGTTTGACTTTCTTTGCACGTTTATTTTGTAAACACTGGGTCGGTACTTTTGCACACATCACGTGTGACGTCGAGCTAGTGCAAGATGAACATTTGTGGTTAAAAAGTATATAAATTTGTGTTTTTCTTAGAAAATGAAAGGTTGTTTTGCTAGATAAGACTCTTGTTCCTTGACTGGGATTGTGTAGCTGCATTAAAACTGAAATTTGGACCTTCAACCCGCTGATCCCCATTGAAGTCCACTATATGGAGAAAA
>VONZ01000332.1:600000-763688 GCA_012976165.1 Labeo catla | reverse complement strand
TTTTGCCTTGATGAGTGGATATATGCAGCTTTTTTTAATTTCCTTTCTGACTCTCAGTCTGGATGATGTGGCATAATGGACTGATATTATTAATGTTGTCATTCATCTTTAGCAGGTAACAATTCCTGTGGAAGTGAAAGCTTAGAATACTCCTAGTTTAACTGATCAAGCATTTTTCAGTTGATGTGAAAAGAAAATTCAGTCTTTCTATTTTCTTTAATCTTGAGAACAATTCATCTGTGCATATGTTTATTTTTATTTTTTTTCTTTGGATCGTATAAATTTTAATGAAAATATCATAATTTTGTCTTTTGTTAAAATGACAGACTTCTCTCTGGTGATGTATGCTGGACTTTTTGCAATAATTCAGTCCATTTAAAGCAAGCTCATTTATTATGATTAACTGCAGTCTCTTTTTTGGTCTGCCCATTTCCAATCAAAAATGAATAGATTGAACCAAATCCTTCTGGTTTTTTTTTTTTTTCCTTTAAGCTATATGTTTTACTGTTGTCACAATATGGGAGAAAATATCTATTTCCATTTTTTAAAATTTAACTTTAAAAATACCTGCCACCTTGTTAAATCAGGAGCTTTTTCCATTTGTCTAGCTACAGTCAACATGAAATCAAAATTGACACCCATTTCCCATTCTTTTTCACTTTTCTGGGCTTGTATTATGCAAGATTTATTGGTGCACATTATTGAAAATGCACATTTTATTTCCATCCGAAATACTGGAATTGGTCAGATTAAGAAAGTAAAATGGGTTGCAACAAGGTTTCATGATGACCTAAACATAAAGATCCTTAAACCTTCCTAAAGTTTTTAGTGTTTTATAAAATGTAAGCGAAATGTTTGTTCATTCATTCTGTGTTCATTTAAATAGGTTAAAAAATGTGCTGCTCTATATATTGTTGTAGTAGCTATGCTATCCTTTTCTGTGAAAGCTTGTATAATGACATTGATGTGGTTTGGGTGTTATTTTTATTGGACAAGGCCATTTGTCTTGGTCTTGCAGGCAGACAAATTGTTGCTTATTGCTTATTCATTAAGACCACTTATTTCTGCAACAGACCCTTTATTAGTACATGTTGTGGTTTTGAATTCCTCTTGGAACCTATGGTTTTTATAGTCTGAACCAAGAGTAATGCATATTTAATTTTCGAAAAATATTCATTTTATTATGTTTGTGTATATAATTTTATTACTTAATTTAATCTGTGTATACCTGTCTGTGCAGATACCGATGCAGATGGCAATTGGAACAATTCACAAGGTGTGTGTTTGGTCGTGAGGTCTGAGAGAATGAAACATTTTCTTAGATAATGTAAATATAGCTACATTTCTCTTTGGTCAACCTGGTATGTTATTCAGAATCTCCATTATGGCTTAGTATTGCAGTCACTTAGTAGTGTTAACACTTAATGCTCACTGCATGTCACTTCCAGAACTTCACAGCCTTTGCACTCTTGATGTTCACAGTAGTTGAGATATTGTATTGTTGTTCTGTCTCTCGCTCTCAGACCCCAATGCTAACCCAAACAAGAGGCAGAGGCAGCCAGCACTGCTGGGGGATCATCCACCTGAATATGGTCAGTCTGATACACATTATCAAGTGTGACCCTGGACCACAAAACCAGTCATAAGTAGCACGGGTATAATTGTAGCAATAGCCAACAGTACATTGTATGGGTCAAAATTATTGATTTTTCTATAAGGCCAAAAATTATTAGGATATTAAGTAAAGATCATGTTCCATGAGGATATTTTGTAAATTTTCTAACGTAAATGTATCAAAACTTACATTTTTATTAGTAATATGCATTGCTAAGAACTTCATTTGGTCAGGCGATTGGTCAGATCTCTCTGTGTATATATTTTTATTTGTATTTGTATTTTTATTTATTTATTTATTTATTGCACCCCAGATTTTCAAACTGTTGCATCTTAACCAAATATTGTCCTATCCTAACAAACCATACATCAGTGGAAAGTGTATTTATGTATGTAGTTATTTATGTAGTTATTTAATGCATGATGTATAAATCTCAATTTCAAAAAATTGACCCTTACAACTGGTTTTGTGGTCTAGGGTCACAAATGGTTCCACTAGAAGCACTGAACACAGTTCCTCTTGCATTATAGTTGCTTATGGTGTATATTCAGTTTTTTTTTTGTCTCTAGGTGGCCCTCAGGGTGGTTATGGTCACTATGATGACACCTATGGACCACCTCCTCCACCCCCTCACTATGAGGGCAGGCGCATGGGGCCCCCAATGGGACGTGGCCGCGGCGGACCTCGGTATGGTGGGGCGCAGTACGGACACGGGCCTCCTCCGCCGGAATACAGCGCTCATGCTGACTCTCCTGTGGTCATGGTGTACGGTCTTGAGCCCACCAAGATCAATGCAGACAGAGTTTTCAACATATTCTGTCTATACGGCAATGTGGAAAGGGTGAGTGGGTGATGGGATTGTGGGTTTGGAGGTGATATGGAGGTGTTTCATGTACCCAACCTTTAAAGTTCATAATTTTCAACTTCAGATGTCTTTGAAAGGCGTCTTCTATGGTCACCAAAGCTGCATTTGTTTGATCAGAAGTACGGTAAAAACAGTAATGTTAAATATTATTACAATTTAAAATTATTTTCAGTTTTTTAATAGTTTTGTGATGGCAAAGCTAAATTTTCAGCATCATTGCGCCAAGCTTGAGTGTCACATGATCCTTCAAAAGTCAGTTTAATATGCTGATTTGGTGCTCAAGAAACACGTCTTATCTAGGGCCCTAGGAAATCAGTTTTATTTTTTTTTTCTGAATTCCATTTTTTTTTATTTTATTTTTTCTTTTTCAAATTCCGTTTTTTCCGAAATCATGAAACATACACAATTTAACAGCAATTTATTAAAAAGTTAAACAAAAAGTACATTTTAAAGGGCCTAGAAATACGTTCTATTTTTCGTTTTCAAATTGAGTTTTATTTTTACCAAATTGTTTTTTTAGTAATTTTCCTGATTCCATTTTATTGGTTTCAGTCAATGTTAATAATCAGAAGCGGTATGTGTGTAGTAAATGAAAACGTGCAATTGCGGCATTCACACAGAGACATATAGAACATGCAGGATTCATATTTAAATAGTGTTTTTGCAGCGTAATATTCACAGACACTAGTCCATATCACATTTTGATTAAAGTGTACTGACCAACTTTTGATTTAAATTTGGCGAATTCTGTGACATTCCACGTTATGCAGTAAATTTCAGTTTTATGACTGGGTTCCGTGTTTCTGTCTGTGTTTTCTGCATTGCGGAAATCATAGGGCCCTACTAATTACATTTAAAAAGTATAAACCGTAATACCTTTATTTTTTCAGGATTCTTGGAATGGAAAGTTCAAAAGAATAGCATTTTGTTTGAAAGAGCAAATACATTTAATGTTATTTCTTTTGACCAAATTTGTCATTGTTGAATTGTTGCTTTAATAAGTTAAAAAAACTTACTGACCCCAGACATTTTTGCGTGGTAGTGCATGTGGTTGTTTGTGTTGTATTGAAAATTTCTGTGTGTGCTCAGGTGAAATTTATGAAGAGTAAACCAGGTGCTGCAATGGTGGAGATGGGAGACTGCTATGCTGTTGATAGAGCCATTTCACATCTGAACAACAACATGCTGTTTGGACAAAAACTCAATGTCTGGTGTGTACAACTCAAGTGTTTTTTAAATATGCATTTGCATTATATGTCAATTTTAATATGTATTTTTATGTTGCCTTTTGTTCATTTTAATTTTTTTTAATAAATCTGCATTTTATAATTAGTAAATGGGCCAGACCACAAAGTTGTTTCTCTGTTCAAGACAAGAAAAATTAAATTTGCATGTGTATACTACATTGTTCATTTTTTGTTTTGTTTTTTTGTCTGCAGTGTATCCAAACAGCAGGCCATAATGCCAGGCCAGTCGTATCAGTTGGAAGATGGCAGTTGTAGTTTTAAAGATTTCCATGGCAATCGAAACAACCGTTTCACCACCGCTGAGCAGGCAGCCAAGAACCGCATCCAGCAGCCCAGCAACGTCTTGCACTTTTTCAACGGTCAACCAGACTGCACTGTTGAAGCATTCAGTCAGGTCAGTCAAATTCTTATTTTTATGGAATGTCGCAGTGTTTATCTGTGCATGTTTTCTTTTTTATATGTTTGTAGTCTTAATTAAAAACATTAATGTTAATTTCCTGATGAGCTTTACTGATGAAATTTGTTTCAAAATTGGACAAAAAGTGTCTTGTGCTTTAATGTCTGTGTGTGTGGAATTAGTTTAATAATCTTTTCTGGATCTTCCTCTACAGATTTGTGATGAGTTGGGAATCAAGAATCCAGTCAGTGTCAAACTGTTCACTGGCAAGAGTGAGTTACTAATGAGTTTAATGTGTTTGTCTGTAAACAATCAGTTTGCTGTGTGTTAATTATATGGTAAAGTGTGTAGGTGGGGTATGTGTGTTTGGTTCTATGTAAATACACTTGTATGTGTGTGTTTTCTTGTGTTGGTGGAACCGCAGGTGAGAGAAGTTCGTCTGGTCTGTTGGAGTGGGAGTCGGTAAATGATGCTATGGAGGCTCTTGCTATGATGAACCACTACCAGATGAAGAACCCTAGTAAGTGAAATTACCGGCTGACTGCTGCGCATTTTTATACTGTTCTGAGTTTGAGCCATTTTGCTCTAACCATAAATCACATTACTTAAATCGTATCTTTTTTTTTTCTTTCCCCTCAGGTGGGCCTTACCCGTACACTCTTAAACTGTGTTTTTCAACCGCACAGCACGCCAACTGAACCCGTTATAACAACCACTAACCTTTGACTCCCAGTAACTTTTTGAGCTCAACACCATAGCATGTCTTAACTCTTGACCTGGAGGTAAAGAAATGGGACTAAGATGACCTTTATTTCCAGAATAAGACTGGACTTGATGTTTTGTATTGTTTAATTTTTAATATTTTTTTTTTTATGACTTTTTTCTTCGGTTGACCGGTCTTGTATAACAGTAAATTTGTGTGACAATGTATTAAATTAGTGAAGACATCATTGTGAAGAGTTTGTGTCTTGTGCATGTTGGCTTGTAACAGTGGGATTGCACAACATCCTGCAGATCAAGACATTTGTGATATGGTTACAGTAAGGCCATACACTGGACATGGTAGTCTAGGCTATAAAAGCAAAATGTTGAGCTCAAATTTTGGTTACACCACTTGCATGAATTCAGTTAACCTTTTTGATCTAAGTTATAAAATTGTTTTTGAAGTGTAGTACATTTGTACACAAGTTAAAATGTTTGGTGTCAGTAAGATGTTTTTTTTTTTTGTTGTTGTTGTTTTTTACTTTATGCAAGAATGCATTAAATTGACCAAAAGTTACAGTGAAGTCATTTATTACAAAGTATCTCTTTTTCAAATAAATGCTGTTTTTGACTTTGCATCATCAAAGAATCTTAATGTATACGTCATGGCTTTCAAAAACAATATGAAGCAGCACAATTTTAAGCGATGTTTCCTGAGCACCAAATCAACATATTAGAATGATTTCTGAAGCATCATATTATACAGAAGGCTCTAAGGGCTTCAGATACATTTTAAAATGTACTGAAACAAAAGTTGTTTTAATTTGTAATATTTCACAATATTACTGTTTTACATTATGCTCACCAAGGCTGCATTTATTTGATCAAAATAAATGTCTTTCAAAAGCATTCAATTTTACCAGCCCCCAAACTTTTGAATGATAGTTGTCTTGTAATTGTACTAGGTGTTTTCTCCATATAAAAGTACTTCACAGAAAACGTAATGTGCCTTTGACTATTCTTGCAACATACATGATCATCACTGGTCAGCCTGGTAATCTTAGACCACTGTATAACAAAATATAGTTACATTAAAAATAAATATAGTAACGGGAGCTGTCCATTGTGCTGAATTGGACAATTTATCATTTTCTCACAGCTGCTCTTTGAGAGGGCAAGAGTATCTAGCTGTACAGCCTAATGGTTTGACTCACAAACAGCTTGATTCTTAACTCTTAAATCTGTAGCTGAAGAGCCAGAAAAAGACTTACTCAACTATTATAATCCACATCCTCAGATCATTAATGCACAAGACATTGTTGTCTGAAACTGCTGGGGGTCAAATAGTATCTAACGGCAGACCCACAGAGAGTCAACTGGTACAGCAGTTTCAGACTGCTAAAACAGAGGTCACATGACAAGCCTGATCTCAGGCTCTTTTTAATGCACGTGACACTAATACAATGTCAACCAAGGGTGCCCTCTACTGGAAACACAGCAAAACCACAATACCGCTTTCCTGAAAAGCTAAAAAAATAGAGCAACAATATCTATGACTTCTCTTATTAATACCACCTGCTACCAACTAGCAATAGCAAGCAGGAAATAATGTTTTTTCATCAACATGGGAATGAAAACTGGGTTTGTCAAATTTGTACATAGTGTCTTTCAAAGTTCTGGCAAAATTATATCTTTTTTTTTGTCAGATGTTTATTTAACTGAACAACCTGTTGCCCAGAGCCAGTAGACACAATTGTTTGTGATCACTAGGATGTAAGATTGAATAAGTCTGGCAACACCAGCAAAAAGTAATTTTCATTTCAGTGTATACATCACACAACAGCATCATCTAGTCATTGCACTGGTGTAAAATTCGAGGAAGAGTAGGTCTGTCATTATAATCCATTACTGAAGGGTGACATCACTCTACAGGCAAGAGCACTGGATATGTTTAACAGTTTAGATGGATTCCAGCATGAGATATTTAATGGTTCATGCACCTTATCTTCCTTGGCCACATTTGAAATAAAAATAAATATCTGTCAAAAAGTCATTTTTAGGTGGTTGAAGTTCTCTGTTCATTGCTGATTGAAATGGACTCTTCACTATCTTGGTTTTTGATTGGCTGGTCTTTTGAAGAAGTAGGCAGTCTTGATGCTAAAGTGGACAATCTGTGAAGGACAAGATCTGCAGTTGTTCTCAGACTGTGCTGTAAAGGGGAAAATCAGAGGATTAATGAACTGAACACATCAAAATAATAATAGTAAAACAACTCAGTGGTAGTTACCTGTAGGACATGCAGGCCTTTTAAGGTAAGAACGGCTAGCTCTCTCAGTCCGTCACCATCCAGGTCGAGATAAATCAGTGACAGCAGGGGACTTTTAAAACTTCGTTTCCACAGCAGCTGTAACTTATCTTCAAAAGCTCCCGTTGGTTGGTGAAATTTGTAGCACAGTAGGTCCTGCAGATCACAAATTGTACACATAATTGAATTTCAATTTACCAACACTATGTGTTTAAACTCTTTAACTGTGGGATACTTTTGTTCTCTAGCAAGTGTTTCTGTACTTTAAATCCAGAACTCTACCTGTCCATATGTTCCCAGCAACAGCTCACGTTGTCCATCAAAGTCCAGATCAACAACAAGAGCACAGAGAACTGCATCGCACTGGTCGCTTTCTGCCAAACACAACTGTTTGCTCAGTCCATACTGCTCCACATCCCTGAACACACACATGCACGCATTTAATTTACACTTAACCAAACTGTGCAGAACAAGCAATAGACTAATGACCCTCTAACCTGTAAACAACAGCCATTTCTATTGCACTGGTCACCAACAGATTAAATGTTTCCATTTGACTGCCTGTAAGAAAAAAGAAAATAAAGGAGATTAATAACAAGAGACCTTACCAGTTATTAAAAAATTAAGCTAAAGTCATTAAAAATGTTTTTGGACAAAAAAATCCTGAAAAATCTATCATGGCTACTACAGAAATGTTTCTTGAGCAGAAGATCAGGATAATAGAATGTTTCCTGATAGATCATGTAATGCTAAAGACTGAAAACTCAGCTTTGCCGTCACAGGAATAAATTACATTTTAAAATAGATTTAAATTAAGAACAGCTAGTGTACTCTACTCTACACCTGTTAGACAAAGGCCTAAATACTCTTGTTTTAAAGGGAACCTCGGGTATTAAGACTTAATATTGAGTATTATGGCTTAATATAACATAAATGATATCTCTTACTAAAATATGTAAGAGATATTGCGCTATTTAAAAAATCCACATCGTTTTATACATATTTTGGACTATGGGACTATCATTATTTCGATAATATGAATTGGGTGCACTCTGTGATTGGCGCCTCCTGTTGCTAGTTTTACCGCAGCACAACACAGAAATATGTAAATCTTTCATTGGTTTCCTACTACATATTTCAGTAAGAGACATCACTTACGTTATATTAAGCCACACAAGTCTTAATACATGGGGTTCCCTTTAAGTCAGGGGTTGGGGAGCCTCGATCCTGGAAGGCCCCGCGGAGTTTAGCTCCAACCCTAAACTCTGCAGGGACACCGGCCATCCAGGATCAAGATTCCCCACCCCTGCTTTAAGTACAACTGATGATGGGGATCATTTAGGCTGTATCACTCACTGTTTGTGTCATTGCTCTGGTGCTGCTGTTTCGAAGGGAACAGCAATACAGTGGAGATGGGACTGTCGTGCTGCACGCGCCAGTTTTGGAGAATCTCTAAAAAAGGTAAATATACAAAGAAAGCCAGAACTTTTATCATCGCCACATAACTTTTTAAGAGTAAAAACTGTGTAAGTGTGTGTTTCTCACCAGGTCCCTTTTGGTTGACAAGAGAAAGTCCCACAGAACCGTTCTGACATCCAAATGTGGTGAGGCGCCGATTTTGATCAATGCTCAAGACATTTAACCATAACACACTTCAAATGTAAACAAAATCATTTCTAATTACCATTAAACATCTTACAAATCATGTCTTATCCAAACTTGAACTGCAGAAAAATAAACACACTCACTTGCTTGGCAGCTCCTGCAGTTCAGGAAAGAGTCTTTCTACTGGCTGTTCTTCAAACTGGTGCAGAGACGCATTCTACTATCAGACATTGAGAATGAAATTCAAATCTTTAGTATGACAGTAGGACAAAGCAAAACCTTAACAACAACAAGTCATTACTCTGACTACAGTTATAAGCCAAGCTGACCTCTTTGTAAAGATGTATGCGCTGATCATGCCCGCTGAGGAGAAACACAGTCTCGCTGGATCCATCTCCACAATGCACCCTGCAAATCAAACGTGAACATCAACATAGTTTCAACTTTAAAAAGTAAAGTTTTATCTATTCAAAAAGTCAACATATAAACCGTATGGCTTCCTTTATAGAAACTTAAATAAAGAACAAAATGTCACACTCACTCAGTGTGATAAAGCTGGAAGGGGGTGAACTGGAGCTCCAGGTTCAGACAGCTCTCTGTCAACAGGATAAAAGCCTCAGATTATTCTGTATGAGATTTTGGTGTCATTTGTTCCTATAAAGTGTCATTTCAACATCACTGGCTTTTGATCTAAAGTATAATTTAAGATACTATAGGTATAAACCACACATAATTTGTGTATTTGTCTCAAGACATCAGTGCATCACTAATTAAAAGAATAAGTTTATATGACTCACGTGCAATAGACTCTAGGTTAAATTCTGACCCTGGTTCATAATCACAGTAAATGTTAAGAAAAGGAGTTGCTTTATCTCCTGAGTCCTGAGAGGAAAAAGACAGAAAGATATAAACAACAAAGACATACATGCACACGTTTTTCATCTAGCTTGTAATAATTCGTTACTTATGTTACTTAATGATGAAGCACACCTTAATGAAGGTTATTCCTACGACCAGTCCTCTTTTAGGAGCTGATTTGTTGAAGGCGTCAATGGACACGATTTCTGCATCAACTGTATTTACAGAAAGAAGATACATTTTTACGTTGTACAGCTAAAATAAAAGACTTTTGAAGCAAACGAAGCAAACTGGCTGTCACCTGGTATATATGTGAACTGAATCTCTCTGGCTACAGGTCTGATCTTCCTCTGCAGGTCCTGGTATCTGAAGCACACTACTTTCCCCTTCAGAGTCGCAGCTAGTAACTCCTGCTCTCCAGCCCGACATAGTCCGTATATGTTACTCTGCGAGGGAAAACGACTAAAACTGTCTTCCACAAATGGGCACATGCCTTTTATATCCGGTAACATGTTACAGATAATCACAACCAAAAATAAATCGAAGTTCAGTCGGACTGTACTGGACTGTCACGCCAGTAACAAAAAACAACAACATCCGTATGTGGGCGGGATTGTGGTAAATTTGACCAATCATCTGCGTTTATCGCAACGCTTAACAAATCAGATTTCGACATGAGGCTGTCGTCATCAGCTGTCGCCGACAATTCCATGAACGCTTAAGTTTTTAAAGTTACGTGAGAAGGGTTAAGCGCAAATATCGCACAGCGGTTTATTTCTTGCTCACTGCGCTTCTGTCCATTTTTCATTAGTTGAGATGCATAACCAGTGGGAGGCTAATGCTATTGTGCTAATAATTTATTTATATTTCCGATGAAGAAGAAATGTGGCCTCCTACAGGGGGCGAAATTACATTCATTAACGCATTTACTTTATTTAACCCTACTTTTAATCAAGTATACTGTTGTAGAATGCCACAAATGTGCCTGTATACGCAAGAAACTATACCACAAATTAACTAAAACACGATATTTCAATTAGCAGCCATCACAGACAATTTTGTCTGTCTATCAATCAATTAATCAGTCTGTCTGTCTGTCTATCATATCTATAAATAAATAAATGGTACAACAACATCATAATTTGCAGTTTAAAAAAGACATTTATTTTGACAGGTTTGATTGAAATGGGTTGTATATATTCGGTATTGTCTTATGTACGATATCCCGAAGAAACACCAGTTAGATTAATTAGATTAGGCACCAATTAATTACTTATAATAGATGCTATTTTGGTTTTGTTACCCAAATGAATGGAAAGCATACTGAATTATGGGACATCCAGTACCCCTAAGGTTTGATACTAAGTAAACTGCAGAAAAAAACCCCATTATATTTTGCAAAGTTAGATACAATATTTGAACACATTTATGTACATACTGTATCAGTAACATACTGAATTGTATTACCTTAATAGTGTTTATGTATATATCAGCAAAGCTTGAAATGAACTTAACTGAATTGAAATAATTGAAATATTGAGATAAATGAGATAAATGCACAGTCGCCACTAGAGGGCCAGACAAACTGTCAACCAGTTATTGGGGCCCTCAGCATACAGTCCCACTGACATTAAAACCTTTTTAATCTGTGACCCAAAGTCTGCACAACAGGACATATTGTTTTTATCAGAAAGTAACTGCCTCATCACAACATCTTCCAGTAGAAACACATCTACACACTGCATTAGAAACTGCTCACCTGTTGTTTTAGATACCTATATTATACAGTGATTACAATCACTGGTTTGTGAGGGATTATAGTAGTTGAAAAAGGTTTTGTAGACATATTTAACACAAATTCAAAGTTGATGAATCTGTTGTCTGATTGTGAATCATATTTTATACTTGCATGCTTAACTCACATTGTTCAGAGAGCATGTGTGTATGTGTGCGTGTGTCCGGCGTGTGCGTTTCTTTGGGGATTAGATCTGTGTGAGTGATTGGTGCTGACAGCGGTCTGTGTATTACTGGCTGGCCTGCAGATTAAGCCGCTCCTTTTTAGACTGCCTAATCTGGATTAACTGATGCAGTGTGCCTGCAATGATGCGGCCCACTACCCCTCTCTCTCTCCCTCCCTCCATCCTTCCCTCTCTCTCTCTTTCTTTCTTTTTCTCTATCCCTCACCTCACTCGCCCTCCTTCACCCCAATCCATCTTCACATTTTTCTTTCCTTTACCTCTGTAGGAACATTTTGTTTACTTCATCTATCCAACTCTCCACTCAGATTAAATGTTTGTTGCAGTGTCACTGTGTCGGCTGTGTATTTCTGTGCTAATGTGTTCTGCAGTGTGTGTGTGTGTGTGCCTGCGGATTAGAGTTTAGTCCACTTCCATAATTGCTCTTGTGCCTGCGTAGCTGGTTGTTGCCAGATGGACGGACTGGTCCCCCCCACCCCCCACTGCACCACCCTCCACAAAACTTCCCCTTCTGCAAACGCACAAGCCCAGATTCTGAACACATAAACATACAAACATCCTATACTGACACAGAACAACAACAACAAATTGTTGCTTTTTTTAAAACTGCTTTCACACAAACAACAACAACCACTGAAATACTGGCACGTTCTACCATTTTATAATCTGAGCAAATGATTTAAAAATGACAAGAAAACTTGACTGATGATTAGTTTGTCACAAATAAAAAGACAAACACCTAAATAAACACTTGCTGTTTGGAAATGATATTGTCCGTCCTCTTCTCATTAATTCTATGTTGAATGATGTTGAAATACTTCACTAGTTTTTCACCAGCCATGGATGAAATATGAACAAACCCAGTGACTAGGTTGTTTTGACCCAGGAGTTGGGTTAAATGTTTAACCCACCCTTCTGGGTAGATTTTTAAACTCAACTATTGTTTAAAAAATGCTGTATGGCTGAAATAAAATTAACCTAAAATAGGTTGGAAATTAAAAATCAGACACATAATTACTAGACACATCAGCAATAATCGAAAGGTAAACATTTCTTAATAAGCAATTTAAAAAATGTTTATTATTTAATTATTGTTTATTCAGCTTATTAATAAATGTTTTATTTTGGGTTGATTTTAAGCAAGAAATATAGTGATTTTTTAAAGCAATAGTTAAGTTAAATAAACCTACCCAGAAGGTTGCCACAGAAATTATATAGTGTATTTCACCGTTTTGCTCTCTTGCTATATATATATATATATATATATATATATATGAAGAGTTCAGATGCAAAATCCTCTAAATCCATCTGATGTTGTAGAACTGTAGGTCCTGAAATTTGACAAACAAAGTAATTGCATATTTCAAAATTGTACTTGCATATTTCACAAAATATCACAATATATATTAGGAATATATTTTTTATCGAGAACCATTGGTTAGAGGTTGATTAAAGGGATGGACAACTGATAATTTTGTCTACATTATTGATTTTTTAAGGTGATGGCCCACCCATATAAATGCTTTTTTGTATCAGAAAATAATCCTGACTCTGAATCAGAAAGGAGTTTGCATTTCTTCTTAACATTTGACCACTCAGTTGAGCTATCTTTCCATCTCATATTTCTTTTTCAAATTACCTTTAAAAAAAGAACAAATGTCGAAAAGCAAACTGATAGAATTCAAAGCAACAGTACCCGCAAATCATATTTTAGTCTCTCATTCTTGTATTCAGTACATGCATCTTTAGGCAAGATAATAAAGGCATATTTTCTGCAAGTATATTTTCAATTGTACTTCTACAATATACATCTATTATTTCTGATATTTAGAGAAAAGCTTGTCATAATAAATTAGGGGAATCTGAAGATTCTTTGTTGCCCTTTGTTCCTTGGCTGTAGAGTTAGTGTTGTACTTAGGAGGGATGACATCTACCTCAGTCACAGCCAAATAACCCTGTCTGCACTGTGTCTGTATTAAGCCAACCTATCACACTCAGTTCATCTTGAGTGCCATTTGACGCCTTTCTCTAGCCTCTCTCCCTCTCTCTGTCACTAACATGTTTACACTCAAAAAAACATAACACTTTCAAATAAAACATTCCATTTTCAATGTCTATAGAATACACTGTAATTCTAGCTCCATTTCAGTACATATGTATCATTTCCTGCATCGGAACTAATAAACAAACTTCTGTTATCCTTTCTTCTTTCATCAGACTTCCATCACTGGTCAAGAGAACATTCATCCTTCTGTCTATATCTTGTTTTATTCATCATTTATCCAGCTCTTCTTATCTTCCTTTTTTTCTCCATGTGGTATTTACACGTCTATCCTACTCTCCTCTTACAAGCTGATGAGAAATCTCTTTCCTCTCTTTATCCAGGGTTAAGGGACTATTCACATAAAGCATATTAAGATTATATTAATTTAGCAGTGTATGTACATGTGTGTGTCTAGGTCAAAAATAAAGTGTAAAGAGTAATACAAATACAAATTTACAATAATTATGCCAAATGTGGTGTTACACATTTTTGTGGTATTATGCTGCGCATACGTTTTTGTGTTTAGACATGAAATTATGTAAAAGGATTTTAAGTTGACCACGTAGCCTAGCTGCAGTTAATTAATGGATATTCAAATAAACGATGATACAAATAAATTATTTCGATTATGCATGTTGTTATGCAGGAGTGTTACTTAACAAGAAAATGTTCACAATATACACTTAGCTTACATTCATATCCGGAAACAACTGACACATTCGATTATCGAACGAAATTTAAGAGTGTTCGTGTCTTATTTGTGATTTAAATGACGCTTTCGTCTAAAATCTGACTTGTAGATTACGGTTTCTTTCAAGATTAAAAAATTGCGCAGCGCCGACCAAGAAACGAAGAAAAAACATTCAGCAAATTGAAGTAGAATGGTTAATATGTGCGCAATTAATAAAACCCATAATAATTTATAAAATAGAAATAAAATTGTTTAATATAGCCTACTTTTTATTAGGGAACAATTTTGGAAATTGATTTTCAGGGGTATACTTATTGCGAGGGGCAATTTTTCTAACACGTCTAATTTACAGTGCGTTACATGCAGTTATTTATAAAATCAATAAATTAATAATAGCTATGGTTCCTAAAACCACATAGTCTGTACCCAGAGAATATCATGATAAAGACCCTACACAACATTTTAAATACCTTTTTAGAATATATTTAAATATGTTTATGATTATACGCTTTTTAAAAATCTAAACATTTTAAATATTTTAAATATCCGCTGCATTTTGAAACATCCTTTAGTAGTCTATTTTTGCCCGGAGCCTTGTTAATTTGTTTTTAAAGGCAATATTCGCCATATGTCGATATATCACAATTTTTATTTGTTATTCCATTAGTTTAAAACTAAAAAACGAAATTTGTTTAATTTAAACAAAACGTTTGAAAATCGAATTGTTATGTGTCATAACCAGACTCCTAGATCCAAGCAATAATCTACTGATTTTGCAAAAAAATAAATGTATATTGTCATACCACGTGTTAAGAAACACGTCAAAGGACAGACAGACAGAGAGAGAGAGAGAGAGAGAGAGAGAGAGAGAGAGAGAGAGAGAGAGAGATGCCCCTTGATTAGCTGCTCGGTGTCTTATTGCTCATAGTGTCCCGGCTCCTGTCCGGTCCTGCCCAAGAGACACGCGCCTTAACCAACGCCAAAACTCTGACAGAGTCTAAAACTTGTGTGTATAATAGTCTATTTACTTTTACGATTACCTCACATTTGAAGAGTACTTCTGTCTTTGTATTCAGGGCGATATTAATGCCACTGTTAAACTCTGGCAGAGGTGTAAGCTTGTTCAAGACTCTGAGAAGCGGGAAAGAATCTACAGGTGTTTGAAGAGCCGCGACACTGAAGGAGCACCGCACGCGCCAGGCGCGAGCTCAGACACGCGGCCACCAGAAGCAGAGCGCGACCCCCCGACCAGTAAAAAAAAGCGTCACAGAGAAAAAAGAGAGTGAGAGAGAGGGGTGAGAGAGGGAGGGAGAGAGAGCGAGCAATAGAGAGAGTGTGCGAGAGACGCGGCCGTCCCAAGAATGATGTCCTACATAAAGCAGCCCCATTATGCTGTGAACGGGTTAACACTGTCCGCCTCAGGAATGGACCTGCTCCACACCGCCGTCGGCTACCCAGGTCAGTTCATTTTCATTAATCATTTATAATATGTTTGTGTCAGACATTTGGTTAATTTTAGTTGTCAGTAAACTCAAGAGAGAGGGGAAAAGCAAAACCGAAAGGTAGCCTCGTCTTTCCCGTTTCATTTTTCATGTGTTCCCCGTTTTTCCTTACAGTTTAAGCAACGTAAATTTAATATAATATAGGCCTAACCAGTTGATAGCCACATTAACTGGACTTGCTCACGTAGTAACAAACGTACTACCCACATTGTAACACAGAATAACTATATAAAAATCGACGTCGAATGTAGCCATATTTGAAATTCATCTTGAGGGTTTTTTGTAAAATGTTAAAAAAAACCTCAAAAACTTTTTTTCGTAGTCAATATTTTGTATAACGTTAGCCAGAATTTTGAATTTTAAATTCTAATTTTAAAGTGATCGTATGTTTGCTTGTTTATTATGTAAAGTTACTTTATAGCTAATTATGAATCATGACGGTTTAATTACAGCTTTAAAGTCGCGCGTTTGGTTCCCTCTTGTTGCAAATAAATGAATGATCATAATTGTATAGAATACAGAATAAAAGCAAAGCTGAATGGATTCGGAATGTAAATATTAATAAAGCACTCATTATAAAATATGTGATACACGTCAGAAACTGTTGATATGCTTGTCACAATACAATTATCTATCTATCTATCTATCTATCTATCTATCTATCATTGTTGTATGATGATAATGAATAGTCCAAGTCTCACCAACATTCACCATATTAGTAACTATTATGAGCTCACATTAAACAATTAGAACTGATACTATCTACAAGTAAAAACAAAACATTTTCTCTTTTACTGTGATTAAATGTGCATTCCTTTGTTGTTTTTTACTGTGTAATGTTCATTTTTTCAAATAGCCACTCCGAGGAAGCAGCGTCGGGAGCGCACTACCTTCACACGCACCCAACTGGACATTTTGGAAGCCCTGTTCACCAAAACACGCTACCCAGACATATTCATGAGAGAAGAGGTGGCTCTGAAAATCAACCTTCCCGAGTCCAGAGTTCAGGTGAGCCTATCTACCTCAAACTGTGACAAATGTGATCTCTCTGACACCTCTCAGACTCCCTGACTGATCTTTCTAAACACATCTGGCCTAATATCTGATTTTAGTAAAATACAAAAGATTCAAGTACATTCATCACAGCATCTAACACTCACTAAATAGTGTGTGCATTTAAAGTTGACTCTATTCTAAAAACGTAGCATGAGATACAGTATAGAAAAGAAACAAGTCAATTTTGATCTTTAGCGAAATGAGCCACATTTCCACCTTTAACCCCACTCTTATTTCCCTCAGGTTTGGTTCAAGAACCGTCGCGCTAAATGCCGCCAACAGCAACAGCAGACCAGCGGTCAGCCCAAGCCCCGTCCCCCTAAAAAGAAGTCCTCTCCACCTCCTGAGCTGACCTCTGACCCTGGTGCCAGCTCCTCAGTGGCGGCCGCCCCCGCCCCAGCCATGCCCCCTAGTGCCAGCACAGGCACAGCACCAGTTTCTGTGTGGAGTCCCACCTCTCTATCCCCACTTCCTGACCCACTGTGTGGCTCCGGCACACCCTGCGTGCAGCGCCCCGCTCCCTATCCTATGAGCTACGGTCAGCCCACCACCTACAGCCAGGGCTACAGCTCCTCTCCTTACTTCAGTGGGTTGGATTGCAGCCCGTACCTCTCTCCCATGACCAGTCAGCTGTCCGCAAGCGGGGGCGCCCTCTCTCCCCTCACCGTGCCCTCCATGGGCGGCTCACTCAGCCAGTCACCCTCTCTCTCCTCCCAAGGATACAGCACCTCCTCGCTGGGCTTCAGTTCCGTAGACTGCCTGGACTACAAGGACCAGCAGGCCTGGAAGCTCAACTTCAGCACCGTGGACTGCCTCGACCATAAATTCCAGGTGCTGTAGAAGAGAAAGTGAGCAAGTGAAGAGAAAGAACAAGAAGACGGAAGAAGAATAAATGAAAGAAAACTATTGCTTGATATGCCGGAGACATTCAGATGATGAACAGGACTGAATCAGCAGGATTCATGTGATCTCAGTGGTGTACAGGGGTGTCCATTTTGGAACAGGTGAAGACTGTTCCTCTGTAATCCAGACCTGCTCTGTGATTGGCTGAGAGTGAAGGGACTCCTCAAGTCTACTGATCAGTCATCATTATTAACCATTTACCTCACACACAAACACATACATTAGAACATGTTTCAAAACACAGTGAAGTACATATCACTAAAACACGTGCATACACATATCACACAAAGACAGGCACATACAGTGATTGGAGGGAAACCTCTCAGTTTCTCTGCAGATACAATTAGCTCTTAACGGGACAACGTTCTTTCTACTTTTTTCATAAGTTTGGTTTGGTTTGTCTGTACTGGGAGGCTTTAGAAGTTTTTGTGTTGTGCTTTTAGCTTGTTGTTATTTATGTATTGTTAAATTACGTTAACTTATAACAAATAATGTTGTTTTCTGTTAGTTAATTGTTACTAATTAAACTTCATTTAATGGCATTACATGCATGCTGTTGATATATATTTTCTATTTGGGTGACCTTGTGTTAAAAAATGTTGGTGTTTACAATTGTTGTTATATTGCTTTGAGCGAATACATTCAGATGGGAGCTATTTTTTTCTCTTAGTTTAACTACATAATTAAATGTGGCTTTGTTCAACAAGATTTGTCTAACAAGAGTTGTCTAACTCTGTTTCTCGTTGAATATTCAAGATGAAGTACTACTGTCATTAATAAAAACATGGCTGGAGAATTTCTTAGCACATAGAACAAATGATTGACATGAGAAAAGGAGGAAAAATCCCCTCAAATTGAACTTGGGTTCATTGGGACTTGGGACATGGGTTATGTCAGTCCCTCACACTGAACAAGCATAAATAGTTACACATTTAGAAGCTACTTTAAAAATATATTTAAGGACTAAATCTAAATTAATAAAACACAATATGCACACAATATTCATGTCTTTAATAGGAGATTTTCTGGTATCAGCAAGGGAAATGGCCATTCAAACTGTAACAAATTTGATTTTTGACCAACTAAACTGAAAGCAGATGAAAAGTTCAGTACTTTGGGTCTAGAAATATGAAGGACAAGACCACCATCTTCTCCTTCAGTCAATGCGACACCCTGGGGTTGGATTCACAGGTGGCCCACACAGAGGAGGCATCTGGGGGTCCAGAAGGTGGTTGCGATGGTGTTGTCTGGTAATCATGCTGCTGTGATGGTGTGGTGTGTGTGGCCCCGCCCATGTAGCCGGGTGTGTGGGGTTATTTTAGCCAATGACCCAGAGAGCACCTCAATCTCCTTACTGTCGGCAGAACACTACCCTAAAGCAATTAAACAGGATTACTGCAGCTCCCTCTCTCTCTTTCCCTCCTCCACACCTCTCCGTGCATCTCCTCCTGTTGATTCCAGATCCCTCTCTGTCTGCCATGACTATTCTATGACTATTTCATAATTCGTTCCTCATCTATCACAGCATATTGATCCCACAATCAGAGTTACAGTCGTTAATCCAATGTTTTTAGACACTATCATCTAAAAAATATATGAATGTCTTTGCATTAAACAAAAAGTCACATTAAATGCTTTTTAAAACCAATATATCATAAACACACTAGCTAGTTACGTTTGATGATATTTTCACAATTTCACAACAGATGAAATTAAAACAAAAAGCATTTGGACATCTGGTTTCCAAATTTTAATGCAACATACCTATAGTTAATGTGATGAACTACACCTGTGTGAACTTCATACATCCGCAAAAAAACAAAAAAACTTTAATTGCTTAAAAATCAAAGTGGCTAGTAAAAGTATCACTGTCACTGTATCAGATACAAAATATTATTATTCAATTATAAATTATTCTAAACCTTTTCTCACATTTAACCATTGTTTTACTGTTACTATTAAAAGTATATACTGTATGTACATTATATAGAGGTTTCTTTGATGAATAGAAAATTGAGAAGAACAGCATTTATCTGAAAAAGAAATCTTTTGTAACATTATAAATGGCTTTATCATTACTTTTGATCAAATTAAAGCATCCTTGCTAAATAAAAGTATTAATTTTATAATTAAAATTAATTTTAATTATAAAATGTCAAAAATATACTGACTCCAAGCTTTTGGTATAGTGAATAATGTTACAAAAGCTTTTTATTTCAGATAAATGCATGCTGATCTTTGGATCTTTCTATTCATCAAAGAATCCTGAAAAAAATGTACTTACTCGTTTTAAATATTTATATTTTCAATTTTGGATCAAATAAATGCAGGCTTGGCGAGCAGAAGGGAATTCATTAAAAAACATTAAAATCTTACTGTTCAAAAATGTTTGACTGGTTAATATATAACATTTTATAGAGTATAACCAAGGTCAAAATGGCCACAAACATTCAGTGTTTACTGCAATTGATCGGGGTCAATTTTAACAATGTTTTCAATCTTATTTTATAAGATAACATCTATTTTTCTTTCTAAGACTTATTAAGTGTGATCTGTTTAATCTGATTTCTCCATCTGTACTCTTATTATTTCTTATTCTCTCTTTTTTTTATTTCCGCTCACTCCCCTTTTTTTCCCCCTTCTCTTATGAATATCCCTGTATGAAGTGAAGGATGTGGAGTTCTGTAACTCTAAACATACTCACAGGCCTCTCTCTCCTCTGTGCCATCTTTCATGCCCTCTCTCACTTGTTCTCTCTCCATCCACCCCTCCACCCCTCCTGAGTGCTTCATAATCCCACTCTGACCTGAATAAAACCACATGTACTGTTACCAGGACGAAGGGTGTGTGCGTGTGTGCAAATGTTTACGTATAGGTCACAAATAAACATTTTTTTTTTCTTCTGAAAATACATCAGAAGAAATGAAATAAAGTGACATTGTTTTACTTTATTTCTCTGTGTGTAAAACACGTTTTAAAAAAGAATAAGTAAAAATTATTATTATAAAATTAAAAATTAAATTATATAGTAGTTGCTTGGTCTCTTTCCCTCACCTTTTGCCTCTTTAACTTCATATCTTTATATCTATATACATATGTATGTATGTATCTATCTATCTATCTAGTCTTCCTCAGTCAACTCTCTTTTCTCTCACCCTCCCCCTGTTTCTCCAGATATTAATCTCTCTCTCTGTGACAGATTGTCTGTAGTTCATGCAAGAAGACAAAAGGAGAATCTGCTGAGCCTTCAAATCTAACAAATCACACACAAACACACACACATAACCCACAAACCAGCATGCAGATGCATATGATACTTAACTTGACAAACACATTACTTACTCTAGCATATTACAGACTCGCTCACACACATAGACTTGAAACTATGCAACTGTGAATGATCATCTGACTTAAGATGATGGAGGGGCAATACAGGTTTTGAATGACAGGTGTGTGTTAATGTAGTTACAGGTTAAATTACAGTTGCTTCTGTATAAAAACACCTTGCGAGGGACTAGACAGAAAGAAAACTCTGAAAAACAAAACTTTTTTCTGTTCGTTTAAATCATACAGGCCTAGCTACATGGGCTGTTGAGGCTCATGTTTAACGGTAATGAAAATGTGTACAGTAAAATAATTTAATTTAGTTATTCCCTTACCAGTGTATTACGGGAAGGCGAACACATAAGCTCAGTTGTCGAAGAGTAAAGTAGGTGTTAGATATAAATTTTCTTTTCGAAAAAGTGTACCTGTCTGCCTTTCTGATGCTGTATATATCGCTGGAAAGAAACAGCTCCCTCTGCTGGTCGTTATAACTGTAACAATAGTACAGAAAACAGTGAGGGTACGTCAATATCGTGGTTTAGCCTGTGATTTAAACCAACAAACACCTTGCTATTTAAGGATCACTGTAACTGACATTTATTCTGTGTTTTAGTTGCTGTGAAAGTCAAATGCGTATATTTAATATATGAATGAAGCCTACAGAATGGTGAACAACTGTATGTGCAAGTTGCTTTCTTTCTGTTAATTAATTTGCATTCTAAATTTTGATTGATGTTATTTATTTATTTGAACTGAAAATCAAAGTAGGCACACCACAGCTCCAAAAATGTTTATTTATGTTCTCACCATCTCATCTTGTTGAGAACATAAATAAATATCTTCTATCTCTGGAGCTGTGGTGTGCCTACTTTGATTTGATTTTCAAATTCTTGTGTGGTGGAGCACCCACATTGAGCATTTTGGCCTACTGGACTGTTTATTTATTTATTTATTAATTACCACATTTGTGGACCCTCTAGCATGCCTTTACAATCACTTCGATAGCCTTAAAGTACTATGTATTTTTATGTTATTTTCCCACCATTCTCATGATTAGGATGTGCAACCTCTCAGGGTTGCCAGATTTTCATAAAAACCCAAAACTAGCCCCAGTCGCGTTCCGGGGTGTAAAATACACGTTCTTTGGCGCGGTTCCACTGGTAAAATTCGCATTCCAGTGGAAAAATATCACGTTATTGGGGTCGTTTAAACCCGTGGCAACGGTGTTAAAGTAGACAAATTTCGCGGGAAAACCGCGGATTTGGCAACACCTTAGAGACTAGAATAAAATGCAGACAGACTGACTTTAACCTTTTTTTCTTACCGCAGAATCTGTTTTTTAAACTTGAAGGTTAATGTGCAGTTGTTCTAATGTTAAAATACTGCTTCACGAAGAGAAATTCCACAGTGGAATAACTATTTTCACATCCTTATTCATCAATAATGCATTTGCAATTTCAGCCTGTTACAGTAACAGCTGCTGAACGTTGTATGGTTTACTGCCATACAACTATTATTATCTTGCTGGATTTTTTTAAATTAGCATGATTCAATTTTCACTTTTTTTTTTTTAAATCAGGCAACATTTAAAAGATTTTCTAAACACTAGATCATAGGACTAGACCATGATGCGTTTGGGTGTGTTTGTAAATGACACTTAAAAGTCCATTTGTGTAACATCTATTTATTACCACCAGAATATGAGAAATTTGGAAAATACAAAGATCAGCTTATTTAAATTTCCGAATAAGAAAAATAAAAGAAGCACAAACATGAGGTTACATTGTGTATCACGAATAGAGGGAAGGAGTTCTACCCAAACAAAGTAAAAGACTCAGTACTAGAGTACTAAACGCAAAGAATATTTTTTGCTACACTCTGTGACTCTAATGCCGATCTTTAATTTGACAAAACTGTTATCGGAAGAGTGGAAAACGAGAGACAGAAAAAGAGGAAGAGAGACAAAGAAAGGAAGGGAGAGCAGGATGTTAGTTGAACAGTGAGGTTGAATGAGAGGCTGGTTTAGAGCGCCCCCCTGTGGCTGCCAGAAGTTATAACAGGAGGAGCATTATCGGCTTTCACTACAATATGAAAAAGAAAATGAATTCAAACTGATTCTCTGCGGATTAATCCTTTTTTTCTAAAGAACATTTCATGTATGCATTGTAGTAAAAAAAAAAAAGACACCATATCAACAATAATAGTAATCATCAATATTACAAGTAACAACTTTTTAACCAATAGATGCTGGTTTGCAGTTGAATACGATTCTGCTTTGCTGATCACATCACCCACAGACACTCACACAGAGATGAAGTCTGACCCCACACTCACCTCCACTATGAAGGGCCAAGTAAGGATTCAAGCAGGACATGTAAGTGGATCAAGGGGGACAGAAAGGGGAGGGTGATTAAAAAAAACATATGTGAGTTGGGGGAATGGGGCAATAAGGTGGACTGAGGCAGTTTTAGTAGCACCCTGCTGTGGAAGTTTCTGCTCCCCTTAAGCAGACTGACCCCAGACACCACCCTGTTTTTCTCTCTGGACAGCGGAGTAAGTGTGAGTGCAGGGCGAGACTTCTTCTCCTTACATGCATGTTGAATGTGTGGCCCTAAAGCGGGCATGGGTGAACCTCGTTTACGCTCCAAATGTGAATGTGTGAGAGTGCGTGTGTGTATGCGTGTGTGTGTTTGTGTACGTGCATGTGTGTGTGTGATCAGCAGCACCTGTTACATGCACATATAGGTACCCTACGCGTCATTTAGACAGCACTAGCAGACTGAGACACAGTTACTCCCCATCACTGATACTCTAAACTCTACCAAGAAAAGCAGGAGGAGAACAAGTGGAGAGACAGAAAGAAATAAAGAGGGCGATAGAAAGAAGGGGTGAGTTTAAGCGCGCTCTCCACGGATGCGGCGTGCCAGCTGGATGTCTTTGGGCATGATGGTGACACGCTTGGCATGGATGGCACACAGGTTAGTGTCTTCAAACAGACCGACCAGGTATGCCTCACTGGCCTCCTGCAAGAATACACACAAAAATGGGTCAGTTCATTAGGCATAAACATGTAAGAAAGCAAAAAAGAGAAAACAACATCCAAATCCTCAAACAGGAACGTGTGCAAAAAAAGTTAATAACCCTAATACGCACCTGCAGTGCACCAATGGCGGCGCTCTGGAAACGCAGGTCAGTTTTGAAGTCCTGGGCAATTTCTCGAACCAGACGCTGGAATGGCAACTTGCGGATCAGCAGCTCAGTGGACTTCTGATACCGACGAATCTCACGCAAAGCCACAGTACCAGGCCTGCAGATAACAAAAATGCTTAAAGCAGGGGTTTTCAGAACTCTTTTGTTCGCTGTGTATGTTTACAAGTCTGGAATATCACCTGTAGCGATGAGGTTTCTTGACTCCTCCAGTCGAGGGAGCGCTCTTGCGGGCAGCTTTTGTAGCCAGCTGCTTACGAGGAGCTTTTCCTCCAGTGGACTTACGAGCAGTCTGCTTAGTACGGGCCATTGTTAGTCAGTATCACCTGAGAGAAAGGAACATATTTTTAGAGTATTTTTAGAACACAGTTAAGTCAGTAAATCATGGGCAGGTTATGACATACAAGGCAGGAATGTAAAACAACTCTAGGAATAAGTTATCATGCTTACTCTCTTAGCTGTGTAATATACAGCACTGAGTCTTGAGCACAAACAGACAGATAAGATATTAAATTGAGTAAATCTCTGCTAAAAATAGCGTCTCTAGTTTTACACTTGTTTTGGTATTTGACTCCCTGCCCTATTTGCTATTTCAGGCCACTTCCTCCAGCACGTCACATTAAACTTAATAAATAAAAGTAACCATTCAGAGTGGGCTAAGACGGTGTTTCAGCCAATCACAGACGCCTGTAAAACAACAATAAAGCTGTAGCCAGTAGAGATTGAGAAGCGGAATAAACGAACCAATCACAGGCCGTTTTGCCAGTTGTGGGGGCAGATCAGCCTGTCTAAGCCCCGCCCTTAACCGCAAGATTATGGCTGCAATTTGAACGGCAACTGGAGAGAGTCCGTGCATTGAGGCACAGGGGAGGACGTAAACTTTGAAATAAAATTCAAAATCTAATGCATGCAACGCAAAACCAATAACACAATACGGTAGCAGGCATCCTTGGGTAACTAAATAACCGCTTAGAAAGGAAATTTTCCGCGAATTTACGCCGTTTAACCGAAGTAAATAGAGCCATACGAAAGTGGGACGGATTTCAGTGTGTCCTCCGACACGAAAAGGAGAGCCTATTTTCTCTCGCGTCTCGCCATCGGCTTTCTCATTTTCAGACGATGAGATTTTAACGTTTTAACGCTTAAAATAAACATTATTCCACAGGAAAGTTTCACAAAGCTGCTGAAAAGTATTTCAGAGAGGAGACAATGATGTATTGGGGCACTTACCTCAGGTGAACGTGTTTTAATTCGCGCAGTGAAATATGTGCTCGGCTTGTCTGGCAGTGTCAGTATTTACTATCTCACACACAATGGGAGCGGAGCGGCCAGAGCCAAAATGGCCGCGATGTCAATCATTTTCTCCCAGAATGCACCTCAATAAAACTGTAAACACAAAAATGCCGATTTTTACAGTACCCGTTGCGTTATGGGTTTGCGTTTCCGTTACGAATTTCCTTGGCTCAAAGCCAAATGTAACAAAAGTGAATAATATTAAGTATTTAAACTACCGTGTTTCAGTTGCTCTTTTACTGCAATCCCTTTGTTTTTCGTTTGTTCCATGGAGGTCATCAGGTTTATAGGAGACAGGCTAATGGGTTCATCCACTGGTTATATAATAATAATAATAATCATCATAATTTATTATTATTATTATTACTACAAATCTGAAACATTTTCTGTTAATTTGTCAATTTACTTATTTACCAAAAAAATGCTTTATTTGTGACCCTGGTCCACAAAACCAGTCATAAGGGTCATTTTCTTTTTAATTGAGCTTAACACATCATCTGAAAGCTATCCATTACCGTATTTGTTGGTATAGGACAATATAAAAAAATTATATTAAAAAAAAAAACTTTTGAAATTGTCCAAATGAAGTTCTTAGCAATGAATATTACTAATCAAAAATTTAATTTTGATATATTCACGGTAGGAAATTTACAAAATATCTTCATGGAACATGATCTTTACTTAATATCCTAATAATTTTTGGCATAAAAGAAAAATCTATAATTTTACAAAAATACAGTGTATTTTTGGCTATTGCTACAAATATACCTGTGCTACTTAAGACTGGTTTTGTGGTCCAGGTTTACATTTAACATTGAATCCTTAAATTTAAGGTATTTAAAGTTCATATACTATAATTCTATATAGATACAGAATTGTTTTGGGGCCCTAATGTATGCTTCAAACATCATCTGGTTTTCATTTATCTGAGTGTTGGTCATAGATGATCTGAGATCAGTCATACAGTGTTCTACTTATTTCAGGCTGACATTCAAAACCACCCTCCAGCCATGCAGGAACTCTATCTTAACCAAAGTCTGCATTCCTCTCTCTCTCACGCTTGCTATCATTAAGGCTTCAGTGACATTTCACGAAAGATTTAATTTTCTATGTACCAAAGCACATTTAGTTTATTTTTATATCCTTCATGTGTGGAGAAGCACTCAGTATTTTACTACTAAATGCAGCTCTGCATTTAGGCTATAAAATCTGGAAGGACTGTAATATAATGTAGTGTGTTAAGTGATTGTCTCAAGAGTCCTAAAAAGCTTTTAGTTAAGGATCAGGGAGTCCCAGAGGCTAAACGTACTTTGAAGTCTTTAATGTGACACACTCTCTAATTCATGTATAAATTGGGTAATGCATCAGATCCATTTAAAGATTAGCAATGGCTGCTCAGTAGAAGCAAAGTGGCCTTTCATTTATTTAACTTGGCCCGCATACACACACACACACACACACACACACACACACACACACATATATATATATATATATATATATATAAACCCACATTTAATGGCTGTAAGTGGTGGGCTTCCAGGATCACAAATGTAGGTCATCTGCAAGAATGTGTTGCAGTTTCACAACAAAATATCACAGCTAAACATTATTACCATAAGTACAGATGTTCCACCTGTCATTATTGTAAGATTAATTACACCACTATTAGATGCTCTTTATGATGCTTCATGTAGAATGGAAATACTGCTAATTCAGCAGTTGTATTGCAGTATTTTTCGTTCCACTTCCTTGTATGCTTCTCACGGGAAAGTAAGGCTCATTCAATTCTTCTTCTTGGTAGCAGCTGCAGTACATTTTACAAACAACAGAGAGCACTGTCCTCCTGATCAAATCAAGCGGACGGTCTGATTAGGTAAAGAGGTAGTGGAGAAACTAATGGATTTCATTCATACGAACTGCTATGATGTTGAAGAGCCAGCGATATCAATGTTTAATTTCTAAACGCAGCCTTCTCTGTGGCAAATGGACATATTTTTCATATTAGCATGTTTTGTATTTTTCCTTGTTTACTAAACGGATGTTTGTGAATTTTAAGAAAACTACCACATCTTGTTTGAAACATTATTTGTATGTGACCTTAAAGTAGCAACGTGCAATTTTTAATTACAATGTACATATATACAATGTACATGTATTACAATGTACAAATAAATACATTTATGCCTGACTAAACAGAAAGTACATAGCCTACATAGCATAAGAGAAGTTTATTTGTGATGTGAATATGATGTTTAGAGTTGCTGCCCGACATTTCTCATATGCACCATTAGAATGATAAAATATTACAGATTTAGCTCACAAATAAGGCAAACAACAATCCAGCCTAATCCACCACCCACACTCATCGCCTGTGTGCTCCGAAAGGTCAGCCAGGTATCACAGCAAGGTGAGACTCAGTGTGAAAACAGTTACAGCCCATATGTCCTCATCTCCACACATAACACTTTTTCCATCCCCACAGTTCTGGACCAGGTTTTTTCCAAATCCACCGATGTGGCTTTTAAGAGCATTTACCTACTATTAACTATGCTTTTGGGGAGTATCCCAACCCAGTCACATTGTAAACTGACATTGCCTCTGGAAACCATTGTTGTTGAGCAGAATCCTGAGTTACTAGCAAGTAGGAAATCTGCAGTGCTGAAAAAGTTAAAAAATGACCATATTTATGAGCGTGGTCAGCAGCTATAGCACAGTATGGTATGGCAGCTGCTCTATCTGGGTTCACTGAGCACTCTAGTGTGCTAAAAACTGAACACAACATCCCTGCTACACAGCCCAATCAATTTCCCATCCCTGGCAGCTATTTATTAACATAATAACTTCCATTCAACACAAAATTTAAATAAGGAATTTGCTCTAAATTGCACTCTTTTAATTGCAATACAGAAACATGGATGGCATGGATGCTGAGCTGGAAGTTCATTGTTTATGTATGCATAGATTCAAATCCTTTTCCCTTAAAATGACGACACAATTAGACAGTATTTTGGGAGGTGGTAGCATAATGATATGGACCAGGTCCACTTAGAGGTTAGAGAGTTGATGGCAAGAGACGAGATCTGGCTCCTTGTGCCTTCGAGCCAAACACTTTGCTCCATGTTATTCCAGGGAGGGGACTGTTCCTGCAATTAGTGCACTGTAAGTAGCTTTGGATTAAAAGCATCAGCTAAATGGCAAAGATAAGTAAGAAAACCCCCAGCAGCATTTATGTTGGTTTCTATCTTGCCCACCAGCACTAATATTTTAAAAACACAAAGCTTTGTTCTTAGTCTCAGAGCTAAACCCTGCGGTTGCACAGGCTAAGTTGTGGATTATGTCATCAGTTTGCAGACAGAGTATGGTATTCTCAAATTACTACTGCATATGTTTTACAGTTAAGGGCAAATTCGTTTTTTAGAATCGCTAATCTAAACATATGTATATGGTATGTCTTATGGTATATCACAGACATGCACACAGGGTAAATGAGTATGATGAATGTAAATGTGTCTGAATGTCTGAATGATGTACATAAAGCACAAAGCACAAAGCACAGAGCTCTTGACCTGTGTGTTTCCATGTTCCACAACAGAGCTAAACTAACACTTTCTACTGGATTAACCACGAGGAAGAGCCTGGCTCATGAGAGTCTTTACTTCCCTATTTTCCATGAAAATATGATTTACAGCAGGGTTATTAACTAAACCTAAAACTAAAACCTAAGGGACACAGAGTCGTAGGCCACTAGTGTTAAGCCGGTCAGCATGGTAGCTCAGGCATACATACAGTAGATAGTAATACATGCAGTTCACATGGCTCCTTGAAGCAAATGTTTTGGCAATAAATCTGTTTTTTGGGGTTGTTGTGTTCTATCCTGTCTTTGTTTTCATTTTTTTTCATATATATGGATATATGCATGCCCGCTGATGCAGCAGTTTATATCTTACACTCAGCAGCATGCATATATATTGGCTTGTAGTGTCTCCTGTTTTGCTGCATGGGGGTTGATTTTATATATGTCATATGTGCAGCTGCAGTATTTTACTCATGCTCACAGCAGCATGTCTGTGGATGTTGACAGAAGCAAGTCACGGTACTTGCTCTGTCACAGCAGCAGCAGTGTAGCAGGTCTATTCCGCCAAGACCAAACACATTGACACTGCCATGTATCCATTTTTTCTTCCTGTAAAAGTGGGCATTTTAACATTTTATGGGTCTGGCTTCCAGTCTCTTCTGCGTCCAGCTATTTTTAGCTGTACAAAACAGCTGATTTTGCTGCTTGATATTGCAAATTGGTGTGTCTTACCATATTATTTTAATTTATTATCTTAAATGAACACACTGGTTTATAGTGCAAACCGTTTTAGCATTTACTACACATTGTTATTCTTCTCATTATTTCCCTATAGCAGTGTCACACGGATAGGCTTACTTCCACATTGAAGAAAAATGTGGATACTACCATGGTAAACTCTCAGAGAGTTTAGGTGAAACAAATGCAAAGTTGTGTCATGAAGCTCTAGATGGTGCGGGCCAATACCTTGAAAGTCTGATATTATCACATCATTATTCTCATGGCAGAGCTGACTGATTTCTTTTGTATCAGCAGCCAATGAGCTTGCTTCACAACATTCAAATGCTTGGCTAGTGCTTGCTGTAGCAGTTGCAGCTCGCTTTAGAAACCCTCCACCTTACCCAGCTCCACCTGTATAGATCTGCTATAGCTTATGGGGTGATTTCATGAATTTTAAATATTTTATAGATTTTTCTATTTTATAGATGTCATATGTACAGCAGCATGTCTGTGGATTTATTGGCAGTAGTAAGTATTAGCTGTTTGTCAATTTGTTTCATCATCACTTTGTGTATTTGTGACCATGGACCACAAAACAAGTCATAAACGTCAATTTTTTTTTAAATTGAGATTTATATATCACATGAAAGACAAATAAATAAGCTTTTCATTGATGTATAGTTTGTTAGAATAGGACAATATTTGGCAGAGATAAAACTATCTGAAAATCTGGAATCTAAATATTGAGAAAACCGCCTTTAAAGTTGTCCAAATAAAGTTCTTAGCAATGCATATTACTAATCAATAATTAGATTTTTAATATATTTACAGTAGGAAATGTACAAAATATCTTCATGAAACATGATCTTTCCTTAATATCCTAATGATTTTTGGCATTAAAGAAAAATCGATCATTTTGACCCATACAGTGTATTGCTGGCTATTGCTACAAATATACCCGTGCTACTTATGACTGGTTTTGTGGTCCAGGGTCACATTTAAGGTTCTCACTTTCACTCCCTCTTTGTCTAGTATTGTTTGTGTTGCATGCACACTGCTGTTATATTACCTAAATCCTCTTGGTTGTTTCTTTATTTAATAAAATTGACTATTTGATCATCTTTGTCTATTTTCGAACCTCACTGATATTAAATCATCACCAATGAACAGCAGTTAGTCATTGTCATGTCTCTTTTCAAAATTCAACTGATGGGGTGCAATGAATATTATTTTAATTTCAATAATGCTAATATTCAGTGGTTACACATGCAACAGAAACAATTAGGGTCATTAAATATCTTCATGCTAAATTGACTATGTTAACAGAATTTAGCATTCTAGCCTGACAGAATACTTATAATCCTCATGACGTTCTCATAAGATTGCCTTTTCGTAGGCTAAAATGATTCATGATTAAATGAAGGACAGAATTAAATACAAATGATATTCTTAATACTATTAAATCTTAACTGCATGATGTTCTTCCCCTTTTAGTCTTCTGCACACAGGTCCACTTTCTTCCAACCCCGTTTCTGCTAATGGCCTGATTTGGTACCCCAGCAGAGTAAACCGGCTCTATATTTAACTTCACATTACTGTAACCTCTGTAGCAGGCTATAGGTGAATCTCATTTGCAGTTACCACTAAAGTAAACATATAGATTAGCACATGCTAACTCAGCGTACGACCCAATTGATCCTCCTTTTAGACTGTGCTTGCGACCCTTAGAAAATCCCTATATGTCATTTAATTAGTACAATGGCTATAGCAGAACAACTGCAGTCCGAACATGTGCCTCTCGATCTCAGTTCCTTGAGAAATGCATGTGTTGTAACATTTAAAATTCGACTTCTATTTCAAATAAATTAACTTAATCAAACCAGCATTCAACATGTTAAACAGTGGTCCTCATTATTCTTCACATGCTCCAAATATGAGAACAATAAAGGAGAAAGCAATCTGCACAACAATAAATGTGTATGTATCTACCATTGCTGAGTGTTACTGATGTATAAAGGTACTGTTATTTTCAAAGGGCTCTGTGAGTGTTTGCTGCCACTTTTGGAACACTCCCAGCACAGAATTTGGAGCATCCCTGAAAATTCCCAGCAGATGAGTGGCCTCTACTTCTAGGTACCATGTACTGTATGTATTTAATGCGACCTAAAAATGAACAGGATGCAGTGAAACTATGTGATTATGAGTCCCAAAATTTAGATGTTAGAGATAGATAGATAGACAGATAGATAGATGATAGATAGATGATAGATAGATAGATAAATAGATAGATAGCTAGATAGACCATTTCAAATCCACATTGAATACCTATGTTCACTCATGTATATGTAATTTGATTGTATGTGTGTGAGAGGGAGAAAAAGAGAAATAGCTGTTCTAGGTCACAAATGACACACCTGTGCCTCTTTTCTTCAAGCCCACAGCCGCCCAAAACCTGACAGCCCATAATTTCCAAAACCGTGCATTCCCTGAAACAGCAGTCCTGACAGTTTGACCATGAAGAAAACCCTCCCTCCTCCACACGGTTAACATCTTGAGTGTTCATGCGTGTGTGCATTATGAGAGTAAAAACACCTGACATAGCCAAAGTCAGCGTGTCCTTACCCATAATGCTCCCCTTATAATGACATCGCTGCTCTGTGATTAACTATTTCATTTCAGAGTCACTCAGGCAGCGAGAGTGCGAGAAAGGTTAATGACTGCTTGCTTATGTGGATAGTGAACTCCTCCCCTCTCTCTGTGCAGTACAAGACTAATGTAATTATACACAATGTTACCATGGCACTGACACACACACAAACACACACAGACACACACACACATGCCAGCACACAGTTCAGCCGTATCAGCCATCACACAGCAGCTACAGATACACATTCATGTAAATTACAGTTCAAGTAGGTGCTCTATCAAACTGATTGGACATCAGGCCTTAAATGTTGTTTGAATAATTTTCTTTCCCTTTCCCCATCTTCACACCCCTTGTCTCTGAGTCACATGGAGGAGGTGAAACGAGGGAACGTGCAAGAGGAGGGAATCACCGAAATATTAATCAAATAAATGCAGCACTCACAGTCATGTGGCCGCAGTGATGGACAGTGAAAGAAATGAGGAAAGAAAAAAGAGACTGAGATATAAGAAAATTAACTGAATGAAATATAAGTGCATGACAGGCAGTTGAGGAGCCAACCTTTTAAATACGTGGGAGCAAGCTCTGGATAATACCTTTATTTAGAAAAAGCTAAACATAAGAGCTATGCGTTTGCACTGTACAAAAGTGACAGCTTGCAATTTTAACTTAAAGAAATATTTAATCAAAAAATCTAAATTATCTTATTATTTACACACCTACATATAATTCCAAATCTTTATCACTTTCTTCCCTGTGTGGTGCATAAAAGAATATATTCCAAGTGCTGTCATGAAACTGTAGGTGTCGCAGGCTGATGGTCGTTAATGCAAACTGATGATATTCACAGTGTTGAACTACTTGGCACAAGCTGATTGGTTCATGTTGAATACGCAGCCAATGAGCTTGCTGCTTTACATTTAAATAGCTGCTCAGCATTTACTGGCGCGACTTGTTGCTATTTTTACAGCAACACAACTCGGAAAATAAAATACTGATAAGATGGCACATTGTGCATCTTTTGGTTGTAATTTTCAGCCGAAGGGCTACAAGAGAAGCGATGTACGTCTTCACTGCTTCCCCAGCGATAAGAAGAGGAGAAAAGAATGGGAAGATGCCTGTGGATGAATAAAACTTTCCAAAGACCCGTGTTTTTGTTCTCTCCACTTTAGCCCTGATGCCTTTGAGGCTTTTAGTCGTTCACAACTATTGAACGAGCTTACAAATGGCAGAGTAAAGAAACATTGGATGACATCCTGGCAGGCTGTAAACATGTAGACGCTTGTCATGACGCCGCAGCCACTGAAGGAGTTTCTCTGTGCAGATTTCATTCAATATCCAGGGGCATTTAGACTCCTTGTGAGGAAAATTCGATGGTACGGCATTTGGTTTAAGCCTATCCATCACCACCTGTAAGCTCTTTCGGTAGCTGTGGTCATCGTATCAATATTTTATTTTAGGAGTTGTGTTGTGCCAGTAGCTCACTGAATGCAACCAATTTACGCCATAATGGCGCCCCCATAGTCCAAAATATGTATAAAACAATGTGGGTTTTTTAAATAATGTAAATCTTTCATGGGATTTCTACTGCATATTTCAGTAAGATTCATCATTTATATTCATTATATTAAGCCATACAAGTCTTAATACCCAGGGTTTACTTTAAATACTCACAGCACGTATACAAACTGGCAGTAGCAGGTTCCCGTACTTGCTTTGCAGCGGCAGCAATAAACTACAACAGCAATAACAGCAACTGAGCAGTGTAGCAGATCTATTCCGCCAAGACCAAATGCATTAACACTGTCATATCCATTACCATACTAAAATCTTCATTAGTTACCAATATTCAAAATATCATCTTTTATGTTTTGCAGAATATAGAACATCACATAGGTTTGAAACAGCATGAGGATGAGTTAATGATGACAGAATTTTCATTTTGGGATGAACTATTTCTTTAAGCAGCTATTTCTTTATGTATTATGTGCTGATTGAGTGATGTCAAAAAATATCTGGTAAAATTTGGTAAAAGTTTATTGAAATGCTCTATTCTTACTGGTCAGTCCCAACGTATTGGCCAAATATTTCCTAATATTCAGCATGATCCATGGCAAAGCTGTATATATGAGCCACTCTTTTGGGTAACTGAAAACAGTATACGTTTATGTCTCATGTATCACATCAGCTTTTTTGTTTTTACAAAAAAATTTTATCTCTATTTTTGACTGTAGTGAAATTCACCTTTGTTACTATTGCTCTAATATTGTTGCATTGTTTATCTTGTTGCACATTATGGAATCCAATACATTATACAAGTAAAATTATGAAATATTTTCATAATTTCAATAAAACATAACTCCAATAATTTCAATAAAAATGTCTGTACATTATTCCTTAGTTAATGATTTCACCCAAAAATGAAAACTCTGTCATTAAGTACTCACCCTCCAAACCCGTAAGACCTTTGTTCATCTTCGGAACACAAATTAAGATATTTTTGATTAAATCCAAGAGCGTTCTGACCCTGCATAGACAGCAATGCAACTGAAATGTTCCCAGACCCAGAAACGTAGTAAGGACATTGGTAAAACGGTCCATGTGACATCAGTAGTTCAACCGCAATTTTACAAATCTGCAAGAATACTTTTTGCACACAAAGAAAACAAAAATAACGACTTCAATGTACAATTCTTTTTTAAATCACATATTCCGCCATTATTGAGAATCATCAAAAATATTTTAATTTGTGTTCCAAAGATGAACGAAGATCTTATGGGTTTGGAGCGACATTACGGTGAGTAATTAATAGCAGAATTTTCATGTTTGGGTCAACTATCCCTTTAAATGTACATTTTTTCAGCATTTATTCCAAAGAGGTGTGTGGCACACACTGAGGATCAGATATAGATGACTGGGAGAAAAACGATGCAGAACAAAAGAGAAGAACAGGTTTGATAGTGAGCTGACCACAATGAGAAAAACTGAGAGATGGGTTGGGCAGTCCAGAATTACAATTTCCCAATAATCCTCCTGACACTAAACACAAGCCGAGACGAAAATTCAGGGGGAAAAGGGTCCTGAAGTCAGGATTTGTCATTATTAAAGTGTATGTAGTGAGGGACAGAATGAGGAATGAGTGCACAAGGTCAAAACCTGTTTCGCTTTTGCAGCACACATATCCTGAACAGCAGCACAAGTAAAACAGTCAGCAGAGCAGAGGAGAACGAGAGAAAGAAGAGGGGAGGGGAGGGGAGGGGAGAAGAGAAGAGAGCAGGTCTAGGATGGAGGAAGGGAGGGAGGGTGGGTGGCATGCTTACGGCATGTGACAGAGAGAAAGAGAGAGAGGAGGAGGAGCAGAGGGAAAGGTATCATCAGCAGCAACAGCAGTGCAGCACAAAGACGAAAAGAACGGGGAAGGTGTGGAGAAAGAGAGCGCAAGAGAGAGAGAAAGAGAGAAAGAAGAGAGGCTGAGGTCTGAAGAAGACTGAGCCCTTTTGCCGCAGACATGACCACGGGCTCATCACTCAACCGGACGTAACCTTGACGATCCTCGTCTGCTGCTGCTGCTGCTGCCGCCGCTGCCACACACTGGAGCACAGCCGATAGTGTGTGTATGTGCGTGTGTGAGTGTGAGGGTGCGCTCAGGCGTTGCTATGAGATTCAGAAACCCGCTTCATCATCCGTGTGCTCTTGCATGTGTGCTCCTTTAGCATTCAGCTCAACTAATGGAAAAAGAGAGCCTGCAGTGACCACCAAGTGAGTGAATGTGTGTGAGCCAGAGTTGAGTGTGCATGTGGAGGAAAGGGTAGAAAAGGTCAGGTAGGTGTAGAGAGAACAGGGTACAATGCAAGAACAGACAGAGTGTCCCACACCCTGAGAGAGAGATAAAACACTGAAGGTGGACAGAATGTGTGTGTGAGAGATGCAGTATGGTTGAAGTCTCTGTGCCTCAGCATCATCAGATTTTCTGCTGCAGATGCTACACTAGCTCATCTCCGCACTAGAGCGCTACCCTGACACATACGCACGCTCAGACGCACACAGCTGCGGCTTTCAAGAGGAGCCCCAAGAATCCCACCAAAGGTCAACAGAGGGACACTGGAAGAGTTGCCGAGGGCAGAGGTCGTGACAGCTCAGGCTGAAGGTCAGGGGAGGAGTGAGAGCCATAAGCGCGGCATCATGGGCGAGTGGACTATACTGGAGAGATTGCTGGAGGCTGCGGTGCAGCAGCACTCTACTATGATCGGCAGGTAAGAGCTGTAGTGCAACACGCACACACCTAACCAAAGGACTGTTCCTGTGTCTGCGTGTATGCGTGGTGAGTGTGCAATAAGAATATGCTGATAAAACTTTATATATTAAGGTTACATTTGGTCACATTAGTAAATGTACAGTTAGGTCAGTCTAGGTGGATAGTAATTTCTACATATTCTAATAGATTTTTTAACATTTAAACACATAAATTAACTTAAGGTAATGTATTAAAAATAGTATTAAGCAGCACAGCTGTTTTCAACATTGATAATAATATGAATGTTTCTTGAGCAGCAAATCGATATACGAGAATGATTTCTGAAGGACTCTGTGACACTTAAGACTGGAGTAATGATGCTGAAAATTTAGCTTTGCCAACACAAGAATGAAATACATTTAAACATACACTGAAATAGAAAAGATATTTTAAACTGTAATAATATTTCACAAGTGTGACCCTGGACCACAAAATCAGTCGTAAGTGTAAATTTTTCTAAATTGAGATTTATACATCACCTGAATGCTGAATAAATAGTCTTTCCACTGATGTATAGTTAGGATAGGACAATATTTGGTTGAGATACAACAATTTGAAAATCTGGAATGTGACAGTGCAAAAAATCTCCTTTAAAGATGTATAAATCAAGTTCTTAGCAATTCATATTACAAATCAAAAATGAAGTTTTGATATATTTACAGTAGGAAACTTACACAATACCTTAATAGAACATGATCTTTACTTCATATCTTAATCATTTTTGGCATAAAAGAAAAATTGATAATTTTGACCCATACAGTGTATTTCTGGCTATTGCTACAAATATACTGTGCTACTTAAGACTGGTTTTGTGGTCCAGGGTCGCATATTAGAGTTTTACTGTATTTTTTATCAAATAAATCCAGTCTACACAATCCAGACTTTTTTAAAATTTAAAAATATTTTTTATAGCAATAAATACAATGTTCTTGGTCATTTTAGAACTGTATGCATTCCTCTCTGCCTCTCTTTGATCCAGAGTAAATTGTCAGTAATCAATAGGCTGCTTTATGGGTTTTAAAGACCAAGACCCAGAGATTTACTATTAATAGAGAGATTATAAATATGGCTGCTGAAAATGAATAGTTGATATAAAGCATATTGGGAAGCATATCAGGGAAGAATACACTCCCATTACCACCTAAACACACACAGCCGCACTGACCATGTGTATCATGAAGGCATGTTGAGATTGGGAGCTTATAGTGTGCACATTTCTGTGTGTGTGTCAGACTTGAGTAAGCACTACTCTCTGCTGTGCACATTAACCTTAACTGCAGGTAGCCTCAAATCAAAGGCACGTCCTTCTCCTGTCTGTGAGAGGTTGTGTGTGTGGGTTGTGGCACAGAGGGTATGTAAGTGTGTGTGCAGGACACTTAAGTTTATGTATTTCGTTTCTACACACACATCAACTTCTTTTATGTATTAACTGTACAATTTTGCAGTTAACTATTTTAGGGGGAGATTTTTATAGCTTGAGTCAAATTTTGTGTTTTCTTATATTCAGTATATTTCATCAAACATGCCTCTCGAGATGTCTTTAAGTGTTTTTCATTTAATGAATCTTCAGCCTGTAATGGAATACTGATTTAATCTTAGATGATGTAATATACTTCCATCAGTCCAGCACTGCTTAAACCAGCAGTCCATCACTTAACATCAATCGATCACAAAACATCTGACACATAATGAGAAGCAGACCTGCTGTTGTTTAATGAATCCTTAATGTGAGTTTGTCTGAGGTTAGCTAACTGCTTCATACATTATGTAACACTATATACGTAAATGCACACACGTTTGTTATTCTATCATGATCAGAACTTTCTATTGACGTCTGTTGTTTTTAAACAAAGCTAGTGATGTTTTTGAGGAGAACATTTCAGGATTTTTCTCCGTATAGTGGAATTCAATGGGGATCAGTGGGTTGAAGGTCCAAATTGCAGTTTCGATGCAGCTTTAAAGGGCTCTGCATGATCGCAGCTGAGGAATAAGGGTCTTATCTAGTGAAACGGTCATTTTCTAAAATAAATAAATAAATAAATAAATAAAAATGTATGTTTTTTTTTAATGCTCATCTTGCACTAGCTCTGCGTCTGCTGGGTCAGTACTTCCGCCAATGTCATGCGTGACCTTTCCAAGGTGATTACGTAATATGTGAGGTCAAGCTAGTACAAGACGAGCTTTTGTGATTAAAAAGAATATCCATTTTTATTTTTTTTTACAAAATGACTGATCATTTTGCTGGATAAGATCATTATTCCTAGGCTGGGATCGTATAGAGTCCTTTGAAGCTGCATTTAAACGGCAATTTGGACCTTCAACCCGTCGATCCCCATTGAAGTCCACTACATGTGACCCTGGACTGTAAAACCAGTCATAAGGGTCATTTTTTTAAAATTGAGTTTTATACATCATGAAGCTAAGTAAATAAGCTTTCCACTGTTGTATGGCTTGTTAGGATAGGACAATATTTGGCAAAGATATAACTCTGGAATCTAAGGGTACAAAAAATCGAAATACTGAGAAAGTTGCCTTTAAAGTTGTCTAAAAGAAGTTCTTAGCAATGCATATTACTAATCAAAAATGAAGCTTTGATATATTTATGGTAGGAAATTCACAAAATATTTTCATGAAACATAATCTTAATATCGTAATGATTTTTGGCATAAAAGTAAAAAAAAATCAATCATTTTGACCCATACAATGTATTTTTGGCTATTGCTTCAAATATACCCGTGCTACATAAGACTGGTTTTGTGGTCCAGGGTCACATATGGAGAAAAATCCTGAAATGTTTTCCTCAAAAATGTTAATTTCTTTCCAACTGAAAAAAAGAAAGACATGAACATCTTGGATAACATAAGGGTGAGTAAATTATCAGGGAATTCAGGGAACAAAATAACTTACTTTCCAAAAGCTGGAGCTGTTTTGGAATTTGCATGGCAGTGTTGTGTTTTTGAAAACACGTGTCTGCAAATGTATGTGTGAGTGTGTGAGGTAATCAGCATATTCTTCTCTCCGTCCCTTTGAGGTCTGATCAAGCACTTGAGGCCGAATCATAGCGACAGAATGAATAAATGAATGAACAGATGAATAAAGCCTCTACTATCATTCATCAGCTGCTGCAATCCCTCCCTCCCTCAGAACACACATAGAGACAAACACACACCGCAGCTCAGCCACTTTCAGTCCCAGGCTTTATAAGTATTGACACAAACACTCTCACACTCTCTGTTCTCGTCCTCCCTGGGAGAGTGTCTAAACGGTTCAGAGCAGTTTGATCTGTCTTTTCTAAATGAATCCTAACAAAAGCACACACAAACATTTGTATGTGCGTCTGTATGTGCACGCTTACAGGTGAAAGATGATCTGTTGCAGTTTCAACTAGTCAATATTTTCTTTCTGCCACTGGTCACAACACTGTAATCTACACCGTTCTCCATTTACTGTTTGGGCTGGACAACATATGGGTCAGCAGAACAAACAAACACAAACACACACGCACACACTTACTCATTTTATTACTATAAAATGTCTCTATGTTTTGAAGTCAGCGGCAATAACCACATTAAAATCTACTAATATTCTTTCACAGATTAAATATAGAAAGAATCATCACTCTCTCTCTCTTTCATAATCTCTTGCCACACACACACGCACACACCTCCTGTGCAAACGCAGATGATTAAGCGGTACCTGTGAGATGGAAGCAGAGAGAGTAATGTGCTCATATATCACTCAATCTTTATTGCACCACTATGAGGGAGAGTGAAAATAACAAGCCTCATATTCAATTCAGTGCAAGCATTGGTAAAGTACCTTTTCCGAAAATGCTTGTTTCAGTGTTACGATTAGAAAGTCTGCAGCTTTAATTATGACAACCATACTAATTACTAATTTATTATCATATCAAACACACACAGACATCGTGAGTGTGTAGATCAGCATGCTTTGATAAAATCTATGTACAAATTGTTTTTCTGAAGTCATGGTGCACGCATACAGCTAACATTATGCCTCATTTTCTCATCCTTTCATCTACTTAGTTGCTTTTGTCTCTGGGGAATTTTTTTTTTCTTTACTTGTCTTCTTTCATTTTTTTCGCTTAGGATGTAGGGCATTACTAGTTATATCTTGTTTGAAGTAGGAAGTCTTTATTGACACAGAAGAGACGCAGAGGAGACATACAGAAGGAGAAAGCGAGTTAGTGGAAGAGAAAGAGAGCATGTGAGGTAAATCTCTAGAGTGATAGTCATTTGCAAACAGATATCTGTCCCGGTGTCCTCGTTTTCCATGTTTGAATAAGTGTGTGTGTGTGTGTGTGTTTTGGGGTTTATTTAGCTATCCTTTGGAGACAAGTGTGTCTACAGCAGTTATTTAAATATGATAAAACCTCCCTTCGAGGACATTTGAGGACGCCCTCATTTGAAGAATTAATTCATAAGTCATTAGAATTAGCTTTCTTTTTAAACCATTTTTCCACTTTAAAGAACCTTTTGTGCATTTGAAAGGTTCCATGGATGTTTAAGGTTCTTTGTGGAACCATCAATGCCAATAAAGAACCTTTATTTTTAAGAGTGTAAATGAGAAAAAGCATTGGTTCTTCATATTTGACGTATCAGGTGGCACTGGGACACAGGTCAGGTCAGCTGTATAAAATGAGATGAGATGGTCAGCTATAAATACATGGCAAGGAAATGCTTTTTTACCGGGGACATTGTTTATTTGAAGAATGAGTGTGTTTTGATGTGGAGAAAGAGAGACGATGGAGAGAGACACAGAGCAAGCGAGCTGAAAATCTCAGAAAAGCTCTCAAAGTTCATAAATAATTGATAGCCTGCGAGAAGATGCTGCTAGTTCTAGTAAACTTTCCTTGTTCTTTCTGGTAGGTAAAAATAAATACAAAACTTTTTGGAGCGTTATTTCACCCAAACTAAAATTGTGTGTTGGTGGTGTGTGCATAAGTATACTTGGGAAATAAAACTAAAATAGTAACTAATATATACTTGCAATAGTCCCACTTCAGCACAATCAAATATCTTTAGTTGGACTTTAGCACTACTTCTGCACAATTAAAGTACATTCAGTACAATATTAGTAGTTCCAATGTAGCAGACTATATACCAGTTTAGTATACCAAAAATACAATTGCATGGTATAAATGTACATAAATGTATTTGTAGTATACTTAGCATGAAATAAAAGTATTTACATTCACAAAATACATTTTAGTTTGTTTGTTTTTTTTCACTAGGGGTGTTTGCATGTACACTGAAATTTTTTTTTAAGTACTAAGTATCTACAAGTATTTTGTCTTGTTTTCCAGTATAAATATCTATTCATCTATAACAGTTTTAAATAAATAATAAAAAAAAACATTTCTTTGAGAAAAAAAAACCTACCCTGAAAAAGAAAACTTTTTTTGTTTGTTTGTATTTTGTTTCTCCATTGGTGGATATTTTTCTTCTTTTAAGCTTAAACTCACCTAAAGTAGAAGTTCACTTACAGAGCAAAAATTTACAGATAACTGACTCATCCTCTTGTCATCCAAGATGTTCATGTCTTTCTTTCTTCAGTCATAAAGAATTTTTTTTGTTTTTGAGGAAAAAAATTCAGGAATGTTCTCCATATAGTGGACTTCTATAGTGCTCGTGAGTTTGAACTTCCAAAATACAGTTTATTTGCAGCTTCAAAGGGCTCAGGAATAAGGGTCTTATCTAGTAAAACAATCGATTATTTTCTAAGAATTTTTTTTTTTTTTAAAAATGGACAATTTATATACTTTTTAACCTCAATACCCTAACATACCCTAACTGTCTTGAACCGGAATACACAGAGTTCACGCAGAGCTAGACAAGACGAGCATTCGAGGTTAAAAAGTATGTATATTTTCAATTTTTTTTTGAGAATAAGCAATCGTTTTTCTAGATATGACCCTTCTTCCTCAGCTGGGATCATTTAGAGCCTTTTAAAGCTGCGTTTAAACTGCATTTTGGAAGTTCAAACTACGGGCACCGCTGAAGTCCACTATATGGAGAACATTTCTAATTTTTTTCTCAAAAAACATAATTTCTTTACGACTGAAGAAAGAAAGACATGAACATCTTGGATGACAAGGGGGTGAGTAAATTATCTGTCAATTTTTTGTTCTGGAAGTGAACTTCTTTAATTTTCATATATTTTTCTCAGAATTTTTTCTCGATTTAAGAAAGTCTGGGTCAGTAAAATGAGTAAGAAAATTACTTTTTGTGACTGGAAGGTGGAAGGTGGACACACATATTAAAAGAAATGTTGTTTAAAGGTTTGTGTGACTTTAGAAACAACAAAGCACAGAAAGCTTGACAGTCTAATGTCCAAACAAGGAGAGAGTCAGTGTACCGTACACATTTCCAGCTGCTTGCTCACACACACACACACACACACACACACACACAAAGCCCCACCATCACACATGCCCCATTCACTGTAAATTACACTGCAGCTGACACGTTATACGCAATATGCATGTTACTACACACTCACACCAGGTGCTTTAAAAGGAGTCATTCAGTATGTTTTATTTCCTGAATATGCTGTTTCTCGGTAACTTGCTCCCAGTCGTCTCTCTCCATCTGTCTCTCCATATCTGTCTATTTGACTCGTTGCTCCTCTAGTCTGTCTCTGCCCATCTGTCTGTCTCCTCTTGCCTCCTTCTTTTTCTCGTCATTTTCAAGCCTTTTCTTTCTCTGTTTAGTTCACCTTGAGATGTCTCTCTTTCACAGTCCCTATGTGTTTTTCATCATCCCCCATTTCCACACTCTTGGTATGTAGGTTTGTTCCTTCCTGTGCCCTTGCGACGCCCACTTGCTCTCTTTCTCTCTCATTCCAGGCTCTACTCTTTCCTCTCTTTCCCAATATTCCATCAATCATTCCTCCCTCCCTGCCTCCTTATTGCATTCTCTCTCTCTCTCTCTCTCTCTCTCACTGGTACAGTGCAGAGTGCTGAGTGGTTCACTATGTGGTTGCTATAGTAACGGCAGCAGGGAGTGGGGGATGTGCTGCTAATTTAAAGACCCACCAGGGCCTTTGGCCATTGATACAGCGCTAAAGAGCTAGCGTTAGTTTTTTCCGTATCCTACGGTAATTATTATTAAGCGTTATATAAAGGTTACACCGTCTGCCGCTTGAACCGAGAAACATCTCTTGCTGTTATACTACAGTAAAGTGCCGTTGAGTTTGATCAAGAGTCATAACTGTCCTACTTAGCGCAGCGCAAATGTTCACCATATGTCCATTAAAACCAGTGCTAGACAGCACTGAGCTAACATTAGCGTCTCTGATTCACAGCACAAATTATTTCCCATTATTCTCTTCACATTCATTTTCTCTGTAGCAATTTCAAGAAATTCTTTCATTAGTGAAGAACTCAGGAAGCAAATCAACCAGCTCCGGAATGAATCACAACATTATGAGCCTTGATTTGAAAACAAAGAAATAGAAAAGAAAAAAAGTACATGGCTGTGTATTTAAATTTTTTTTTTTGAGACAATAAACTATGCATCCCTTGCAGAATTGAGAACAATGTCATTAAGTTACTCTTTCATCAAATTAACTTTCAGAATATACAAATATGAACAAATATCGAAACTGGCCAATTTTTTTTTTTTGGATTGACTGTCCATTATTGCATTAATATTGTATTAACAGCTGCTAAAGTCATTCTGAAAATTCATCAGGAATGCCTTCATTATTTCAACTCATTGACTTTAATTTTCTCTACTTAATTAAGTCTGGGAGGGGGAAATTGTGATTGAGACTCTTTACTGTTGATAGAAAGCAAAAGCAGTTTGTCTTCATTACTCTCTATCTTGTAATATACACTACTGGTTGGGGTCCTGTGTTTTGTGTGTGTGTGTGTGTTTTTAAAGAATACTTTGATTCAGCAAGAGTGCATTAAACTGATCAAAGGGGCAGTGGAGACATTTATGATGTTACAAAACATTTGTATTTCAAATAAATACTGTTCTTTTGAACATTCTCTTCATTGAAGAATCCCAAAAAAGATTATTGCATTTTGAACAAAAATACTGAGCAGCTCAACATTTAACAAGCGAAATAATAAGAAATCTTTCTTCAGCAGCAAATCAGCATATTATAATGATTTCTGAAAGATACTGAATACTGAAGCTGCTGAAAATTCAGCTTTGCCTCACAGGAATAATTTCATTTAAAAAATATGAAAATATAAAACAGTTACTTTTCATTAGTAATAATATTTCACTACATTTTACTGTTTTTAAAGGAATAGTTCACCCAAAAATGAAAATTCTGTAATGAATTACTCACCCTCATGTCGTTCCAAACCTGTAAGACCTCCGTTCATCTTCAGAACGCAAGTTAAGATATATTTGAAATCTGAGAGCTTTCTGACCCTGCATAGACAGCAATGCAACTGACACGTTCAAGGCCCAGAAAGGAAGTAAGGACAGTTTTAATATAGCCCATGTGACATCAGTGGTTCAACTGTAATTTTATGAAGCTACAAGAATATGTTTGTGTGCAAAGAAAACTAAAATAACGACTTTATTCAACAATTTCTTCTCTACTGGAACAGTCCGCTGCCATTATCGAGAATACCACAACATATGCGCAATTACGGTTAAACCACTGATGTCACATGGACTATTTTAACGTCATCCTTATGACCTTTCTGGGCCTTAAACGTGGTAGTTGTGTTGCTTTCTATGTCTATGCAGGGTCAGAAAGCTCTCGGATTTCATCAAAAAACATCTTAATTTGTGTTCCGAAGATGAACGAAGGTCTTATGAGTTTGGAACGACATGAGGGTGAGTAACTAATGACAGAATTTTCATTTTTAGATGAACTGAGATGTTTTAATAAAACAAACGAACCTTGGTGAGCCTAAAAAACTTTTCAAACATATTTAAAATTCTTCCCAACCCTAAACATTTATATACATTTTAGTGTATATATCTTGTACATCTTAGTAACTGAATCACAACAATGTAAAATATAGAATAGAATAATTGTTTCATTATTTATCACCACACAGCCTACAAATTTATGCAAGTTTACTGCAGAACAGCACTATGTTAAGTTACAAGGACAGTTTCCATAGAGAAACCTGGGGATAAGTGCTGAGCTCAAGGGCACATACTAGTTATATTTCAAGCTTGGCCCCTTGCAACCTTTTCGTTACCAACCCAGATCTTCTGCTACTAAGCTACACCACCCAATATGCTAAAAATAAGCTGAGGGACTTACACTGAGGGCTATATGAATCATTCTTTAAGGATGAACAGAGAATGCCATTGTTGCAGAGTTAGTACATTAACACGGTCAACAGAGCCTAAATTAAGTACTTTACGATTGCAAGTTTCATACAATATAAATGAAAACTACCGTATATGTACTATATAGCTCACACTATGTGTGTGTGTATGTGTGAGAGAGAGAAAATGTATGTGCTCATGCATCAAGACAGCCTGCAATGAAATAACGTCATGGCTGGTTCTAGAGCAAGGTTACTGTGAGTGAAGGACGGTCTCAGCACAAGAGTGTGTGTGGATCTGTGTGTGAGGAAGAGAGCTAGACAGACTGAGGAAGATTTGTGTGCTCAGGCTGCATCTGTTCAGATGAGTGTGTGTGAGGCAGAAGGGTGGAGATGTTTCGCTCTAAATGGCACACTCACGTGAGTCCCATGCGTAAAGCTTCAAGGTGTTTTACTTCTCATCAGGACGCTCACATTGTATGACATATTAGTATGCTGCATATGTGATTGTGGGATCATTATTATCTGCACTCTGTTATCTGTCACTATCATCGGATGTGTCTGTGCTTGAGTCTGGATTTCTCTGTGTATGTTTCCTCATTTATTTTTTCACTGAGTAGAGATTTTATCTTGCAAAGAGCTGATAAGAGAGCAGAGATGGGGATACAAATACACAGACAGTCGTCCCAGCATAAACTCTAATGGCCTTGATGCAGTATGCCCCAGTTATCATCAGCAGGGAACATATGCCTGCACACATACCTGCACGTGAATCAATGTTAAAACATGAAAGGTGTTCCTGAATGGCCTATAAAGATATTTTCAATATTTCATCAATAAAGATGAAGTTTGTAAATTCAGCACCACTAGCATTAATACAGAGACACATGACTTGCAGAAAATGTTAAAAATAAAATCTCAGTTACGAATTTTGATTCATTGTGGCCAACAATGTATTAAGTCTGTCCCTTGTTTTAGTTAAATCATTGCCTCAGTTTACCCAAATTAAAACAAAGGAGCAGAGTAGTACAACGTGTCCAACAAAGGAATGAATTAATTACGTTGTGTGAATGAATTCTTAATTTGGGGCCACAATATCTTTTATTTATCCCCAGCATGTCATATCCAGGACTCTGTGCATTATCCAAAATATTAGGCGTTTTTGACTTCAGCTGTGGCTGACCTTGCAGATCGGCAAGATTTGTCACATTGAGCTGAAAAAGGAGCTGTCAAGTCAGATATTTTCTACTTCCCATAGTGACTCTTGCATGGTATTTGTTTTCTTTAGCGCAGATGAAATTGATTAAATGCAATATTTGTCAAATAACCAGTAGGGCTATTGATTTAACACGTTAATTTAGAAAAAATAAACAAACAAACAAACACATGTTAAAATTATAGCATTTAACACACCCAGCCCAGCCCTGTATGTCATCTTACGTTGCATACAGTGATGCAGGATACAGGATGTTAACTGACTATCCATTTAATTTTTCAATGCGGAAGTACGCCTAAGGGTGAGACTTCCAGTTCATTAGCAGCTATAGGGAAATAACAAGAATAACAACGCACCAAGAACAGTAAAACTGTTTGCACTACAAACCAATGTGTTCATAATTGAGTTGTTTTGTAAATCTAAAAATAGCTGGATGCGGATGAGATTGGAAGCCAGACCCATAAAATTTACAAATGGCCACGCCCGCTCTTACAGAAAAAATATGGGCCTTTGTCTTATATCATATGATATACTTTAACAATATTACACAAGCAAGAATGCTGTTTTTTTCCCAGAATATCACAATTGCAATTGTGAAATTGATTTTATACAACAGTCCAATATATAGTTAATATTGTTAACATTTCAGACACAATATTGTCTGTTTTGCTATATTTGGAAACGAAAACAGCTCCAAACTAAGCCATAACAAAATTGTTGTGAGTCTCCAAACAGCACATTGTGGTGCTTCAGTACTGAATGAATCCTCAGTTTTGAATGAATCAAGCCAGTGTTTCAGTGACCCATTCAGAAAACAGGCTTCACCTCTGAATAAATTAGTCGTTTGAACAAATTTGAATAAATTACTGAATGACTCACCTATGGTTTCAGTTTGAACTTTAGAATATCATTTATTTATTTATTTTTTTTAATAAAAACATTATATTTCAACATTCAATATTATGAATGCACTATATTAAGTCTCCGTAGAGAAACCTGTCGTTCAGTGCTGTGCTTAAGGGCACATACTAGTTATATTTCAAGCATTGCCCAATTCAACTTTTTCGTTACCAACCCAGATCCACTGCAATAAATGGTTAATACTGTTAACATTTTAGACACAATATACTCAAAAATAAAGGTTCCAAAAGGGTGTATTTTCAGTCATTCCATAGAAGAACCATTTTTGGTTCCCCAAATAACCTTTCAGTGTTCCTTGAAGAACCATTTTAAAAATCTACAAAGAACATTTTCTGCATTTGAAAGGCTCCATGGATGTTCAAGGTTTTTCATAGAACGATTGATACCAATAAACCTTTGTTTTTAAGAGTGTATTGTCTGTTTTGCTCAATTTTGCAAACTGAATTAATCAGTTGTTTGAACAAATTGTTAAATAAATTACTTAATGATTCACCTATGGTCTTAGGTTCAAATTTAGAGTATCATTTCTTTTTTTAATAAAGATATCATATTTCAGTATTTATTTACAGACATTCAGATGTGTACAACTTTTTTCAGCTTCATCAGTGCCTAGGTTACTTAAATACCATTTAACACCATACCAAAGGGATCTATATTTTTGTCAGTTATATTATAAATATATAGCATAAAGATTACATTAAGAGAATTTTTACTGGCATAAAAACAGGTGGTCTGTGCAGCATCACGGTAAAGTCGAACACACCTAATGATTCTTTTTCAAACAGGTTGCTATTAGTCATACAAATGGATAACCCTGCCCACAAATTCACATAATTGGTTCAACCAGCATTGAGCTGGTCACAGTGGAAAAATAGAGGACAAATGAGGAACATAGGAAAAATAGGAATGGTTTACTAGTATTATTATATTTATATATAATAGCTGAAATAGAAACATGTTTTTAACTTCAAACTATTTCAAATGTAAGCTTAAAATGAGAAATGCTGACCTGCTAACCTCTGTGATATAAAGTAATTACTATTTTGTCATGTGTTTTGTGCATGTGTGTCTGCATTTGTGAGAGGGAGTTAGAAAAGTAATTTAACACTGTTCTGTTGAATGGAAAATGAACTCTAATCCTTTTTTCCTCTCGCTTTTTCTTCCTTCCCCTCTTCAATCCCACCTCTACCACTGCCTTCCTCTGCTTCTCTCTGTCTCTTCTTTTCTCTCCCCTAAAGGATCCTGCTGACAGTGGTGGTGATATTCCGGATCCTGATTGTGGGTATAGTGGGAGAGAAGGTGTACGAGGACGAACAGATAATGTTCATATGTAACACACTGCAACCAGGTTGCAACCAGGCCTGCTACGATAAAGCCTTCCCCATCTCCCATATCCGTTACTGGGTTTTCCAGATCATCCTGGTGTGTACGCCCAGCCTGTGTTTTATCACTTACTCAGTGCACCAGTCTGCCAAGTACAAAGATCGTAGCTACACCCTCCTGCACGGCCCGTACATCGACCACGGACACGGGCCGAGCCGCAAGCTCCGCAACATCAACGGTATCCTAGTGCATCCGGAAAGCAAGGACGACCGCGACTGTCTGGATTTGAAAGACATTCCCAACATTCCACAGGGGGTCACGTACTCCAAAAGCGCCAAGATCCGTCGACAGGAGGGCATCTCCCGTTTCTACGTCATACAAGTGGTGTTCCGGAACGTTCTGGAAATCGGCTTTCTTGCCGGCCAGTACTTCCTGTATGGATTCAATGTTCCAGCCATGTTCGAGTGTGATCGCTACCCTTGTGTGAAGGAGGTCGAATGCTACGTGTCGCGCCCCACCGAGAAGACAGTTTTCCTGGTGTTCATGTTCGCAGTTAGCGGGATCTGCGTGGTGCTTAATTTGGCTGAGCTCAACCATCTGGGCTGGCGGAAGATTAAGACGGCCATCCGTGGCGTCCAGGCTCGCAGGAAGTCAATTTGCGAGATCCGGAAAAAGGATGTGTCCCACCTTTCCTCTGTGCCCAACCTGGGCCGCACCCAGTCTAGCGAATCAGCCTATGTCTGACAGCGAATAGGGGAGGGGCTTAGACGAGGTTGGGAGTGGCTGATGAGGCGACAGCCACGCCCTGTGCTGCAGACTTGACACTGCGAATTTTATGCATTGTTTGGACAGGGTGAGAGAGGAGTAGGGTGAAAACAAAAAAGCAAAAGGATTGGACTAAATCAGATTTGGCTTTCTAAACTTTACGGAGAATAAAACTGCTTTTTCAGACTTTAACGACGAGCACTGGGGAACAGAGCGGGACTCATACTTACAAGACAAACAGTTTACACCACACACACTCTCACACACACACACACACTGACATCCCTGAGCCCCACTTAACAACAAAAGTCTTCCAACAGAAAAAGAGAAATTTAAGAAACAAAACTGATTCGAGTTGCCTGATGTCAAAAGAGGTAGAAAGATGGAGGGCTAAAGCTAGAGGGCGGCTCAGCATGCGACTCAGAAGCATTGTAAAATATGAAAAATGTTCTCCAGGGTCAATGCTGAGACATCCCTCACGTTTCGAACAACCCGAAAGAGAAAAAAGGAGGACAAACAAAAGAGTATATAAACTGTACCTCAGCACAGACTCCTCTACGCCTCTCCCCCACTTGCTTTCTTTCATTCTCTCTGTCTCTTTCTGCATAGTTTTATAGATATAGCTATTAAGTATACAAGGCAAGCAGAGAAGACGAACATTCATCTTCTGATAAGCCAACCCCACGTTCGCCGGAGGGCCATAAGAGACTCCATCCTTGCGCAAAAATCAACATTGACACACCACAGTCTCTGGTCCAGATCCCGAAACTCCTTTCACCAACCCCCATGTTCATTACTGTACATATCTTAGAATATCGATATTGCAGCATCCATGTATTTCACACATTGAAGTGTAGCTTTGCCATTATTTAAAAAGAATTACACATTGATTGCCAAAAAGAAAGAAAAAAAAAACTAAACTGTGTTGTTTATCTGCATTTGTTCTGTAATGGACAGGAAAAATAGTGATTTTATACTATGGGCATTTCCAGACAAAGGCATGTTACAATGCATCATTAGAATGGCTAGATAGTGTTACGAGCTGTGTATAGAAACAGACTGTTTCTTTTTTGCACCCAGTATTTTTGAGGTGTATTCTGAAGCATGCGGGAGGAGATCTATAGCTCTATGGGAATGGCAGAGAGAGTCTATACTGAGTAAGGCTCCAATGCAGCAATAATATATAAAAAGATATATATAAATTATAAATAAATTTATGTCATAAAAATAAATGATTAAACTATTAAAGAAATAAATGAAATATAATGGCATAACGATTTCTTGGTCAGTTGATTCTGTGCATGTGTGTGCACATATGTGTATTCCCATCTAAGTGGGCATGCTATGCTGAAGGGGATTTGTCCAGAATGCAATCACTGCAGGGATGAAAGCGGTAAAAACATAAATCACAGACTCTATCAAACCAATACACAGCACTGGATCATAGATGCATAGATGTTCTCTGAACGACTGAGAGAAAGTGTGTTCTTGTATATATGGTTTATGAGGACATAAATATGTATAATGACATGGGTACTACAACATGGTTTATGAGGATGCATCCTATGTCCCTATACACCAAAAGGCTTAAAAAAAAAAAAAACTCACTAAATGGTGTTTTTTGAAATTTGCCAGTGGATTCCTGTGGGGAGGGCGATAGAAAATACAGTTTGTACAGTATAAAAACCATCACGCCTAAGGAGAGTCTCCATAAACTACATATGCAAGAATGGGTGTGTGTGTGTGTGTTTTACCTTGACCCAGTTGGAAAAGCATTCACACACTAAATAGGTTGACACTACCTATTCAAATGGTTGACATTTTTAAATTAATTTCTGAAAATGTCGCTAAAGAGAATATGCAACATTACTTGAAGAAGCCTATATTTAAGTAAGAGCAGAAACACATGCTTAAATAGTCAAAACCATATCATTTTTGTGAAAATCAAATGTTTTTATGAATTTAATGTGATTTTTGATATTTAAAAAAAAGCAATTCAGTATAGAACCGTGCATTTTGGGAGTTTATGCATTTACAAGATTTTACATTCAGGATTTCTTCATTCAGTATTTGCATACATTTTTCGGTTAGAAACCCGAAATTAATCCCTGATCTTGCTTAAAACATTGCCAGCCAAGAGAGAAGCTGCTAATTGAAGACATTAGAAATGAAAAGAAAATGAGTGTAGGTAAGACAATGTAATGGTTGCTAAATAATGTAGAATGAGTCAGAGCTGTTACAGAAGCTAAGTATAGCTCCTATTGTCTGTGCTGCTGGCATCTCTCTTCATATGGAATACAAATGATCCTGCACTGCAACTATGTTTTATTCAGGATGAGTGCCGTCTTCACAATTATTTCAATTTTAAATTATTAATAATGTTAAATAAATGTTTGGGAATAGGTCTTCTATCATATTTATAGTTTTTACTTGTGGATGATTGCTAGCCATTATCAGAACTCTAATGAAATTCTCTGAATTTTTAAAGACAAATATAGCTCTTCAAATTACCTAACACACACAAATATACAAAAAACATGACTGTACCTTTTTTTTTTTCCTCATGTCATCTAGCACAACTGATCATTAGAGATTTCCACAAAAACATAAGTGCACTGGTCACATTATGACACTTGTTTTTCTTTTCTGTTATAGTAGGGACTTTCCATTGACTTTCTGTTGTTGTTATTGAGTCAGACAGGTTTTCTTTTCCCTCCCCTTTTCTAACCCTTACATGAACCTTTCTGCACTTTTATTACTTTCATTTAGAAATTATTTGTTGTGTTTATTGAGCTGTTTTCATTCTTTGGTCTCCTTAATGTAAGCAAAAACTGATCCAAACACACATACACACAATTATTCTTACAAAACTCTTACAAAAACTCTAAGTAGTTGTAAAACACACTCAGATGGATCTCACTTGTAAACTCTACAATGTGTGCAGTCAGTGAAGTAAACCTTAAGTTGTTGAATTAATTTCAAGCTTTTTTCGTAGTATAGAATCAGCCAGCAAGCAACTTTGCGTCAACACTGCCATCAGTTTTTTTTTTGGTGACTCATGTCCTTACTAAGAAATGCATGCTGCTGTAAGCACCAAGTTGTGCTGAAGAACACTTAGAGTTTCAATAATACCAGAAACATCTATTATTTACACTACAACAGTGATACTGCAATCACACCCTCCTGTACACACCAAATGACTCAGCATTAAAAATTAACTCCTACTGAGCGAGAGAGAGAGAGAGAGAGGGAAAGTGAAAGGCAACGGCAGAATGTGTGCTGCTGTAAATAAAAAACAGAGAGTGGAGCGGCATGTGTATTTGGCTGCTAAACAAGTGAAAATTAAAGATGCATAGCATAACATGAACCTCTCTGACCTCTGATCCTGCTGACCTTTGACAGTGAAGCAAAATCTATTTTGGTCTGTTACTGCAAAGCAGTAAAACAACAGTAAGCAGAAGGAGCATTTGAGATGTGGACATCAGTTTGCTTGGTTGTTTCCTGTCAGATATGAACTCACTTTATTAAAACAACAGCAACATATTATGAACCAGTGCATATAATTTTAATAATACTAACAATAATATAATTATAAGAAAGTGTTATAGGGAATCATCAATAGGTAGGCAGGAATATTTCTAAATTGATTTTCCCTGTAATGTTTCATTGTTATATTATTATAATCCTAATCCTAATCCTCAAATCATGTTATCTAAGTGAGGATGACATTATGAGAGACAGTTCATGGATTTGGAGGGCAAACAGAGAGAGGAACAAAGAGAAGAGAGACAGAAAGAGAGAGATGGTGAGAGCATTAAAGGAGATTAAAACACAATGGAGGAAATGAACTGAACAGAATTACAGGAAAACAGTGGCACCTGTGACTAGTCATGATACTGGTTAGCAAGTTCAAAAGTTAACAAGGACTTGTGGCAAAAATGCCAAGAAAATGAACTAAAATGCCCCATAAAGTCGAGACCAAGCGGCAAAAAATACCCAAGCACAATTAAACAATGTATTACGGGTGTCGCAATTAAAATGAAATGTGAAAATGAATAAAAAGTGTCAATTCGCAAAATTATATTTAGATTCCCTCACACTGCATCACATTGCTTTTACGTGCTGTTTTGTGCAGCGTTATAACCAATCAAATGCGTTTCTGTTGAACTTAAAAATGCGTTGGCCAATCAGAGGCGCTTAGATTAGTCAGAGCCAATCAGAAGCGCTTAGATTAGTCAACGCTGAAAGCGTGCCAGTCAGAGGCGCTTAGATTAGTCATCGTTGAAAACGCTAGAGCTGTTGTTGAGTGTGCACACTCGTGAAGTCCCTCATCGTAAACAACACAGTGCTGATAGGATGTAACTTGTGCTAGAATAGACTAATGTCATGGACCGACGTGTTTGTCTGTGAAGCCAGAATGTGACGTGCCCAAAACAAAACAACAAAGTTTTATATTGTTTACTATATTAATAATCATTATTACAATATAAAGTGCAATAATCTACAATAATGCTTTTTGTTATACAATTGCAGCCTTATGAGCTCCATTTTTTACATGTGTAATTTAGATACAATATTAAACAGTCTATTGTTATTGACACCAGTTTAAAACATTGGGAAACTGGGGAAATGTACGTATTTGACATTAAAGACAACATAGAACGGTGATTATTAAGATGATTATAAAAAGAACTTAAGATTATATATAAGATATATATATATATATATATATATAACCTGAAGATCAATTCCACAGGGCAAATATCGCCCCTTAATGGAAAAGTTATTGGTGGTGGAGGAGAGCAGCAAATAATGTCATGTGACCAAAGAGAGAATCATTACTGCTTTTTTTTTGTTAAACTGAATATCATCAATGTAATGAATGGGGTACAAATGAATATTAAATGACAACAACAACAATAACATAACACTGTTCATTAATGATATTCAATATAATTAAACCAAAATTGTTAAACGTGGAGTTTCACTTATGTGTGAATACTATGAAAATGATAATATTTAGCTTTAACTGTAATGGAATTGACTTGAAAATCCATTAATGAATACATCAATGCAATGAGAACCACAGTAAAATGAAAAAAAATCAATATATTGAAGTCAATCAGTATTTATACTTGCACAGAGGAGTCTCTCTCTCTCTCTCTCACACACACACACACACACACACAGAATGCCGTCTTTCCCACATTTAGATACAAAATGCCTTTGAAAGCACAAATGTTAAAGATCAAAAAGAATTTCTTTCTAAGTGATCTGAGGAGAGGAGATTCACCATAGAGAGAGAGAGAGAGAGAGAGAGAGAGAGAGAGAGAGAGAGAGAGATGAAGGAAGAAAGGAGAAGAAAAGGGAATCAGAAAGAATCACATCAGAGGAGGAAAGCAGACCTAAGTGCTCACAGCTAATCTGCTGCGCTCCAACTCCCAGACAAAACCGCACAGTCATGCAAACACACACAAGCGCTTAACACACTGTCACTTCAGCTTCACATGTTCAGTGCTGTAAGTATACTAGACCTCTCATGAATTTCCCTCGTGTCTGCCAGCGTGCTCTTGAGATGTTTTCCTGAAGTCTGTGTGTGAGGTATTAACACAATACCTTTCTACCACATACATTACAACCTAAAAAAAAACAAACTGTGTTTTCCCCAGAATGCAAACACCAGAAAGATTTATTCTCTAGAACAAGAACCACAGTGGGATAAAAGTGTGTTCAGACTGTCATATAACAGCAAACAGCATCAAATATTTACCAGTAGAGGGAAAGTTACAGTCTCATCCCAGCTGTACTTGAGCAGCAGAACCAGACATTACAGCCCTTACATGACTCATGTGAATGATAAAGACAGAGCGGGAGAGAGATCAAGTTAGAGAGAGATGATAGATAGAGACAGTAAAGATGTTCTGACATTCAGAAAAGGATCTTGAGGCGAAGACTACCACATACACCCATCAACAACACACACACACTTATAAAAGGCCACGTATATAAACCCCATAAAATCAAAATGATCTACAAGTTAGAGAACGTAGCATGAGCCTAAGTGCTATTAAAATGGAGCCTTTTTATATAGCCCACCCAAACTTCATGTCACCACAGGACAGAAAGCTGCACTTGCCATTTCATGTGTTTTTTAAAACATTATATGAGTGATTCAATTTGACATACAAAGAGTTTTTTTAATCCACAAATTCTCCCTCCCATTTTTTACTACAAGTGTCAGGCAGGGGCCTACCCACTTATTTTTTCATTATGAAAGTAAGCTATTTTTTATGAATGTGCGAGAGTGTTTTTGTAGAGCTAAAATAACTGGAGGCGGCTGACAGTGGAAGCTTTGCACATTCAAGTTACAAATGGCCAAGTCTGCTCTTAGGTTAAAAATAATGTGGATAGAGTGGCTTAGCTGTTCAGTGCTAGATTGATTTATCAATGGTGCAGAATACCTTGCACGTGGACAGGCCATCAAGATGCCCTTTTGGCAGGTGTGATTGCAAGCAAACAAAAACAGAGATCGACCACCAAGGTCACTGCAAGGTAACATGGGGAGAGTTGCTAACATGAGTCCTTTGAGCAATGATGTGATTGGTGAGTTTTTGAAGAGTGGACCAGTGAACGCTAGAGGTGTGTTGCTCATTATCAGTCTTAATTAGGTCACCCCTGCACTCCTTATAATCAACAGGTCACAGAGAGTAATTTGTTTATTTTCGATTACTCTTCATTTAGCTTCTGTAGAGGACTGAAGGGTGCATGAAGGTTAGCACAAAAACTGAGGATTTTTACCTAGGGGGTGGGAAGGTACTGCAGTTGGTTTGCAGAGATGATGTTTAAAGCATGCATAGATGAGTTTTATAACATATCTAATAATTTAATCAACTGTTAACAAAGGTTAACAGATAGAGAACAGGGTGTACACTGCCCTCCAAAAGTTTGGAAACACCCCTGGCAAAGTGTGGTTTTAGACAATATCAGTATAAATCCTTATCATTTTTTGGTGCAAATAAATTAAAGTAACTTGAGTTTATCATTGAAGACCAGCAATAATAATTTTCATTTTGATTACATAATAATGGCAATATATACATGTCAAAGTCAGACATGCCCCTTTGCCAGCTGTGATGCCTGGTTACTGGTTTAAACTTGGCCCAGGTTTTTAAAAGATTTTTGGTCAGCACACCTTAATAGCTTCAACAACTGATTGCCAATTAAGTTTAGAATACAATGAATTTAGGCCCAGATTATGCAGAGCTGTAATAGCTGCTAATGGTGGATATTTTGATAAATCAAAAATTTAAGTTTTTTTCTATGTATAATCTGCTTATGTAATAAAATATGTTTTCGTAGTTTGTGTTGTCCCTTATCAGTGCAAAATTATCACAAATTAAAAAGGATTTATGCCAGTATTGTCCAAAACCTTCCAACCTTTTGGAGGGCAGTGTATGTTGATATTGTGCTTTCACAACGCGTCATCAATCGGCCATATTGGCAGCACAGAACGTAAACAATTCCACTGAACCAAATGGAACTTTCAAATTTTGCTGATTATTGCTGCTGAAAATGGTCCATTATTGTCATGTTTGGGGTTGTACTAATTGGTCGGACTAGGAAAAAAATTTGAGTACTGTAGACTGTACTTTTGTTGTGCCAAAAGTAAGAAATCAAGGAAACGAGTGCAGAAAACAGTCTAAGGGAAAAAAGCCGTTTGTGGTTGCAAGAATCCTAACAACATTTGAGTTTGTACTTATCATTTTCAGTCAGGTAGGTGAAATATTAGGCTAATATCTTAATTAATATTCCTCGTACAGATCTTTATGACCAATTAGCTTTAGTTTATCAAAATATTGCGCCCTTTCCTGCTAAGTCCTTCTCTATATGATTTAGTAGCTTCCACACATTTTTTCTGTGGTTTAGACGGCATAAATTAGCAGAACAACGTATTCAGCAGTACATTAACTGTGCATTCAATGCTCTTTTTTACATCCGAGTATCGCTGATGTGACTGCACATCCAGGTAACTGACCAAACCGTGACAGAAGTCCAAACCCTCTATATAGTAATTTTTGTTTTAATGATTTGCAAGTAAACACATTTAATAAGGTTATAAAAAATATGACCCTTATGAAAGGTAAAAATGAAAATCAATTTAAAGGAATAGTTCACCAAAAATGAAAATTATGTAATTAATTATTCACCCTAATGCCATTTCAAACCTTTGTTCATCTTCAGGACACAAATGAATGCGTGCATGTGTGAACGCACGTCAAAGGCTTGCAGGGAAGAGTAAATAAAGTCGTTTTGTTTTTTTTGCACACAAAAAGTATTCTTGTAGCTTCATAACATTATGGTTGTCCCATGATGTCATATGGACTATTTTATCAATGTCCTTACTACCTTTCTGGGCCTTGAACATGTCAGTTGCGTTGCGGTCTATGCAGGGTCGGAAAGCTCTGGATTTCATCAAAATATCTTAATTTGTGTTTCGATGATGAACGAAGATCTTCCGGGTTTGGAATGACATAAAAGGTAATTAATAAAAAGTAAGACAGAATTTTTGTTTTTGGGCAAACTATCCTTTTAATGAGGCAAATAATCACTTAATGGAAAAGTAAATTTCTGTCACTGCTGTCATGACCACTGAATAGAAAATGAAAATTACGAAAAGATTCAGAGTCAGGTGTCCACAACAGGCCCAAATCAGACAAGGTACAGCACAAAAAACACTCGGCTACGTCTACATTAATCCGGATTCAGATTTAAAAACTGAGTTTTCATTTTAAAAAGTTCTCCGTCCACATTAGCGTTTTCCAAAAGTTTCTCATCCACACTGAAACGTTGGAAAACGTTAAATTTGCCTTACTGCATATGTGTAAAACTTCCTAAAAGCTCACTGAGAAGATACAGACGGAACAGACATAAGTTTATTTATGGAAATATCCCATCGTGTCCATAACGCGCTCACTCACGTCTGATCCAAAAAGCAGCTGCCTTCATGTTTTACCGCAGGACAGCAATTGTGAGTATCTTTTTAGGACTGTAATATGAAGTGTGTACAAAGTAAATATCTTTAGCAACGGTGTGAAACTGAACAGCACATAACAGGCACAATTACTGATAAACATAGATGTTTATTGGTGAAATATACATCACGACTAAACGTGTCGTAGTTTTCAGAGTCCACACTACAATGCATAAACAGCGTTTTCCAAAAGCGTTTTTCTTGACAAAAACACTGTCTCATTGTGGATGAAAGGCCAAAACGGAGAAAAATATATGCATTTTCAAACAGGTAATCCAAGTCATGTAATCCAAACAGTTTATAATAATCCACACGTAAACACAACCTAAGGCTAACAACCAAATCATAAGTGTAAACAACACTGTGATACTGTGAATACTATCTTTCAAAAGTGAAAGACATGAACTTAAATACACTGGGGGAAAAGGGTAATTAATCTGCAAACAGTGTGAAAGCGCGACAACACCCCTCATATCTTCATCTTGGTATCAAAACAATAGAAGTTGATGGAAAGTCCCTGCCAAAAAAGTGTGTGTGTGCAACCTGTACTAGAAATCTAAGCAAGGGTGAAACAGACAGAGAGAGCACAAGATGGTGGCGTCTCTGTGAATTAGAGGATAGGAGCAGTCAGGTATACAGTAGCTGGAACAGTGTTACATAACGCAAATACAGCTCACCTTATCCCATTCAAATAGAGCGCCTTATCATCACTATCAGCTCTTAAAAAAGCAACCTATACGTTTTTGTACAAATGCACTTTACTAACTGAACATACACAGACTCTATAGAGCCTGGCTAATGCTGCTTTCATACAAACAATTATTCTACTGGGAGGTAACGTATGTGATGAGTGTTTGATTATACACACACCTAGATGACAAAACAATGCTTGCTGTTATGCTGAACAGAGGGTGTTAATCATAGTGGACACCTCGAGTCTGGTACAGAGTCCTCTGCAGTGCTGAGATGGGCTCTGACTGTGTGGGCTGAGCTAGTTTTCCTCTACTAAACATTAACAAGCTAGCACACCGTTTCAAGTCCAGAGGCTTTTTATGCTGTAAACAAACCAAGCAGTTTAAAATATTCTTTCTAAACACCATAAAATGGCACTCCAGGCAAGGGGTCCTTTTGTGCAGTCTGGATACAATTCCCTAGTTACAGGGCTGGGATGTATTTTTACAAGTGTATTGTTCTTTTGTGTGGGAATGTTGATTGTATATAGCGCAGTGCAGCACTCTGCAGTGCCGATTCAGAGTTAATACATTACTGAGAGTGTTACTGAGATTAGGAGCCTCTTATAGTCTGTGTGTAAAGCGAAGTGTGTGTGTGTGTGTGTGTGTGTGTGCGCGTCTTGAGGAATGACCAGAGAAAAGTGCAGTGGCAGCAGATCTGGTCTGCAGTTCAGCATTCACCATCAGCCCCCTGTCAAAGCTCAACCCCACCCCTACAGGGGGATTCTCCTTCAGCTCCTTGCTTCCATTTAAATAATCGGCATGTTCATCCTGGGCAAATTTGAACAGTGCAGGAAAAATCTGAACCGCCTCATTTTTTTTCGCTCCTAAAATCACATACAAATACTTTTACATACACATTTTTTAAAGGGCAATGCAGGCAGGCTAGGAATTAAAGATGTGTGAGATACACATATTTCACACTTAAAGGGATAGTTAAATTAAAAAATGAAAATTCTGTCATTAATTACTCACCTTCATGTTGCTCCAAACCCATAAGACCTTCGATCTTCAGAATACAAATTAAAATATTTTTGATGAAATCCAAGAACTTTCTGACCCTGCATAGCAATGCAATTGACAGGTTCAAAGGCCAGAAAGGTAGTAAGGACATCATTAAAATAGTCCATGTGGCATCTTTTTTAATCAATGTTTTTAATCAGAGGAATGTACAAGCATGCATTGTGGTATTCTCATGATTGTTTTCTTTGCACACAAAAAGTGTTCTTGTAGTTTCATAAAATTAAGGTTGAACCACTGATGTCACATGACTATTTTAACACTGTCCGTACTACCTTTATGGGCTGTGAATGTGTCAGTTGCGTTGCTGTCTATACAGGGTCAAAAAGCTCTCGGATATTCTCACAAATATCTTAATTTGAGTTCCAAAGATGAACAAGGTCTTGCGGGTTTGGAATGACATGACACCCTCACAGTAATTAATGACAGAATTTTTATTTTTGCATGAACTAACCTTTTTAATACAAAGAAACACTCATCCAATATGCATATGCACCCAGATAATATTTATATATACAATTCATCAAAATGGTCTTGACCTCTAAGAGAGTCACTTGCCGTAAAACAAAATTTTATGAAAAAAAACTTAACCAATGCTTAAGTAAACTATTGTGCGTATGGTGTATAACTATAGGCACATGGTGCAGATTCCATTGCTGAAAAGTTCCAAACTTTCACTGGCTTGAATATTAGCACAAAAACTGTAGAAAAAAACTGGCCGAAGAGTACAATGCCAAGCGTCAGATGGAGTGGTGTGAAGCGTGCTTACACTGGACTCTGGAGCAGTGGAAATAACTTCTGTGATGAATCATGCTTCTCTGTTTGGCAGTCTAATGGGTGAGTCTGAGTTTTGGGAATGCCAGTTCCAAACTGACTGCATTGTGCCAACAGGAGAGATGATGGTATGGAGCTGTTTTTGAGTTGGGCTAGGCCTCTTACTTCAAGGAAAGGAATAGACGTGACGTGTGGCCAATTATAGTGTCCAGTACTTGGAATTTGTGCTCTGTATTTAACCCATCCAAGTGGACACACACAGCAGTGAGTACTAAACAAACACAGTGGGTAGCCCAGGGAGTAGTTAGGGGTTCGATGCCTTGCTCACCTCAGTTGTGGAATTGAGAGTGGAGAGAGAGCTGGACATTCACTCCCCCCACCTACAATCCTTGCTCGTACCAAGACACGAATGCGCGACTTTTGGGTTACAATTCCGACTCTCTAACCATTAGGCCACGACTGCTCCCGATGAAGGGAAATCTTAATGCTTCAGCATACCAAGACATTTTAGACAATGCTATGCTTCCAACTTTGTAGGAACACTTTTGGGGATGCCACTTTTCTATTCCAGCATGACTGTGCTGCAGTGCACAAAGCAGGATTTATAAAAACATGAACAAATGAGTTTGGTGTGGAAGAACTTGACTGGCCCACAGAGTTCTGACCTTAACCCCAACCATCACCTTTGGGATGGACTCAGTTTTGTCAAGTCTGCCATTTTCTCACGGAATTGGGCTACTTGAACACTGTTTCTGTGAGTTGTTTTTCACGTCCACGAGTTGAAGCGACGCCAATACTATGCCAATAACACTCGCCAAAAAAAAAAAAAAGTGTATTTTATCCCTGGAATGCTATTTTTACTGGGGACCACCTCCGAAACCCGATTGGGATGGTTTTGAGAAGCATTTTGGAGGGTTTTGCTGTGAATACCTGGCAACCTTGGTTGGACTGGAATGGAGATTGCAAGCCAGGTCTTCTTGTCCAACATCAGTGTCTGACCTCACAAATGCTCTGTTGGACAAATGGGTGGAAATTCCCACAGAAAACCCTCCCAGAAGAGTGGAAGCTGTTTTATCTGCAAATTAGGGACCAACTCCATATTACTGTTTATGTATTTAGAAGAGAAGAATATAACATAATTTAAATATTTTCTTCCATAGTAATGACATACTATTATTATATCATTTGAAAAAACATCTTCTCTTAAGGAGTATGCTGTCCACAGCCCCATACTGAGATCAATAGGTGGCTGCATAAATTAAGCGCAGAACTAATCTTATTTCCTAATTGCTCTTGACAGAGGCTGGGAACATCCATCACAGTACAGACCACAGCACAAAGGACATCACTGTAAACAGAGCAAAGCACAGCTCACGGTACAGTACAAAGAGAGGAAACAGTCCAGGCAATGAGCAATTGACAGAGCACAGAGAGGCGCAGGGGCATCTGAATATGGGTAGGAAAACAAATTATAAGTCAAAGAGAAAACATGCATATCATGCTTTTCTGTCTCTCTGTTTTGTATCTCACACTCCCTCTCTTCTTGAAGGAGATTGATGTGTATGGGAGTGGGTTTCTTATCAGAGGCATAAGGAGTCTGTCCTGCTGAAAAAAACTGCAATGCAGATACACAGAGACTGAGAGAGACAGAGAGAGGGAGAGAGAAATGCGAACTTAAAATCTGTCAGTAATCCTCTCAAATTCCAGTAACATCCCATTCAGTCCAGCACCTTTTAGGATTTGCACATGCCTATGCACATACACGTTTGTTTTTCTATCACGCTGGGGAGTTTTCATTGCTTTTATACTCAGCTAATGCTATCGTCTATCCCTAATCCCGCCTTTAAACCTTTCTACATTTTTAAAAAATTTTCATTAAACAATATTTAGTGTGTTTATTACACCATTTTCACTGCAGATACCACTGGCTTTCAGGTTTTACTATTCCTGTGGGGATGTGTTTTTTCCTCACAGTGTACACAAAACCTAACCACACACAGAGTCACCTTCAAAACACCTTTGCTTACACCATATCCAGTGACTCTTTTTCATCACTCTCTTTCTTCATTTAGCTTCACAGTCACTCTGAATCATCCTTCCCTCAATCTACAGGCACTTACAGGCACTTATGATTAAGACATGTTAACGCAGGGCAAAACAAAAACAGAAAAAAGTGTCCTTGCCTCAAACCTTTTTTAGTGCAGTTTCTGGTAAACCTACACACTTTCTAAGAGTCACAATTGTACATATTTAATATTATGCCTGCTTTTTGCAAAATAAAAAATACATGCAATCAAAAATTTACAATGACTTAGTACTTGTCCGAGTTTTTATTCCTCAATACATACAAAATAGCACCCAAAAAGACATGAACAATGACATCATCCTGCCACCGGTGAGGATTCATTCTTTTGTTTACCAGAGATAGCCACACAAATATGAAATTAACATATACACTGCCACCTGGTGTCGGATATGATTAAAATAACACCCACTATCCTTACTAAACAATCTCCTACCCTGTAGGATTTTAGTTCATGACTTTCATGAAAAAGGGAAAGTAGAGAGAACTGATCATGGTAAATATAGCACAAAGAGGCCTGAGGAGTGTTATAAAAAGGGTTGAGTCGTAACACCATCAGTTGGAGAGCTACAGTGGTGAAATCACATGACTACCATCTTCCTAAGATGACAGGTTAAAGTCCAACACCATATTTACAGAAATAAAATGTGACCCTGGACCACAAAACCAGTCATGAGGGTCTGATTCATGATTTATACATCATCTGGAAGCTGAATAAATAAGCTTTCCACCGATGCGGTTTGCTAGGATATGACAATATTTGGTCGAGATACAACTATTTGAAAACCTGGAATCTGAGGGTAGCCTTTAAAGTTGTCCAAATGAAGACAGAAGAAAAAGAAAAAGACAGAGCAGCTTTTCGGCAACAAGTACAAAAACAGAAATATCATATAGCCGTGCAGACCGATAGGGTTGTTAACACTTTCCAGTGTACTTCTATACAGAGATAAACCTCCACTTGACTATTGACTATTTTATGTATTATTTATCATTGTTTAGTTTTATTTGCTACCTGCCTATATGCTTTTTACCATTTTGTATTAAAATGCTTAAAATGAAATGAGGGTGGGGTGGTTCTGTAAAAAAAAATTGTATATGTCTATTTTTTCTAATAGTGTTACAACTCATTCTGGTAGTGCAGTAGTTTAAAACAACAACACTATTTGTACTTGACACTAATTTGTAGTTTATAGATAATTTGTACATTTTTAACTAAGCCTACTGTGATTTATAACTGTTAGCAGACAGAAATAAAACTTCTCCCCCTTTGTTAACTGGGTATTATATTATTATTCATACTCACCCAAGCTGCATATTAAGATGCAATTTCAAGCAAACAATTATAAACAATTAGAAGACTATTCAAATGGCTACGCCTTTTATGTGCCTTGTTTTTCTAATGCCAGCTGAAATTAATAGCCGGTTGAAATTCCCCAAACAAACGCAACGCGCTGGAATTCCCAAATAAACTAATGTAACTGACAATTAATTATGCGTGCGACGCATGCGCGCTGTGAGCTCTACGCATGCGCGGTTCCGCACGGTGTCCAGTTACTAGAGTGGCTTTGGGAATTCCCCAGGAAAACACCTACGCAGCCACAAGGCCTTTTCTGGACAAACTGGGCAACAGCAAGCCGCTCACAAGGTGAGCAATTTGTAGTTTTATAATGCTCCGGACATGGAGGGAATCTGAGGCTTGTGCGACAGCGCTTGCCGCTGTTGTTTGGGAATTTGTTCAGAAAGAGCTCATCTTGTTCCCCTAAAAACATCAACAACCGTCAGACGGAATCCATCTGGATAGAAGCGAAAACGGCGCAACAGATAGTTGTTTGTCAGGAAAGGCAGTTTCTCTGGTTACAGCTGACATCGTTTAAACGGCTGATCCATATATAAATGGAGGGGACGCAGGATATTCACGGTGAATCCCGGACACAGAATGCACGGCCTGGACCCAGCTACGCTATGGAGAAAAGGGGCGCCGTGGACTCTGTCCCGGAGGACTGGTGTGACAGCGGGCTAGACTCCTTAAGCGGGGTCGGACTCGGTTTTGAGGGCTCCTACGGCACATACAACGAGGCCGAACAGATGTGGACACCTGGTCGCTCTGTGTCTGACATACCTGACATCCCTCCGTCGGACGAGTCCGACAACAGGAGTACCATGGATTGTGTGTCCATTGGCGGGGGAGAGAGGCTCGACTCTGCCATCGGGGACTCGATTAATGAGGATGCGGTGGTGGGGTGCCTCTCCGACGGGATCGGCACCATGATCCTGAGCGAGCCTGCAGGTACAGACGGACTGGCGGTTTCAAACACTGACGAGGGTCTGCAGCGAAGGGAAGAGATTTTCAACACGCTTAACTTTCTGTCAGAGGACGGTGACACGTAAGTTTATGTACATTTGAACAGTTATTGGATTTAGACTGTAAACATTTCCTTTTGTTTCTCAGGAAACTTCTAAACTTTTGCTCTTGTCTTTCAGAGTACTTCATTTGGCGCTAATTCATGAGCAGTGGGGTGTTGTTCAGTGCTTGCTTGAAGAAATTGTGGTGGACAACACCTGGACTCCTTACCTGGATATCCAAAATGACCTAGGCCAGGTATGTGCACAACAGTGTTGCCAGATCCCTCTAAAAAACAAAACAAATTACCTGCTCTGACAAGCCAGCACCTGTGGATAAAAAAACATTCGATTTACTTACAGAGTTATTGTTGCATAAAATTTGAATTTGAATAAAACATTACATATTAAATGGACCAGTGTATTTCATCATAGAATATTGCAGTATTTATGATAGGGCAAATCAAGCGTTATGGGTGTGGATATAAATGCTTGGAGAAAGTTTGTGTTACCAATATACCGAACCATGTGTTTATATTTGAATAAACCCTAAAGAGGTTTAAGAGTCTAAACATCAGAAAAATATCAGTCTATGCATGAGTTTTCTATGTTAAAAAAGGGAAATAATCATGTGTTATGGACGTGACAAAAAAGGAAACCGTTTTTGAGAGACTACATACTTTGTGGGACGCAATAATACGTAATAATAAGTAAGCCTATGGGTGAGAGTTCCAGTTCATTAGCCGCTATAGGGAAATAATGAGAAGAATAACAACGTGCAGTAAACGGTAAAAGTAAAACTGTTTGCACTACAAACTAGTGTGCTCATAATTAACAATAATATGGCAAGATGCACCAATGTGCTATATCAAGCAGCAAAACTAGCTTTTTTTGTACTGCTAAAAATAGCTGGATGCAGGTAAGACCAGAAGCCAGTCCCATAAAATTTACAAATGGTCGTGCCCACTCTTGTTGAAAGAAAAAGATGAATAGGAGGCTCCAAACTCACACAAATATACAAAACTATATATAGTTACTTTAATGAAAAACATTTATTTTAATATTCACCTCCCCTCCAGCAGCCTATCCCTCACATGACATCACCTCAATTATCAAATGACAAATATCCAATCAATTGTCAAAGGACAAAATCAGGTACCACCCAACTTTTTTTTGGAGACAATTAAAATCCTTTCATGTACAACTCATGTGATATATTTTTTTTTTTTCCCTTATGCATATACACCTATAGGGAGACAAAAACCAAGACATATCAATCACAAATACACAACTGTACTCTGGAAAATAATGCAAACTGCAACTGACCATATTTATAAGTGACTTTATAAAAAAAACAAGCTCAGAGTTACTTACAATAAGTGAATATGGCAACAGTGACACACTGTTGGTGTATGATTCCTATCTTTAACTTTTTCCACCCTCCCTCCTCCTTTGCTCAGACCGCACTGCATTTAGCAGTCATCGTAGACCAGAGTGAGTGTGTTCGGGCACTGTTGTGGAGTGGAGCCAGTGCAGAGATCCAAGAGAGGGGTGGAAACACACCTTTACACCTGGCTGTCCGAGAGCTTCGCACAGACTGTGTGAGAGAGCTGACCAGCTGCTCACGGACCCCACCGGTGCACCTGAACATCACTAATTATGCAGGTACAAAATCTAGCAAATGTATCTTACTGTGTTTAATAACAATTTTTTATTCATCTATGTTTTGCATCCTGTCCCTTTCTCTGTCTGTCTGTCTGTCTGTCTCTTTAAGGTGTAAGTGCACTGCACCTGGCTGTACACAGGGGCAATTGTGAGATCCTCAAAATGCTGCTGGAGGCAGGAGCAGATGTAAATCAACGGGTGAGACATTACCACTTGATTTAAATCAGGGTTATTGTAGTTAACTAAAACTGAAACTAAAATGAAAACCATTAAAAACATTTTTGTTACGAAGGATTTGGGGTCAGGTCGGTCTCCATTGCACTGGGCGGTGGAAGGTCAGAGGTCAGAGGTAGTGGAGTTATTATTGAGCGCTGGTGCTTCGGTGAATCAGCGCTCATATGCTGGCTACACGCCGTTCTACTGTGCCCTTTACCGACCCAACAAAGAGGTGCAGGCCCTACTTAGTGCCCACGGGGGCACATACACACAGGACGATGAGGAAGAAGAGGAGTACCGAGAGAGTGAGGAGGTCAGAGCTAAATCCACACACATTGACTAACAGAATGCATAAAGGTCTGCTTCTGTACTGATTATTTCTCTTTAACAGGAGGAGTTTGACGACGTCATCATTAATGGACAGCGAGTGCTGTAGCTGTAAAACATGAACACTCTGCCATTAGACCCTGTGATCTCCAGCTGAATGACTGTGGTGTCTGAATGTATTTGGTGGAGGCTATTACGTGCGTCTGTGTGTGTATGTATGTATGTATGTGTGTGCATTTTGTTTTAAGGTACAGTATGATGTCAGTATGCTGATTTTGGTTCAGGCTGATGGGAGTGCATAGCTAGATTCTGTTAGTCATGGATGATCTAAGTTATTTAAGCCTGACATCACGCAAAGCCTTTTAAAGCTATAATAATGGAGGCAGCTTTTCATTTAGTAAATCCTCTCGTTGGCTCATCTCATGTGTGTTATAATCAAGGGATAGTTTACCAAAAGATGAATATGATGTCTCGCCCTTATGATGGTTCAAGCCTGCATGACTTTTTCTTCTGGGGAATAACAAAATGTCTTGAAAAATGTTTGAAAAGTGTACACATTAAAAATCTGTGAAGTCCAGTGTTGTTTATGCAACATGTACTACAGTAGTCAGCATTTGAAGTGGATCAAAACCTTTCAACAAAGTTGTCCTAAAATCAAAACAATACTTGTTCTTGTCTTAGGACAACTTTGATGAACTTTTCTGATCCACTTTAAATGTTGACTACTGTATATAATACCTTTCGGAAAAAATATCTTCCACAGAAGAAATAAAGTCATTCGGGTTTGGAATGACATAAGGGTAAGTTAATCATTTTAATTTTGGGTGAATTATCCTTTTAAGAACCAAATTCCCTAGAACATACCAAACACCATGCATTGGGTGTGATGCTCCCACTAGTGGGTAGATTCATTATGTCCACAACATGTTGATGTACAAAATGAGAAGAGTGGCTTTCTTTCTATTTTAAAAATTAAATTATTAGATTTAGCTTAGGGCTGCACAATAAATCGGATGCGATTGTCATGCGCATCTCGTCAGGAAAGCCGGTTCTGTGATTAGTAGTAAATTTCCATCACGTAGATTCAGATGGAGTGGCATTTAATACACAGAGGTGTAGATCACTGACAAGCTACGCAATATCACGTTTGTAATCGCAGATGAATCGCATTCAATTATGAACACGATATTGCGTAGCTTGTCAGCAAACTACACCTCTGTGTATTAAATGCTGCTCCATCTGAATGTATGTGATGGAGATTTACTACTAATCACAGAACCGGCTTTAATGACGAGATGCGCATGACAACCGCATGTGATTTATTGTGCAGCCCTAATGTAGCTGAAGAAAGATTGAAAAATTGAATGGTTTTTAATAAACTTGTTGACTTACTATTATTGTTACAACAGCTATTGGCTGTTTATTCAGTGTTTTTTTTTTTTTTTACAGTAGATGTTTTTTCTTCTCTTATAATGAGTCGTAGGGGTGAATATGATAGACAGGCGAATATGTAGTTGGTCAAACAGGGATGAGAAGTGCTTAAATAGAGCCCTGACACAAAAATGGATGAAATTACAGACAGAACAGAATTCTGCAATACAATTAGCAACACAAAACTGAACTAAATGCAGAGAAATAGAGTTTTTGATTTAGGAACATTCATATTTCAGATTCAACAAACCACTTACAGTTACCCCATTATATTATTTGAACTGTGAAGCATTTAACAAACATTCCAAATTATATTAAACACAACAACACAATTACTTTATTGTCTTATTAATCCATTTTAAAATATGTTATAGAAAACCATTCTAACAGGTTCTGTCTGACTGTTTTAAAGATTGATCTCTATTCACTCATGTGGAGGCATTAAGGTTGTGGACATTTACAGTATAGGCCTAGTTCAAATTTTCTGTTCGTTGGGGTGAGCGTGAATACTTTTGGGTGATGATAATGATTGCTGCCCTCTGGTAATATAGACACTCCTTTGGAAATCAGGGCTCCTGATCTACTTGTACTTGTCCTCTGTGAGTTGACTCTGTACCACTGAGCAAGTTTGTCCTGTTTTAAATGACAAGGTTAATGGTTATTCATCCATTGAAATATATCATTGGTTTGACCTTATATTTAAGAAAACCAAGCCACAGTAACAGCTAGGGGTGGATGTAAGACAAGACAGAGAGAGGAAAGAGCAACATTTAGGGATTAGTGAAACACATGTAGCCATGTCTTAAAGTTTGAGAGGTACATTTAATTTTAGGGGAAGCTGGATTTGCATTTGAATGTTTCTAATCCATGTATAAAGAGATTACGGCATATCGTTAATCTCATCTGTACATATTTCTGTTTACTTGGTGATGGGTGAAATGACAGAAAAGCTCTTAGAAACCATTCAAATGGACAATAAACAGTAATGACAAGATGGCTTGTTTTATTTGTCTCATGCACATGCTCATAATCACTCAAATACATATTTTTATCATGATTTAGCTGCATTTTCTGTCTTATCTAAACACAAAGATTGCAGAATCTGCATTAAGTTTGACTGGCTGCATGTTTTTAAAATGACACTTTATTCAGAAAAGATTGTCCTGACAGGATTAGCTTGCTTTGTCATTTTTAAACACATATTTACTGCTAATTTTTTTTAGAATCTCACAAAAATGTTTAAGAACTGTCCAGGTCCTATTTTAACACCCATTTCCATTCCATTTAAATTATCGCTCTCATTACTAGCAGTGTATTTAATGGTTGATAAGAAATTATATCAAGGCTGTAGGAATTGTAAGCATGGTGTGTTCATTATTTTAATTTCTAATTAATTTTTAAAAGCAGTATATTTTTACATGTAAGAATAAGAGGATGTATTTAAAATAAACAGCTTAATTCTCCTGAAAATATGAATAAAAGCCACAATACAAAGAGTCTTTTTCTTAATGCAATTTTCTTTCTTTCTTCATTTGTAAAATGTTCAATCCAAGTCATGTTTATTTGTATAGAGCTTTTTACGATACAAATCGTTGCAAAGCAGCTTCACAGAAAATTAAAGTTACATCTACATTATATTTAGAAGATGCTTATCAGTGGTGACCAGAGGTAACGCATAACAAGTAACGTAATCAGATTATTTTTTTCAAGTAACTAGTAAAGTAACGCATCTGAGTTACTTTTTCAAACAAGTAACGCCAGTTACTTTGTTTCCCATTTTTTCACTGACACCTTTACTGTCCCGTGTTGTTAGAAACTAGGAGTGAGGTGTGAACCAGAGGCACTTACTTCAGCCTGAGGTTTATTAATTTCACAAATTTGGCCTTTACAGTTGCCAAAAATACAACTTGGTACATCCCTTGGTTGTATTGGTTTTCTGTTATTAAAAATAAATAAGCCCAGCTTAGGTGACAAAAGGTAACACAAATGTAACACAATGCATTACTTTTCACAAAAAGTAACTACGTAATGCAATTAGTTACTTTTTTTGTAGTAACGCAATATTGTAAGGCATTACTTTTAAAAGTAACTTTCCCCAACACTGGTGTTGACTGTGTCAAGGCGATGTCCATATGGCAGAAATGTCCAGTAAAAATCATGCAGTTAGTTAATGACGCATTCAGATAAACAGTGAACACTATTAATGGCAAATATAATATGTTGCGATCAAACTTATAGGAAAATTTGGTCGTTTTGTATGTTAGTTCAGGGTTGGCATCATCTGAGGTCCTCTGAGAGGTTGGCATCATCTCTTCACAGGTGTTCGATCTTCTCAAATTTTGCCTTTTCACCCTTCCAAAATTCTCTCTGAAAGAGCTAAGGGTCAAAGCTCAGCTTAGAACCTATTAGATTGGTAGTTCTTGTCAGGCATACACAGAGTTACAGATGATCCAACACCAAACCCAGCAAACAGTGGTTCTGAGAACTTGGCCTGAAATCTGTGGATGAGCTCCATCGTCTCAGACACAGAGTAAAAGGACACAGATCCTCCGGCGTAATTCAGGTACACACCAATCCGTGAGGCGCGTGCCGCTCCCGGCAGATCTTTATCCATCTTATTGTGCCAGGCGGAGTATCCCGAGTCTGAGCATAGGAGGCTCCAGGATTTATCATTGTATCCCAGAAGGCTGTTTGAGTTCTTTCCTTTGCGGCTAATGCTCTTGTAGGCAACTCCAATAGAAAATTCACCACTCCACTCCACCTCCCAGTAATGGCGTATTCCACTCAGTGGCTCCTTGCACAGGAGCTGACAAAACCCATCAAACCGCTCTGGGTGATCTGGGTAGAACTGGGTTGTTCGTTTCCGGATCACCCGGCGATTCCCTTCTGAAAGGACCAGCTCTTTATAGGCAGTGTTGAGATCAAATGTAAGTTTACAAATATCTGTGAAATGAAATAGTTGAGAAAAGAGGCTCATTCAGCTATTAGAGGAAATAAATTTGATTGAATTAGATTAATTAATGATGTGGGATTGTCTATACACTCACATCTGATGAAATCCGCTCTTGTTTTAGGCTCTGGCAAGTCTGTTTTTATCGGAGCTAAAAATATAGTATAAGTGGCACATAAATGACTGGCGTTCTTCTGTAACATACTTTATTTTACAAAAAGTGAAATGTAAAACATCAGGAAATCCTCTCACCATTCATACGTCCTCCAGATCTTGGAATCAGGATGTAGACTGAGGTGTCACTCACTAAGATGAAACAGTTTTGAATATCACGCAAATGCATAAATGAATAGTAGATAAAATATAGCTTTATATGCGCTACTGATCAAAAGCCTGGGGTGAGCAAGATTTTTTGCATTAAATAGATCAAAAGTGACAGCAAGCAGCTGTTTAACAGTTATTCAACTGACGAAGCTTCGTGAGTGACGAAGAGTCGTGAAAATTACATGATCTAGGACCTTAATGCAGTGCATGTCATTATAAAGACCGTACGTTTATCCCTCACATGCTCATTTTCATTTGTCTTAAATTCAATGTCATCTAACCTGATTATGGCCTACTCATCAAAGAATCCTGAAGAAAATGTATTATAGTTTCCAAAAAATATTAAAGGAGTAGTTCACTTCCAGAACAAAAATGTACAGATAATGTACTCACCCTCTTGTTGTTCACGTCTTCCTTTCTTCGGTTGTACAGAAATTGTTTTTTGAGGAAAACATTTCAGGATTCCTCTGCATATAGTGGACTTCTATGGGGTGCCGGAGTTTGAACTTCCAAAATGCAGTTTAAATGCAGCTTCAAAGGGCTCTAAATGATCCCAGCCGAGGAAGAAGGGTCTTGTCTAGCGAAACGATCGGTTATTTTCTAAAAAGTACAATATATATACTTTTTAACCTCAAACGCTCGTCTTGTCTAGGCACTAAGACAGTTAGGGTATGTCGAAAAACTCCCACCTCATTTTCTCCTCCAACTAGTGATAGGTCGTTCTTGAACGATTCGTTCATTTTGAGCAAACCTTTAATGTGACTCGGGAAGAACAAGTCGTCTCGAGGAGTGATTCGTTCAGTCGCCCATGCGCATTTGCGCTACATCCGATAGATGAACATAATAAACGACGAAGACTCGAGAGATGAACTAATCAATTCTCTTTCCGGCTCAGACTGCATTGGTTATGCTTATGGGGCTGTCAGGTGATGAGCGAACGACTCAAACCCGAAAACTTGTCAGATAAGAGGTGAGGTGAGCTAATCATAGACTAAAGACCCAGGTAAACAATGAATGAATCTTTTCTGTTTCTTATAGCATTATAGTTTTGTCTTGTTTGTAGTGTGATCAAGGTTTGTGTAAGCAGTAGATGTGTTAGGGAAGTAACACGTAACATTTTAATTATAGTTTGCTAAAATGAACGACAATACTCGAAAAAAGATTCGTTCAAAGATGCTTCCCATCACTACCTCCAACTTCAAAATTGTCAAACGTCCTTTACAAAAAAGGTAAAACAGCAATGTATGATGATTTTGAAGTTGGAGGAGAAAATGAAATGGGAGTTTTTCGACATACCGTAAATGTCTTGAACTGGAGTTCAGGCATACGTAGACAAGATGAGAGTTCAAGGTTAAAAAGTATATAGTTGTTTTTTTTGTTTTTTTTAGAAAATAACCAATCGTTTCGCTAGATAAGACCCTTATTCCTCAGCAAGCCCTTTGAAGCTGCATTTAAACTGCATTTTGAAAGTTCAAACTCACAGACACCATAGAAGTCCACTATATGGAGAGAAATCGTGAAATGTTTTTCTCAAAAAAACATAATTTCTTTACAACGGAAGAAAGAAAGACAGTGAAACATAATCTGTAAATTTTTGTTCTGGAAGTGACTGCTCCTTTACGCAACACAGCTGTTTTCAGAATTGAGTAGAATCAGAAATGTTTCTTGAGCAACAAATTAGCACATTAGAATGATTTCTGAAGGAGTAATGACTGCTGAAAATTCATCAAAGGAATAAATTACATTTTAAAATATATTCAAATAGAAAACAAGTTTTTCAAATTGTAATGAATGTTTACAATATTGCTGTTTTATTTGTTTTTGGGATAAAAAAAAAAAAACAGCTCTGGTGAGCATAAGATACAGCTTTCAAAAACATTTTAGAAATCTCTCTCTCAAACTTTTGAATGGTAGTGGATATAAAACTCTGCATCTGCATTTACATCTATAATTTATTTCGGAACTACAGGTGTGCAGAGCTGATTATATTTTATTTACTGTCTGTATGTCTGATGCAGAGTAATGCCTCCCATCTCTGCTTAAAAGCTACATCATTTCGAGCAGTGGTTAAATGTTAGAGTCTTCATGATTACCTCGTTTGGAGATGTTTCCCAGCTCTTTCTTGCAGATGTCGTCTAGGTGTTCTTTCATGTCAGAGACGGTCTTTGTGATCTCACTAAAGGAAAACTCTGGGTTTATCAGTACTTTGGGCACCATGGGCTCCGGTGCGACAGACAGTGTGGGAAAATTCTGCACAAGTAATGACGTCACTTAACAAAATCAGTAGCTTATATTAAGTATTTAATCTAGTCCACTTTCTGAATGACAGAAATCCAGAATGAAAAAAACTAGTTAAATGTGATTGGTTATTTCTTTACCTGTAGAAAGTGAATGTTGTCCTCTGTCTCAAGTATTTGACGTAGTTCGGCATCTCTCTTCTGAAGCTCCATAATCTCTTGTTCAAGTCTCTCTACGTAACCCTGTGCCTGTCAGTATAATTAAAGCTATGACACTCTGAGACCAGGGAACAGCAACTGTAGTTAGCTCTATGGATCCTTTTCTCTATATCAGCATAAAGCTTCATCAAAGTGTGGCTCAGTTTTACACAGTTACACAATTACACAGTTTTATACAGAGCAGGGATGGGCAGCTTTGGTCCTGGAGGGCCACTGTCCTGCAGAGTTTAACTCCAACCCTCATTAAACACACCTGAATAAGCTAATCATGTCTTCCACATCACTACAAACCTACAGGAATGTGTATTTGATCAGAGTTTGATTAAAGAGCTAAACTCTGCAGGACCGTGGCCCTCCAGGACCAAAGTTGCCCACCCCTGATATAGACTAACAAACAAACTATAACAATATAGAATAAGTTTTCTCACCACAGTTCCCCAGTAAGGGGAATCAAACCCAGGCATTACTAGTGCCACGCTCTACAATTAGAGCTACAGGTAGCAGTCTAACCCCTCTGAATCTAATGTGTATGTACCTGAGCCATGGAGGCCTGTAGGTTGGCCTGTATGAGTTGGCTTATCTCAGCATGCCAGCGCTCTACCGCCTGTGACATCTCAATGAAGATTTTATCACTTTCAGTCTGAGCCCGCTGTGCATTTCCCTGCAGAAAAGGTGCAAAAATCAGCAACAGCATACATCCTCACTGCCAGGGGGCAGCACAGAGCACATTATTAACAACATTGTGCCTTTGAGAGAATGGGATAACTGGGACATATTTAAAGGGGACACTGGATGCAAATTTCACTTTTACTTTTTACATGGTGTTCGCATATAAATGAATCCTCAAAAAATCTAAACAGTCTCAATTATCAAGCCTGTCCTGTGTTAGTATATTTCTGCCCTCAGTCAAGTGTATGTTGTCCACCATTTTCTCAGCTCGAGCAGCTGTAGTGACAGGTGTTTAGTAGTTGGATGTAAAAGTGAACATAAGAGTCTTCATTTTCTCCCGACATCAGAACCACTAAGGACGCAGTGGATTAGTTTTGTTTTTGACGGTGACGCACAACTAAATACACAAAAAACAGAAGAGAGGGCGGGGTGAGCAATAGCTCATTATCATTTAAAGAGACATGCTCCGAAACGCGTCACTGTGGACAGAGCTGTTTTTGACAAGGTAAAGTTGGTGTTTTTTTACACAACCATTAAGGAATTTTGCTGCAGACACTGGGCATCCGGTGTCCCCTTTAAGTTGCACTAAGCAGTTCTTATTAAACAACACATTATTTAACTAAGACTCTAAACCATTTCTACATTTGACAAATTTAAGATCTTGTTACTGTACTCTTAATAGTATCCTAGCTGTAGTTAGCTGTTTGGTTAGTTATACTTGTATGACCAGCAGGAGACAGCAGAGAGACGATGGTAGTTATATATAACACATTATCTGCCAGAGGTACATAAAAAATAAGATTCCATGTACTACCATGTTTCAACCTGACAACAATTCTTTTGCTATCATTTCATTTCATTAGGAGTAAATGACCAATAATAATATATTTCATATCCCAAAAGTATCTATTTGAACTGTTTGGTCTAGGTTAGGGTTTGAGTTGTGGTTATGTCTAAAAAAAAGTAAAAAAATACAGAGCCATAATAACACTTAAATTACATAAAAATGAGAAAAGTTTTGCCCCAAAGCTTCTTTAGGACTATCCTGATTGGACCAACCTTGAGAACATCAACATTGTGTTTGAGTTCTTGAAGTTCTTTCATCCGATCCTGGATAATGTGCTGAACCTCTGTCTGAGTCGTCATCAAGACTTTCTATAATCACACGCACGCACACACAAACACAGACACACACATATAGTAAATGCAAAGAAAAAAAAAAGAGAGAGCGAGAGAGAGAGTCAGATAGCTTTGTGTGAAATTCATGTACACATTACCATACAGGGTTTGGGATTATTTTTTTAAAAGAAATTAACACTTTTATTTCACTTTAATTACACTTTAAAATAAAATCAAATAGAAAATAGTTATTTTAAAGTTTATTATTTCACCATATTACAGTTTTACTGTATTTTCGATCAAATAAATCCAGATTTGATAAGAAACTTCTTTCAATAAAATTAAAAAAGAAAATCTTACAAACTTGTAAATGTAAATGTATCCTAAATGATTCTTACAATATGATCTTCTGTTCAAGTGTCCAAAACCTGAGACAGTCCTCAGAGTATAAGGCATATAAGACATAGAATAGGGTTTGTTGTCATTTGACTACTCCAGAATATTTTTCAGGACAATCTTTTTGCGACAAGTTCTCTGACTTGGCATTGAAAAATGCCATTATTCTGAGAACATAGTTCAAAACAGTTCAGCTAAAATCTTCCTTTAATGTATAGGTGACTAAAATATTATGATTTTCACAAAATCACAAACATTCTAAAGTTTTTGAAACCACCAACAAAACACACAAACAGACTTTTAGTTTCTCAGATATGACCCCTGTGACAGCTTGCCCTGGTTTATTCACAGCAATTCTAATCTTACGTCTCACCTGTTTCTCTGTGCGTTCATCATCTGCGCTGACTATGTTGTGGCTGCGATGTTCTCTTACTGTACACAGCACACAGATGCACATCTGGTCTGAGCGGCAGAAAAGCTCTAACCCTTTTTCATGCTGTGGGCAGATCTTCCGATCCAGGTGTCCCGTCTCATCCACCAGTTTGTGTCGTTTAAATGTGGCTGATTCGTAATGAGGCTTGATGTGCGTCTCACAGTAATAAGCCAAACACATCAGACATGACTTCACCGCTTTGTTCCGCCGACCGGTACAGAAATCACACAGCGCATCACGCTTGAAGTATGGAAATGGGGTGAGCTCACGTGGGGGCGGCCGAGGCTCTGGGTTGCCTACGTGGGGCACGTTGCGTCTGAGTATGGGCCGAGGAGCGAAGGTCGTCTGGCACTGCGGACAACTGTATACACCAAGGTGGTCAGAATGGTCCCAGTAGATCTTAATGCACTCCAAGCAGAAGGTGTCTCCACACGGGATGGTAACGGGGTCTCGCTGGATGTCTGTGCAGAGGGGGCACGTGTAGTCGAGGTAGTCAGAATCTGCCATTTTCTAAAGCAAAGATGTGAGAAAGAAAGGTGAACTGAAGGAGCAAATGAAGCAGTAACACACCCGTATTTATAGATGAGAAAAAAGGGTGGAGGAACTGAGATGAGCATGTCTACAAACACAGTAGTTGACATAAATGAGGGATTGTGATGCCCAGAAAAATCATTCAGAACACAAGCTCAGCGTTGTAGCAAATGTTAAAGCAAGCTTAAAGAGATAGTTTTCATGTTGTTCCAAACTGTTATAGAACAAAAAAGAAGATATTTTGAAGAACGTTCCAACTGATTTTGGCAAATGAGGTAAAAAAACAACATTGGACCCCATTGACTTTCATGGTATGGACAGAAAACACCACCAAAAACTTTCAACCAATTTTCTTATTTGGGTGAACTGTTCCTTTAAGGTTCCAATAGTGAAAATTATAACAAATAAACTCATAGACAGCCAAGGCACTCTCTCTCTCTCTTTGTGCATAAATGCACTGAAGTGAAATTTGAAGCTGTTTTGTCTGTAAATATGGAAACTGGTTAGAATAAATTTGTCTAGTCAGTGCTTGCATTCTGTGAGTAAACTACAGCGACATGATACCACAGTGTGTACTGTAAACACAAGTATTATGCAGGTAGAGCATAAACACAGTTAATTGCTGGATCTGAAGTATGTCAAGGTCAAACTGATCCGTGTCATGAAGGGAAACTCACTACAGCGTGCTTTGTATTGGTACATTATCTCCCATTACCTGACTGTAATTTTCCTGGCACGTGACAGATCTGTCTTCCACACAGATCCCAGCTAACATTAAGTTATGAAAACATTATTTTTGAATGTTCTCAGAACGCTCAAAACGTCCAGTTTTTTAGATTAACGTTCTTGTTTGGTTCTAAGAACGTTATTCAAAATGTTTTTTTAGAATGTTTCAGTCTCTTGTTATGTTAATGTTCTAAGAGCGTAATTTAAAACGTTATTAGAATGTTCCATTCCCCACTATACTAATGTTCTAAGAATGTTTTCCTAACATTCCCAGTTATACAAATATTATTGCTGAAGATTCTTAGAGCGTTCAAAACATCCAGTTTTTTAGACGTTGTACGTCTAAAAAACGTTTTTGTTTTTGGTTCCCGTTTGGTTATTTTTTAGGAAACCAAATACTAGCGTTAGGGGAATGTTATAATAATGTTCTAAAAACCAAAAACTAACTTTCTGTGAACCAAAAACTAATGTTCTGGGAACGTTAGAATAACGTTCTACAAATTAAAAACTAACGTTCTGGAAATGTAATATTAACATTAGGGGAATGTAATAATAACATTCAAAAAAACAAAAACTAACTTTCTGGGAACCAAAATCTAACGTTCTGGGAACATTTGAATAATGTTCTACAAACTTAAAAACTAACGTTCTGGAAATGTAATATTAACATTAGGGGAACGTAATAATAACATTCAAAAAAACAAAAACAAACTTTCTGGGAACCAAAATCTAACGTTCTGGGAACATTTAAATATGTTCTACAAACTAAAAACTAATGTTCTGGGAATGTTATATTAACGTAAGAGGAACATTACAATAACATTCTAAAAAAACAAATCTGGGATTCTGGGAATGTTTGAAGAATTTTAGAATAACGTTCTACAAACCAAAAACTAACATTCTGGTAACATTAAGATGTTATCCGGCCAGATGTTTTTGATAACTTTGAGAGAACCTTTGGAGAACGTTAGCCAAAGTAAGGAGAATGTTTTCTGTTAGCTGGGAAGGTAATAAAACTATTTTATTTTGGGTTATCTTAGTTTTAGTATCTTATTTTTAGTACCTTATTTTTCAACATGTAATCTATTTCCTGTGAATGTGCTATTTGTTAGCCGCTAAAGGTAAATAATTAGAAGAATAACAAAGTGTGGTAAATGGTGAAACTATTTGCAGCACAAAACAGTGAGTAAAATAATATAACAAATTCCAGTTTGCAACACAGCAGGATAATTGTCCATATTTGTACAGATAAAACAACTGGTAGTGCCTGATACTGTAAAAGTTAAAAATAGCTGCACTTACTCTTACAGTACGTTAAAATAAGATGGATATAATAATAATATTCCTGCTTTCCTGTGCATTCGCAATGGTGTCCTTGCAGGCCCAGGGAGGGAACGGTAAAGGATGCTGAGCCGCCATCTGGATGAGCTGCCAGACCTACACTTCAGAGAAAAGACACACATTTTTGCACACATTTATACACCCTTAATACCAACTGAACATTGTTTATATGCCACAGCCTTATTAATGACGATGTGCAACCTTTTATGTTTACAGTCTATTCATCTACTTGAATATAGAGCAGCTACATAATGTTTTTACGTTCACACGAACCATAAACTTGGAAAATTTCCAGTACCTTGTTGAATCCATGTCATGAAGAAATCAGACTGTTCTGGGAGCAACAGGGGTCCAGCACAGTTTTAGGAATGTGACCTAATAAGGTTAAAATTGCATGTGTGTACATCATTTGTTAGTAAATGGATAAATTTACTTTTAATACTGCATGAAAAGTGCCATTGCTGAGTATTCTTGTCTTAATTATCAAATTCCAAACTTCTTCCACTGCTCTCAAAACATAATTTGCACAAATTTATCTCAACATTTTTAGAATTGGTAGTAGTTTTCATTTGTCATTCTCCATGAGCCTCATGTGTTTGTGTGCTGACCTTTATAAAGTTTTTTGCAGCTTGTAATCTGTATATTCAAGTAATAACTTATGAATGGATGTGTTTAATGATTGTGACCTTCAGGGTTCATCTGTCTTCAGGTTGTCTTTGTAGCCACTGTATGAAGTATGCTACCAATTTTTATAGCAAACTGTAGAGGGAGCTCTTGTAATTCATATACAGAAAAGCTGTTTGCTAAGCAAAGCTATGCTTGCTTATTAGTATTTTTCCAGTACTGGTTTTGAACTGTTGTGCTGCTGAATAAATATATTTTGTTGTGTTCAAGGACTCATGCTTCTTGTGTCTGAACATTTACAGACAAATTTGAAAAAATATCATGTGTTTGTGCATTAGGTTATAATATATGGCTATAATGTTAGCATGATGTTTGCTCTAAACTGCTGGATGATACAAGTTTGTAAAATGGTAGGAGTGGGGTAATTTGAGCCAGTGGCTCACCCCTTCTTGTGATTATAAAGTATTTTACTGTAATTCTACATTATTTTTCATTAATACAATATATTTCATTAATTTTACACCAAACATGATTTTGATTTTGGTCTTTGATTTGAAGTTGATTTTGTTCTGTAAATTTTAAATAGGCCTTGTTTATGAAAATTGGCCACTGAGGTTTTTATGAAATTGTATTTCCATACAACATTATTAAATAAATGGGATGTGTAGTACTATTAGCCCATTTCTGTGAGGTCAGTGTTTTTTTTTTGTTTGTTTGTTTTTTTATTCTTTAATTTGAACTTTTTTTCTGAAATAATTTTAAAAACGACTTCTTGTGAACTGTGTCTTCAGATACAACTTTTAATCCAAACCTACTGTATATGTCCTTATTAGGGTCACAGAGAGCTGGAGCCTAACCCAGCATCTTGAGCCACAGGTGAGGAAACTCCCTGGATGGATGGCTCACACATAGATTTTAAAAAGGCATTTTTATTGAATTTCTCTTCCTTTGATATAGCACAAGGTGAAAATGTTCACAATGGCACAGTTTAACTCCATGTGGCTCAACCTACCCTCTCACTAGGCTCAATTTAGTCAAGAGACCACCTTTTTTTGGAAAGCATTACTGTCATGTGTTTGCTTCAAACATGGCGCAAGTAAAAACAGGCTCAACTCACTCCGCTCTCCCCTATGTTTATATGTGAAGTTATGGTAGATATTACATTGACCTTATCTGGTTATTGCAATCATTGTTAATGCCATTAATGTACATCACATTTACAACTGGAATATGGCTAGTGTTGGGGAGTAACTAGTTAACATTTAACGGAATTACGTAATTTATTTACAAAATAAATGTAACTGTAATTAGTTACAGTTACTGAGAAAAAATGTGTAATTAAATTACAATTACTTTTGAAAATGTTAATGATTACAAAGGGAGTTACATCTGAATTTTTTTTCATACACACCCACATACAGATTTAATTGACTTTTCCACATGTGCATGTACATCCAGCCAGTTTTTATTGCAAAATAAAGATGTATATTATCCCTTACTTATTAGAATCTTAATTCAAGTGATAATGTCTGACAGTAATCAATCTGAGTGCTACTGTAAGGTTAACTCTGCCTGGTTTAAATGTTGATTAACAGTTGAAAATATTAGAAATTTAGAAAAGTAATCAAAAGCAATAAGTTACATTACTTTAAAAAGTAATTGAAAAGTTACACTACTTATTACATTTTAAATAGAGTAACTGGTAATCTGTAACCTATTACATTTCCAAAGTAACCGTCCCAACAATGAATATGGCCAAATTTCAATTCTTGTTCATGTACACTCTAAAAATAACACAATTTAAATGTTGTGTCAGTAAGTCATCAGTTTACTGGCATCAGTTTACTGTCAGGGATTTGTTGTGTCAAGCCGCACCGCATCCACTGTAGACATGGTGTAAGATCCCAAAAGGGGTTTTTTGAACCACACTCTTAAAAATAAAGGCCCCAAAGAGGTGTTTTTGCAGTGATGCCATAAAAGAACCATTTTTGGTTACCCAAAGAATCTTTCAATAAACAATTTTTAAAAGAACCATTTTGAAGTACATTTTAAAAATCTAAAGAACCTTGTTCCACTATAAAGAAGCTTTAAAAGGTTCCATGAATGTTCAAGGTTCTTAATGGAAACATCTATGCCAATAAGGAATCTTTATTTTTTTAAGAGTGCAATGCAAGGGAAGAACACTTCTGAGTTCCCCAAAAAACCTCTCTGTGAACGAGTTCGGATAATTTATAATCTGAATAAATCTTTTTACACTATAAAGTACATTTTGTTTAATGGAAAGTTTCCATGAATGTTAAAGGTTCTTCATCGAACCATCAATGGCAATAAATAACCTTTATATTTAAGAGTGTAAACAGTCATTGTTCCATTGTCAGCAGTGATGATCTATGAGCTGGTCTTTATCTATATGTGGTTATGTTGTGAATAAATGGTGAGTTGCTCAGAGACATTAGACAGAGGTTCCCTGAAGCCATTAGAGCAAATAACATTGAGAGCATTACAGTCTAGAAATGAGTGTGTACGTGTTTGGCTTCACTGTGTAACATCTGAACACTGCTCCACAGAGACTGATGGAAAAGGGTGTGGCACTAGAGAGACACAAAAACAAAGACAGAAGGAGAAAAAGAGGAGGAGGAGGGAGAGAGGGTTGAAAGTGAAGGACTACTGTATCTACTCAGCAAAGAGGACAAATAAAAGAGCTAAAGAGACAGAGAAAATCAAACAGCAGGAAGACAAGAGGGCATATGTGACAGAAAGAGAGAGAGGAGCGAGTGATGTCATCATTTGTGCTGGGCTGTGCTCTCTCCTCCCTCCGTCCCACGTCACTGTACGCTCACACACACACACACACACTTACCAGGGGCAGAGAGGAAGACAGAGGAACACACACCCACATTCAGCATCCTTTCAGTAGCAGCTTAGCATCAGTATCCAGGATTGTTCACCTCATTGTCAGGTAGGTTGGATCTCACTCTCAATAACACACACCCATCCGGAAGCGTCTGAAGGACAAACAGGGCTTTATGAATGAGATAGATTTAGCATGTTTTTATCACACCGTTTTCAAATGATATAGTGCACATGTAGATGCATTATTTAAATATGTACAATAACTACATACAGAATAAAGAAACGTAAGCTCTATTACTTGTTTATCATAGTCCTTTCATTTCTAATAATGCAGGAGTATCCAGCATTTTTATTTTGAGTAATTTCGATTTAATCTACTTGTATCTCATTATTCTGTCTATAAAGGTAAGTACAGATGCGTATTTATTTATATTTTTTATAGATAAAAGACCAAATACTGGAGAGAGAGATAGAGAGAGAGTGAAAGAAGAAGCTCAAAGTCAGCGAAAGCTCATTTAGTAAAGTGGACAATTAAATTAAGGCTTTTAGTGTGAGTAATATACATCATGTGTGTGTGTGTGTGGTTAAAAATCACAGTATTTTTGAGTATGGAAGATGATGGAACAGTCTGGGAAGGTAATTCTGGATGTAACCAGCACAAGAACATTACAGCAGCTTTCAATGTTCATAACCAGCAGATATGAATATATGACAATACTAAAAAAGCAGTACAGCACTGATTAAAACAGTAACTATACATTTAAAAAAAACAATACACAAAGTACACAAATTTTGAGTAAAATCCTAAGCAAGTTCATACAGTGGCGTTTTTCCACTAAACAAAAAAATCAGTATTTGGCTGCAAATAACCAGGTAAATATGTGACCCTGGACCACAAACCAGTCGTAAGTAGCATGGGAATATTTGTATCAGCAGCCAACAATACACTGTATCCGTCAAAATGATCGATTTTTCTTTTATGCCAAAAATCATTCGGATATTAAGTAAAGATCCATGAAGTTCCATGAAGATATTTTGTAAATCTCCTACCGTAAATATATAAAAACATAATTTTTTATTAGTAATATGCATTTCTAAGAACTTCATTTGGACAACTTTAAAGGTGATTTTCTCAATATTTAAATTTTTTTGCACCATCAGATTCCAGATTTTCAAATAGTTGTATCTCAGCCAAATATTGTCCCCCTAACAAACCATACATAATTGGAAAGCTTATTTACTTATTTACTCAAAAATTGACCCTTATTACTGGTTTTGTGGTCCAGGGTCACATATACACGTTACCATTTTAAAGACTTACAGCTGAAAATATTAAAATCATTATGAAAATTAAAACAAAGCTGAAATTAAATCAGCAACTAACTAAAGTAAAATTAGTTGAAGTTCTAAAATGGAACTAAAATGGAAATGCTTAAAAAATAAAAATGACAAAAGCTTAAAAAGTTTCACACTAAATAAACTCACACTAAAATTAAAAAGACAACTGAAAATCTAAAAATAACATACAAAAATACTCAAATAACTACATCAATCAGAAGCCAGGATTGGAAAGATCAGCTTTATAATAGTGGCAAAGCCGTAAAACATCTGTGTTCCCTTTTCCATATTTCTTTAAAATTTTCACTTTCTCTCATGCTTGATCTGACAGGATGGCTGAAGGTTCGGGTGAGATATCACTGGCAGATGTTGAGATGGCTTTTCGCAAATTTGCAATTCATGGAGACACCAAAGCGACAGGAAAAGAGATGAACGGGAAAAACTTTGTTAAGCTGTGTAAGGACTGCAAGGTCATCGATGGCAAAAGTGTGACCAGCACAGATGTGGACATTGTCTTCAGCAAAGTCAAGTACGATTATCCTCACAATAACTGATAGAGAACAGCTTTTCGCAAAATGCTGTGCGTCACAATAGACGCACGCATGACTAAACCTAAGGTTGTGTTGTTTTGTGCCTGCTTATGTGTTTTAGAGTTAAATCAGCACGAGTCATCACATTTGAGCAGTTCATCCAAGCCATGGCAGAGCTGGCTACAAAACGTTTTAAAGGGAAGAGCCAAGAAGAGGCAGTGCAGCTTCTCTACGGTCTCATTGCAGGCAAAGAACCCGCCAACGTTGGTGTCACTGTGAGTACCAGCCAATCAAAACAGTCTGTTAAGCAATAAGCATGTACAATAACCATGGATAATCTCTTTCTTTCACAGAAAGTGGCAAAAGCCTCTGCTGTGGACAGGTTAACAGACACCAGCAAGTACACTGGTTCTCATAAGGAGCGCTTTGATGAGTCGGGAAAGGGAAAAGGCCGTGTGGGGAGGGAAGACATCCCTGACACCAGCGGATACGTTTCGGCATACAAAGGCGAAGGCTCCTACGACAGCAAAGTAAAAGAGAATGAATGAAAAGAAGGGATGAAAGGAAAAGAATGCTTTATGCATGACATAATGAGCATATGTATGAAGTCTTCCTGGTTTTATTTCAGCAGCTGGGTCGTGGCTTGTCTGCAAAAACATACCCCTGGCTAAAAGCTTGCACGAAAACCAATGTCTTTATAATTTTTGCACTCACGAGTACTTCACAGTTAATGATCTACTGCCATTATAAATCATAAACACCCTTTGGCGAGGCTTGTGTTTGTTATTTTTTTACACTGGTTCTTACTGCCATGTAGCGACCTGCCTGTCTGTCCATACCTGCTAGCTACCTGAAAAACAGTGATTTGGATCCCAGGGAATATATATCTTGAATACAAGCAATCTTAGACAAAAGCTGCTGCCAAATTTTTTTAGTGAGACATTCAACACTCAAAACAATACTCCTTTAAATATAAGCAACAACTTAGAGTTGACAGATGTGGGGTCATACACTAGTCTGTCATCATGTTGCTCATTTTTCATGTAATGTTTGCCGTTCATAAAATTAATATTTTTTCATATTTAAGACTAAATAAAAACAAATAATAACCCCAAAAATGAAAACTGTAATCATTTACTCACTCTCATTTCGTTACAAACCTGATTTGTTTTCTACTGTGAAACAAGATGTTTTGAGAAAATGTCCTAGTGTTTTTTTTTTCAGCACTCAGTTGTCACCAAACAGTTTGGTTACCAACATTCTTCAAAATATTTTGATTCTGTGATGTACAGAAGTAAGTTGTACTCCCTGTAAAAAACACAAACACAATTTGTTGAGTCAACTTAATTTGTTACCCTGCTGCCTTAAAATGTTAAGTTCAGTCAACTCAAATAAGTTTAGTCAACTTGAAATGTCACAACTTAGATATTTGAATTGATTAAACTAAAAATTTGGTTTGTTAAACGTAGCTGGGTTTGTTACCCAGCTGCCTTAAAATTTTAAGTTGAATTAACTCAAATATATAAGTTGTCACTTAGTACAACTTAGCATTTTAGATTGACTAAACTTTTTTGTGTTGACTGAATTTAAAATTTTAAAGGCAGCCAGGTAACAATTTTAAGTTGACTCAACAAATGTTTTTTTTTTGTATTGGTTTGAAATGACATGAAGGTGAGTAAATGACAGAATTTTTTTTTGTGTGTGAACTATCCCTTAAAGTGCTGCTTTCTCTCTGCTGAGGTTAATATTTTGCTGGTTAAATGAGCTTTATTGTGTGCTATTTGAGCTTTTTGGCTTTGTTGCACTGAGATCTCTATCAGGCTGTAAACACTGAACTGAGTCGACTCAAATAAAGTCAAATAAAGAAACGCCATGTGGGAATACTTTACTTAAATTACAGCACACATTATTGTGATTTTTTTTGTATCATCTCTGTGTTGTATTGTAGACAGGTGTGGTGTGTTTTTTGAATAGCTGTTTTGGGACTTTAATCAACAAGAAACAGAGATCCTTTCCTGGGAAAGTGCATGTCTGATTGCTTAGAAAAGATAGCAGCTCGAAATTCTTGCGTTCAGTTTCATCACATTTCATGTCTTTGATGCATGTCATTGTATGGCTGTGGAGTGTAAAGCTCAGTGGGGTTTAGTATTTCGGTGCATCTGAGGAAAGTCAGAGTCAGACAGGGGCTGATTTCCGCCTTGTTGTAGTTTTTATTTCTTATATTACTGATGTAAAGCTTCTCTTCACAAACAAAAACCTGAGTTTCCCTCCTTGAATACAGGAGGAGGAGTGCCGCCAGGATATAAAGCTGAACATAATACAGACTCCAATTTTCACTCACTTCAGCTGAGACTCAAAAGGCAGAAACAGAAACAGCCGTGAAACATGAAAGGTGAGAAAATAATCTGCTAACTGCTTCTGTAAATATTTATTATGATAGTAAAAGTCTAACCAACAAACCTGACAGATCGTTGCACCTTGTAATTAATAAAGTTTTGAATAATATTTATTTTGGTAATATTTTATTTTATATGAAATGTTATTCATTTTTATTTGTTTATGTACATTTTACTTATTACATTTCATTTATTACAAACTATTCTAAAACAAGTCTATCTGAAACACAGATGTTTCAGAAAAAGCATTTTATTAATTAAAAAAATAATAATTTTAACAAAAACTTTTATAATATACTAAATAATACATTTTAATAAATTGTATTTTTTAAACAAATTGAATATTTAAAATATAATATTGTACAATATATGTGTGTATATATATATATATAATATTTTGGTTTATACACACTCTGGGTTAAAATGCTGGGTTAAAAGCAACCCAGTGCTGGGTAAATATTAGACGGAACACATGCTAGGTTATTTTGACCCAGCTGGTTGTGTTAAATGTTTTTACCAAACATTATTTTATTTAATCTAGTTGTTTAAAAATTATTATATTGCTGGCTTAACATGGACTGGAACTGATAAAAACACACACACTAGCAATTACTAACAATAATCAAAAGGTGAACATTCATTATTAAGCAAAGAACACATGGACAAAATACAAGACAAATTGAATTTATTTGATAAATGATACAACATAGTTTACAATATTACATACATTTAAACTGGTTTTACAAGCATTTTAAACATAAGAAATGTAACATTTAAAAGTAGTATTTTAATTTTAAAGTATTCAATGGTTCTCTGTAATCGCTTTTTACCAAAATAGCGCTAATTCTCGTGCTGGTGTGCCACATAAATCTGAGCTGGAGAAGGGCTGCTGTTCGCCGGGGTAGCTGCGAATTCAGACCAAGGCTTAAATGAAAGACCAAGGCTTGTCAAATTAAATGAAACTCAGTACTATAACAAATAAAATCCATTTATTTTATGCAAGGCAAAAGGTGTTTCCATCATGTGAAATGATCGCTGCTAACTGATATCTCGTCCTTATGTTGCGTTGCGTAAAATAATACAATTTACAGCACAGTAAAGACTTTATAAATGAAATAAAATGTATACAAACCTTAATTTTGCTGAAGAAGTGCACCGAATCGGCAGCGCTGAGAACCGCTCTCTCCTGTAGGACTCAAAAAGCCCATGCTCTGACTGTAACTCAGCAGCTGGGTTGTTTCGTCCGGGACAGGCTCAACCAGCGGTTGGGTAGAAAAAAAATAACCCAGCGTTAAAAATGATCCAGCAACTTAGTTACAGAAAAACCCAGCACCTGGTTAAAAAAATATTTTAAATAACCCAATAAAATGACCCAACAAGTTGAACCCAGCATTTGAATTAAAAAAAATTAACCCAGCATTTTAGTCAACATTTGAAGTGGATCAAAAAAGTTCATCAAAGTAGTCCTAAGACAAGAACAGGTATTGTTTTGGTTTTAGGACAACTTTGATGAAAGGTTTTGATCCACTTCAAATGCTGACTACTATATTATGTTAAATATTAGCGGGCCTTGATGGAATCTGCAGACTTTTTTTCAGATTTTGTAGAATAAATCTGTGTAATACTACAGAATCAATTTAAACCTAGCAAAATGTTTAATAGAGCTGGGATTATGGCACTCTTATTGGCAGCCAAAAGAATTATTAGATTAGCTAACATAAACAAATTGGAAATCTGCAGACAGAGTCCATGTGGGCCTAGTTATAAGTGACAGGTTTTTATACATTTGATCAAAATGTACTGTTTTCATGAGCCATAGAGCGTAAACCAAACTGACTCAGTACCATACAGACTGTTTAATGGTAACATAATAGTCATGACAGAATGTTATTACCCTCTGTGAACAATTTAATCAGGAAAAGGTGTTGTGCTGTTCTTTGTGTTGCCGCTGGTGCTGGGCCAGGAAAGGACCTTCAGCTGGGACGGGCCAGGAGAGCAAACCCTTGTTCCAGATCCCATCAACCGTAAGTCTTTGCAAGTCTTATAGACTTATAGTATTTCAAATAGAATATGAAATACACCAAAATGTAAAGCTAGACATCATGTTCTTTATTGCTCTCCCTTAGCGTGCCTGACTGACGAGAACTCATGTGGTTGTTGCTTGATGCAGAAGAAGAAATGGGAGTTAGAACAATATATCAACTCTAGTATGAATTCACTGGAGGATTTGCTGGCCAAAGCACAAAACACCCTAAAAAACATCAGAGGTAAACACACTCACCCACACAGACACACATATATCTTCACCTCTAGCTCAAAGGAAAAATAGATCTATTGATCTTTATTCAATATCCCTTATTACATTTAGAGAGGGGATATTTTATATACTCTAAGTCTAACTAGGGCAAAATAAAAGCATGAGTTTTCCTAGCACTTACAAACTAAAAACATTATGTTGGCTAGAAATAACTGCATCTAATCTTTTTGCCATATTTTGTGTCATTTTCACGTTACTCTTTAGACAATCGAGTGGCGTTTTCTGTGGGTCTAACTGACAGGAGACGTTGCATTGGTCCGTTGAGGACGGCGACAAATGTGATCTATCAAAGCATCTTCATCAACATTGGAGAGGCCTATAACTCATCCACTGGTGTGTTCACGGTTCCACGGTCTGGCGTGTACAACCTGGCATTTACTGTGTTTAGTGACGCAGGCTCACCGGGCGCAGCGCTGGCCGTCTGTGTCAGTATCAGGAGGAATAGTGTGGCTCTAGCTGCACTTAGGGAGATTTATGATCAAGACCAGGAGGATCAGGCCACTGCCGTCCTACTTGCGCAGCTCAGCGCAGGGGACCGTATTACCATCAGTCTCCAGGCCGGCTGCTGGATCTGTGATGACCAGAATCACTATAACACATTTAGTGGTTTTCTGCTGTATGCTACAGAGTGAAGCACACAAACACACACATACACACGCTTTAAAAGCTGTATTAGAGAGGAGCTCTTATAAATGCAGTGGTTTTTTATACAAAGATCAGAAATTCTATACCTAAATATCACAAACTTGTTGACATTATTAGATTTGCAGCAAAACATGATTTGGTAAATGTATGAGGATTAGTGAAAACCAATAAAACCTTCAATAGGTTTTACAATACTTTGTTTTTTAATATTTGACACTGAACCAAATAAACAAACCTAGAAACACACACACATATGGATTGTAAGATAATAGAATGTTGCAAAAGGCACAGATGTTGAACTAACATTAATAAAACGTTGTCATGAAAAAAAAATTGTGTGGCTATTTAACTTGTCTTTCTCTTTAATTATTGTAAACTAAATTTATAGATTACTGAAGAGTGGTGTTCTACCAACGAAAGGGGAGGTGCAACCAAAAATCAAAAAGCCATGTCAGGTGCAGCACTCACTCTTGAAGAGATCAAACTTGATTGGTTAAAATGATGTTTCGGCCATTATTAAGGCCTTCATCAGACATCTGTAAACTAAATGTAAAAATGTATTATATATTGTAAACATAATATACATATATTGTATGAGTGTATAATTTTAGCATTATTATAATTGTAGTATTGTACAGTAATTAATTGAAACAAAACAGTCTGACATCAACAGCTTTTTGTTACAATTAATAATGGATAATTCCGAGAGAAAAAAAATTGTCACTGATGGAGTTTGAGGTCCTTGACTTGACACTTTCATCTTTGGCTTGCTTAGTTGGGGACACATGATAATACTGGCAATATCATATTATATTATATTATATTATATTTTGGTGTATTTCATATTGCTAAGAATTTCATATTACTACGATTTTCAAGTAGGCTTGCAAATACTTACTGATGGGATTTGGAGCAAGGATTTGTCCTGGTCCGTTCCAGCTTTTCTATTCTATTCTATTCTATTCTATTCTATTCTATTCTATTCTTTTCTTATGTCGTGAAATTCAACTCATTCCATAATTTAATGGACTTTACACAGTTTTTGAACCTAACTGAACTGATTCCAGCTAAATAATGACTGTTTACTTTTGTCTTTTTACAGATGCTGTACAGCCGAACTGAATTTTGTTTGCATTATTTAATTACTGTTTTCTTGTTTGGCACTGTAAAGCTGCTTTGAAACTATCTGTATTGTATGAAGTGCTATATATATATATATATATATATAGTCACGGGGGCGGAGCAAAGCGACAGACACAGTGGGCGTGACGTCAGGCCTCGGAGAGGCTTTTATTAAACAATAAACAGAAAGTGTCCAAAAAGGGTAAAAAAAGTGTCCAAAATAAACAAGGGGATCTGGTGTCCTCGCCGTGACGGGGTTCCGTGAAGGTGGGGTAGTGTTCCGAAGGGAAGGGTCCAGGTAAGGGGCGGAGTCCGGCGGCCGCACGCGCTCCCCGCTCAGGTCCGGGGTGCGAGGGGCGGCGGCTTCTCTAGCGGCATAGTCCTCCTCCACCTCTGCGGCACTTCTGGGGGACAAAACGGCCCGGCAAACTGGCCCGTCAGCCGTCACGGGTGCGGTCCTCATCCGGACCCGCGGGGTCCGGCGGCTCGTCCTACGGCGGCGCTGGTTCCCGCTTCACCCCTTCCTGGACCCACGAGGACACCAGCGTGCATGCACGGGGAAGAGACCGGTCTCCTGAGGAGAGGCGCGCTCGGCATTTTAACAGCGGCGGTGATGAGGCTTCATTCACATCAGGTGTGCCTCATCACACGCCGCCAGACCTGGATATTTCAGCGCCCCTCCTCCTCCCACACGCCCACTCCCGTCGGGAGCCTGGTGAAGGGCGGCGATTACCGACGGGGTGAAGCTGATAGTTAGGGGGGAGGCAGCCGACTCGTCACAATATATATATATATATATATACACTGCCCTCCAAAAGTTTGGAAATGCCCTAGAAAAGTGGGGTTTTGGACAATATTGGCATGAATCCTTTTTCTTTTGTGATAATTTTGCACTGATAAGGGACAGCACAAACTACGAAAACATATTTTATTACATAAACAGTTTATACATAGAAAAAAATTAAATTTTCGATTCATCAAAATATCCACCATTAGCAACTATTACAGCTCTGCGTAATCTGGGCCTAAATTCATTGTATTCTAAACTTAATTGGCAATCAATTGTTGAAGCTATTAAGGTGTGCTGACCCAAAAATCTTTCAAAAACCTGGGCCAAGTTTAAACCAGTAACCAGGCATCACAGCTGGCATGTATATATTGCCATTATTATGTAATCAAAATGAAAATTATTATTGCTGGTCTTCAACGATAATGTCAAGTTACTTTAATGTATTTGCACCCAAAAATGATGAAAAAAAGAATTGATTTTGCTGATATTGTCCCAAACCGCACTTTGCCAGGGGTGTTTCCAAACTTTTGGAGGGATGTGTATATATATATAAGGGTGATTTGACTTGACAAGCCAACTATTCATATTCATATTCATCAGTATTTTATTATTAGAAATAACAATTTAACTAAATATTGTAATACTATTATATTACTACACTTGTAGTAAAAAATGCTGGGTTAAAAACAAATATGGATCTGCACCGATATCCTTGTGGGGAGCGCGCTGACATACAACGCTGTTGCACTCCGAGCTTCCTGTGTTTGAATCCTTGACTCGAGGACCTTTCCTGATCCCAGCCCTCCTCTCTCTCCCACATTGCTTCCTGTCAGTTCTGATCTGTCCTATTACAATAAAGGTAAAATATATATATATATATATATATATATATATATGGATAAACCCAGCGATTGGGTTGTTTTGACCCAGCGGTTGGGTTAAATGTTTAACCCAGCCTTTTGGGTAGTTTTATTTAAATGTTAGAAATTAACATTTATTAATATGTTCAATACATTAACATTTATTAATAAGTTGAATAAAGAATAATTAATTTTTTTTTATTGCTTATTAATAATTGTTCACCTTATGATTATTGCCTCTAGTGTCTGATTTTTAAATTTACAGCATATTTTGGATTTATTTTAAGCCAGCCATATTGTAATTTTTAAACAATAGTTAAGTTAAATAATACTATCCAAAAGGATGGGATAAACATTTAACCCAAACGCTGGGTCAAAAAAATACTAAACGTTGGGTTTTTCCATATTTCACTCAGCATTTTTTAGAGTGTAATATTATATTATTTTTTATATACTTAATTTGTCTATAAACTAGCATATATCCTTGTGTATCAGTGTATAAATCAGACATTCCATAATGTAATATGTGACCCTGGAATACAAAACCAGTCATAAGCAGCACAAGTATATTTGTAGCAATAGCCAAAAATACATTGTATGGGTCAAAATTATCATTAGGATATTAAGTAAAGATCATGTTCCATTAAGATATTTTGTAAATTTCCTACCATAAATATATCAAAACCTAATTTCTGATTAGTAATATGCATTGCTAAGAACTTCATTTGGACAAGTTATATTTTCTCAATATTTTCTCAATATTCCAGATTTGCAAATAGTTGTATCTCAGACAAATATTGTCCTATCCTAACAAACCATACATCAATGGAATAAATGGAATGGAATAAATTTCAGTTTCAAAAAGTTGACCCATATGACTGGTTTTGTGGTCCAAGGTCACATAAAATATAAATATAATATAGGCCTAGATTTATATTGTAAGGCGGACTCGTGGGAAGCGTGTGAGATCCACTTGCGAGCTTTATTAAACAGATCGTAGTCAAGACAGGCAGGGTCGATATCCAAACAAGCAGTACATCCAGGGCAAAACAATAGCGTAATCCACAAAACAGGCAGAATGTCAAAAAACCAGAGTGAGCAGTCCAAAGTGACAAAAGAACAAAGCTATGAAACAAGGCAAGACTATGATAATAAATCCAGACCAAACTGTGGCAAAAACAAAGACAAAACTATGACAAAGAAACCAAAACCAAGGCAATGAGAACAGGAAAACGCTTGGTAGAGTCCGCTATAGCAAAACAATACTTCACGATGTCTGTTTGGAAATGGCCTCCCTTTATGGCCACCAAACAGGAAGTTACCAACGAGGCAGCAGAGGGAGCAGCAACAGTCAGTTCATGGGTAAGGGCTCCCTCTGCTGGTGTGGCGTTACATATATAGTATAAAAGTTTAAATAAATAAATTTGTTTGTTATACATAACTAAGTTACTCTCATTTCCTATTTCATGAACCTTAATAAAACCAAACCCAGAACACCCAAACACATAATACATCCGATCTCACTAAGGAACAAATAAATTCTGACCCAAAGAAAATCAGGCTGTTGATACACCCATAACTGATAATATCAGCCAGTTCTTCACACAAACAAAAACACATGTGCAACCAGAGCCAGCTGACCTACTGATACTCTCTTTCTCTGTTTTATTTATTGTCACCATCTCATGACACACAGACATTGAGGAGTTCAGTTCAGGAAGACATCTGAGAGCGCTTTGCACTTCCTTGGGATTTTACATCAGAGCAGCTATAGAATATGTACACACACACTCACCCATACACACACTCATACAGATGCACAACGACTGATGGCCATCAGGGTGGGACTGCCCTCTGCGCCTGACATCAACGCTAATAAAAACTATAAGCACCAACAATTAACAGAGCAGATCATTGCTCTCACACCTCCTCACACAGTGAGTGAGAAGGACTCTTCAAAAGTTCAAAGCCAGTCTTGAGTGTTTAACAGGTGTTTTTGCCAATAAGAAGAGTCATTGTTAAGCTGTGAACTTAACAGGATCTGAAGAAAACTAAACGCCGCCAAAAACAACAAAGCTGTTTTGACTGAAGAAAAAGGTTACATTTGGTCACAGAAAAGGTGAGTATTTTAAAGAATACGTGAGTATACATGGAAAATTTTCCTTTGCAGACTGGAAACAGCTATTTAGATTCACAGCAGAAGCTTTCTCACAAAAATCGCTGAAAGGGCAAGGTTAAATTGTGCTGATGACAATTAAATAAACTGTACAATTCAGTTACCATAAATGACTAAAGGTCTAGCAAGATTTTGAATATCCCACTGCAAATAAATGTGGAGAACCGAAAACCATGTGAAAGATTTTGTGTTTAGAAAATCGGCTAATTAAATCACATCATTTCAGTCTGTTTCAGCTCAAAGTGACAGTTGTTTCTAATCAGGACTTGGTACCCTGACCTGAAGTGAATCTTGTTTCTCAAACTGAGCTGTGAGCTCAAAGCTGTAACAAAATAGCTCAAAATGTTTTATATTAAAAGTTCAGGCTGAAGTGTAATTTTTTTACTGTCAAAAAACTTCCTCCGATCATGGCTTAAAATGCAGAAAGAGCTACATTTGTAGACTGCTCAAACTGTTTGAACAGCCCGACACAGTAACACAGGCTCAACCCAACGGCATGAGTTTGGGGTGGGACTGGGGCGTATCCCCATCTTATATTCTTCATCTGCTTTATTGCTGACAATTGACTTTTGTTTGCCAAAATGGATTGCAGATAAGTACAATGCAAGAAACCAATGCAAACAATTCATTGCATGACTGAACTGTCTGAACAAGTTAAACTAAATCACAAACTTCTTTGACCAGCTGGATCAAAAGAGTGATTAATCTGCAAAAAAGGCTTTGTTTGTCCTGCTTCTAAACTGATAAAACTAAGCTGACAGAAAACAAACATGATGAATGCTTAAATATTATAAGTAAACAGAGTGTCTCTAAGATTCCAGGTCAGTATATGGGAATCTTCTTTGTCAGACAAACATTTAGAAGTAATATCAAAGCCTATGGAATACCCAAGACCTGTCACTTTTTGAAAGGGGAAAGATGCAACGCTTATTATGGCCGCGAAGCCCCGCCTTCTTAATAAAAGAGCCAATCGATGATTAGTAAAGTAAGCGCGTCACTGCAGCTGCCGTCAGAAGTCCCGGTTGCTACAGTCAGCCTTCTGAGACGCTGCGCATGCACCACCGGCTGATCTAACCTGAAAAATAAGCTTTTTAGCGCTATTGGAGCATAAGGAACTATATTTATGAGGCAGTTCTTGTCAGATTTCATTGGTGATTTCAAATATGAAATTTAATCGTGAGTTTGGTGAATGGTTTTGAAGAATTTGATGTTTCCCCATTTAAAGAGATAGGAGCTGCACTTGCCTGCCCGAGAGGCATTTCAAAGATGGCCGGCGAGTGAAATGACTTGCCTTGAAGGAGAAGTCCACTTCCAGAACAACAACTGACAAATAATTTACTCACCCCCTTGTCATCCACGATGTTCATGTCTTTCTTTCTTCAGTCGTAAATAAATTATGTTTTTTGAGGAAAACTTTTCAGCATTTTTCCCCATATAATGGACTGATATGGTGCCCCAATTTTGAACTTTCAAAATGCAGTTTAAATCCCAAATACAGTTGTAAACAATCCCAGCCGAGGAAGAAGGGTCTTATCTAGCGTAATAAAAATAATACAATTTATATACTTTTTGATGTCAAACGCTGGTCTTGTCTTACTCTGCATGGACTGTTTTTGTCCCGGTTCATGACAGTTAGGGTATGTTGAAAAACTCCCATCTCATGTTCTCCCTCAACTTCAAAATCGTCCTATATCGCTGTTTTATCTTTTTTGTTAAGGGTGTTTGATCTTTTTTGCAAGTTCACTTTGCAAAGACTGGGTCGGTACTTCTGCAATGATGTAGGATGATGTTGAGGGAGAAAATAAGGTCAGAGTTTTTCGACATACCCCAACTGTCTTGAGCCAGAATACACAGAGTTCAAGATGAGTGTTTGAGAATATAAAGTATTTAAATTGTATTTTTTTTATGTAACTAACCGATCGTTTCGCTAGATAAGACCCTTCTTCCTTGGCTGGGATCGTTTACAACCGCATTTGAGATCGTTTGAAGCCGCATTTAAAGTTCAAAATCGGGGCACCATAGCAGACCATTATATGGAGAAAAATCCTAAAATATTTTCCTCAAAAAACATAATTTCTTTACGACCGAAGACAGAAAGACATGAACATCTTGGATGACAAGGGGGTGAGTAAATTATTTGTAAGTAGTTGTTCTGGAAGTGGACTTCTCCTTTAAAGGGACTTTGGTAATATGAGCCACAGTAAATGGTGATGTCTCTGGGCGGGACTAAGGGAGTGTTAGTGAAACCAAAAAAATTTTTTTTTTGCAATTCCATTTCAGTTGGTCACCCTAGTTTTTCACAGATTGTAAAAAGACAACTTGTGTTTCTTGTGAATCTTGTGTTTGCATCTGTCTGTGTTTTTAAGCACTGCTGGATGTGAAGATGAATACCGCAGTCGTCAGTGTGTGTGTGATGGTTGTGCTGTTTATCACCAGAGAGACAGCCAGCATTTCCCCAGAACTGGAAGTAGCAGCAAGTTCGTTTAAGACTCTGAGTCTGAATGTTTCATTTTCCTCTCTCTTCTCTAACTACATGGTACTGACCCCTCGTCCCTCTCTCTTTCAGATGCGTGGCAGGGCTCTCTGCCATGTGGAGGCTGGAACTGTGAATGCGCAGCTAGGCAGCAGAGCTGCTGTTGTGCAGCTGCGCAGATGGATGAACTTGAGGAGCAAATGTTCACTCGCCTCTTAAACATCTTTACTGCACTTTCAGAGCTTAAGACAGACATTGAGCAGATCACAGGTCACTCCACTCTTTTACCAGAGATCCAGTGATGTTTATATGATATGACACAACATTTTACATGTGAATCTGAAATCTTATTTTTCAAAAGCTTGTGTTTTTTTGTTTGTTATTGCAGCTTGTAGGGGGGTTGCATTTACCGCGAGTATGTCTCAGATGTTTGGATGTTTTGGCCCCTTTACTTCAGATTTTCCCATTCCTTATAGCAATACCACACTTAACCATGGCAATGGATACAATTCTGCGCTAGGTACAAAATACACTCTCTCTCTGAGTCAATCAACAAAGCTTCTCTGGAATGACTGTTAAAAAAAAACTAGACTTCCAAAGAGTACTTACAGTAGTACTGAAATAGAATATACAAAACATAAATAAAGAAAAACTAATTTAAAAAAAAATCCCATAGGCTGTCAAGGGAAAAATAGAAAAGGGACAAGGCTAAATAAATAAATGTTAAATAAACAATGTAGTGAACTTAAAATTAGAACAGATAAATAAACACAAACAGTAAATTTATATGTTGCAAAAGCAAAATTTGGAACAAAAATAGAATATGCTCAGAAAAAATCACACACACATACATGCACACATTTTAGTACTTTAGTATTATTAATATAGCATTATAGTATTTAATATTTTGATTTAGCTTTTAGTCTGTATTTCAATTTTTCACTTCAATTATTTTCAAAAATATCTCTACTGTTGCTTCAGTTTTTTTTTTTTTTTTGTTTCAGTTTTAGTAATTTTAGCTTTATTTCAATTAGCTGCCATGGCATTTTATTTTATTTTATTATAGCTTTCATTAGGATGAAAACTATATGGAATAACAGCAACAATATCACAAATGATCTTAATGTTTAGTTTTTTTCCTTATTAATAATGTTTTTTGTTTAAAAAATAAGAAAATAATGATTTTATATCTAAATTATTCCAAAAGATTTAAAAAAACATCCCAAATTATTAATTCTAAGAGTGTTACAAATCTGTTGTTACCACCATGCGTCAAAGGGACAAATACTTTAATACATTTTAAAATATGTTTTATTTTATTTTTAAATATGTTACTATTTAGAATAAATAAATCAAGTAATACACTAATCACATTTTTAAAAGAACAAACAAATGTTAAACAAATGTAGTAACTTGGTATATGCTGCATACACCAAATATGCATATTCTATAAAAATGCACTTAATCAATCTGTGTGTGACTCATTCACACACAGGTATCTTCACGGCTTCTTGTGCGGGCGTCTTCTCCTTCAGTCTCACGGTGTACTCAAACAAAGGATCTGAAGGACAGCGTTTGTACCAGCGGGTGGCGCTAGTGAGACAGGGACGTGCTGAGGTCGCTACGTGGGAGGACAACAGGGAGGATGCAGAAGACAGCGCCACACAAACGGTCCTGTTCAATCTCAGAGCTGGAGAGCAGGTTTACGCACAGCTCATGTCTGGCAGAGAAATCTGTGGGGACATATGGGGCCGAAACATCTTTAGCGGATACTTACTTTATCCTGCTGAGAGCTAAAACAGCACGCAGAACCTGATTTTACCAAGTACGATATGTTCCTGGATCAACATCTTTGTTGACCCTGGAACAACATTGTGATTAACCAATCAGATTTGAAAAAAACATTTTATAGTTTTTGTGAAGTTTAGGCTTACAATCACTGTTTGCTGCTTGTACATCAGTGTCATTTATCTATTATTTCCTCTGATTTTAGGGATTACTCATGGGTAAGGTTAGGTTTAGGTGTAAGGATGTGGTCAAGATTAAAATTTTGGATTAAAATGTTGTTCCAGGGTCAACAAAGTATGTTGACCCAGGAACACATCTAACTCAGCAAAATCAGGACGTGCAAAACAGCACCACAGAGCTGCATACGCATTCAAACATGCACAGACGCACAGACAGTGATGTTATCGTTATGTTCAACTAAGATTTGTGAAGACAAAATCATTGCTATGACCTCTGTAAAAGACACTTGGTTTCACAGACAAGGCTTTAAGTCCCACACTAAAATAAGTCTGAGCTGTTTCAACTGAAAGAAACTTACACTAACTGATCTTAAAATATATCAGTGCCTTTGTTTTGTCTCAAGATGCACACCAATAATGTTTTTTCAAAGGCACAATTATGAAAATTAGTTAAATGTCCTAATTAAACTATGGCCTAATCCTGATTTAGTCTAAGCCCTGTTTGTGAAACCAGGCCACAGACCTCTTGTCACTCCCAGAAATACTCAGACAAACATTTATACACACTCTCATACAGTGGTATAACAAGTTTTTTTTTTTTTCACACAGCTGCAGGCTCACTTTGTCAATGCTGAATAAACGAAAAAAAAAAAACACTGACCCCAAACTTTTGAACAGTAGTGTAGTAAACTCATCATTTGTGTGTGAATGTGTAAGTGAGAGAGAGGAACTCCACCCAAAGCCATGATTATCTCATCTCACATCAGACCAGTGAACGACACACACCCCTGTTAGGCCTCTGCCACTGATCAATCTAAACTCAGCTTAGACCTCACTTCACAGTCAGTTACATGATTTCCAACATCAGACCCTAACTGTCTGTATTTCATTAATCCGACAATATAATCAAGTGTGACAACCGCATGCATTTAAAAGCAGGAGTCTCCAAAAATATAGTTTGTGTGTGTATTTAACAAAGCTCACTCTCGAAATTCCAGTGACTGACATCATCGTAACTGTAGCCATAGGCGGAGAGTGTGTAAGACTGGGCGAGCCTTAGCCTTCCCCTGGCTTTGGAAAGGAAATTAACAGTTCATTAGTTATGATAGTTTTTAGAAGACTGAAGTCAGTGGTGTTCTTTGATGATGTAATGGTTCTTCAGATGTTTCAGATGTTTAAATGTACAGACTACTGGATGAAACCTGATTACTCTACTTTTAAAGCATAAAATTGATTTAAACAATTAGTTCCCATAATATTCACATATGCAGTTCATAGGGAACATATTACATTAGCCCTACAGTTGCAGTATGAAATACTATTTAAACATATACCATTTTATATTTACCTATTTTATCCCACAATTCTGACCTTTTTTTCTCACAGTTGTAAGTTTATATCTTGTATTTCGGACTTTATAGCTCGATTTAACTCAACAATAGCGAGTTCATTCTGAGGGGAAAAAAAAGCAGAAGTGTGGGATATAAACTCACAAGAGAGAATGATGAGTTGATTTTTCTTCAGAATTGTGAGATTTTAAAATATTAACTCAAATTTACCTTTTTTATACTTTTAATCCATGTTTTCCATAGACTGCTACTTGAAAACTGTCATTTTCTGTCACCAGATAGGCTCCGCCCACAAAAAACAAACAAAAAACAAAACGTCATCACTGTTTGCAAACACTGCATTGGTCTATTGAACTGTGTGTGTACAGAGCAAGAATAAGCATTTATTCTGAATTTTGCTAGTGTGTGTACATGGCCATAGTCATAGTTTTTTTTTTGTTTTTTTTGTTTTTTTACTGCAGATAGTGTTAACGTTTTCCAACCCATGATCATCTGATATCAAACTCTGTCATCCCATAAATCCCCAATAAAAGAATACTAGATTTTTTTTTTCAGTAAAACTGAGACAAAATTTCCATGTTTAGAAATACACTTGAAATATTTTGAATATTTTCAACAACCCCCTGCATGGAATTCTGGACTTATTAAAAGTTTTCATGTTGCACTTAAAGGAGAAGTCCACTTCCAAAACAAAGATTCACATATAATGTACTCACCCCCTTGTCATCCAAGATGTTCATGTCCTTCTTTCTTCAGTCGTAAAGAAATTATGTTTTTGAGGAAAACATTTTTCATCCCATATAATGGACTGATGTGGTGCCCTGATTTTGAACTTCCAAAATGCAGTTTAAATGCGGCTTCAAACGATCCTAAATGCGGTTGTAAACGATTCCAGCCGAGGAAGAAGGGTCTTATCTAGCGAAACGATCATTTTTTTTCATTAAAATATACAATTGAAATACTTTTTAATCTCAAACGCTCATCTTGCCTTTCTCTCCCTGAACTCTGTGTATTCTGACTCAAGTTAGGGTTATCTCTACCTTTAGGGTATGTTGAAAAACTCCAATCATATTTTGTCCCTCAACTTCAACAATCATTTTAAAATCATCCAACATCACTGCAGAAGTACCGACCCAGTCTTTGCAAAGTGAACATGCAAAGAAGATCAAACACCTTTAACAAAAAAGGTAAGACAGTGATATAGGACGATTTTGAAGTTGAGGGAGAACATGAGATGGGAGTTTTTCGACATACCCTAACTGTCATGAACTGGAACAAGAACAGTCCAGGCAGAGTAAGACAAGACGAGCATTTGGCATTAAAATATATTTAAATTGCATTATTTTTATTAAAGTAACCGATCGTAATGCTAGATAAGACCCTTCTTTCTCGGCTGGGATCATTTACAACCGCATTTAGGATCGTTTGAAGCCGCATTTAAACTGCATTTTGGAAGTTCAAAATTGGGGCACCATATCAGTTCATTATATGGAGGAAAATACAGAAATGTTTTCCTCAAAAAGCATAATTTCTTTACCACTGAAGAAAGAAAGACATGAACATCTTGGATGACAAGGGGATAAGTACATTATATGTGAATCTTTGTTTTGGAAGTGGACTTCTCCTTTAACCCCAGGTTATCACTGTTTTTTGCCCGGGGTTATGAAACTCTTAGGGTTAGTAGGGTTAGCATAACTTTTGAGATGTTAAGCCCACATTTGCTTTGCCAGACATGTACAATATGAAACAATGAAGTGTTAGAATGTTACAGCTAGACATTTAGCAACAGACAACCAATCACATGCCTCATAATCACATGCTTTGACAGTCACAAAAACACATATAAACAGTTTCTGAAAAATGTCAAATAGTGACTGAAAATCTGTCTATTGGAGTTAAGAAGAGACTACCTTATTCTTAAGCTTATAGTCCGAAAAGTCAATGCAGGGAAAAAAATTGACAGTAGAGTTTGTAACATATAATATGTGGGTGAGCAATGCTAGATCCTTTATGTAAACAAGTCATGTGCTTGGTTGGACAAAACAATGTCAATAGCCCCTTTCACACATACAGTCTTTACTGGTAAATTACCATTGAGAGACCATGTGTAAACAGAACAGAAGTTGTAACATTACCAGTAAATTGCCGGTAATATCCTCTGTGTGAATGCAGAATGAGATTACCAGTATGAGCACGTACAAATTCAGAATATGCTGACATTAGACACCTAAGACCATTCTGACGCAGATGACGCATTTACTCTGTGCTATGTAGTTTGGTTTGAAGTTGTCTAATATGATATCTCTGGGCCAAAAGCATCTGCATGAATGTGAATGATACAAAAATGACTGACTGCGTTTACACCTCCAAATTTACAAACATAACACCAGGAGGCGCAGCCTTTCAGAGGTCATTTCTGGTTAGTGATGTCACAGAATTTAACGGTATTTTTTAACTGATGTGTAAATGGTGCTTTACCGGTAAGAAGCCGGAATGTTGTTGCTTGTGTGAACAGAGCATTTTTGTATTTACTTATTTAGTCGTTCTGCTACGGCAATTTAGTGGTATTATTGTGTTAAAGTGGCTGACACTGCAAACATGCAGATAAGAATGTCAACACAGAGCTTAGGAATGTACAGTGGGAAACGCCAGATTATGAACACCCCAGATTAATTATTAACTAAACAAAAAACACTAGATTCTTTTAACCTGGAATTTAAGGTTAACTATCAAATGTGAAACGCCCTATCGAATGAATAGGATATATTATACTTAGAACACTGTAAACTAAACTAAATATACAAGTAAACCTAACATATAACACACTGTACAAAACACAGACAAGTAAACCAAGGTTACCTTACAAAGACTATACATAAACGCCACGGGAAGTGAATCAATTCTATGTTGCTAGGGAAGCAGAAGTCAGCTGATGTCATCATTACAGCTTACTTTGTTCAATGATGTCATGGCATGTCAGGAAAGGTATGCACGTCTGCCTGATGTTCGATCTCTCTCTAACTTCTGCCTCGTTTAATGTCCCAGGTCATTTAATTTTTCATTCAGTTGTCATGTGTTTACTGTGTGACTTCCTGTTTCATCAGACCCTTTGAGCAGCCACATAGAAAATGCCAAGATATTGTCTCATTCATGCCCGTGTCATTCCTATCGCCCTCTTCCCACTGCTCTGGGCGGAGTGGAGGAGAAGGCATGTGAAGAAATTCCTCGCTCTGTCCAGACCACTTCTTTTCCCTCTCCCAAATAAGGACACACATTGCAATACAGGAAAACGAGAGAGGAAGGGAGGGGCAGAAAACGGTGGGGAAAAAGTGCTCTGAAAAAAGTCATGACCTTTTATGGATGTGGTTACCTCCTCTTTTGCCTTTCTTGCTGTGTCCTTCACTCCCTCTTTCTCATGCTTGGTCTCGCTCTTGGTGAAGTCATTTCCATGAGGGTGGCACTCCCTGAGCTTGGACCCTGAACTCTGTCATAAAGGGGAAGAGACTCTCTTTCACATAGACACACGCACTTGTGTGCATCACAGAATACGCATTTTCACATCAAGACTACTGAGCAGGCTTTCCACACATAAACTGGTAAGTACTACACATATAAAACTACATATGGCTAAGTTAAAATGCTTTTGTACATAAATATGTAACGCACAAAGACCGAGAGAGAACAGTGAGCATGTAAGAAAGAATGACAAGCTGAGAGAAAGTAAGTTCGAGCATTTAGAGATGTGATTTAGTGGTACAAACTGACTACAGCAGACAATGACATCAGAATGAAGAAGAAATCTTATAATTTATTTCGTTCTTCAGAATACTGTTGGATGCCTCTGCCTGTTTTCACATGTTCTGTGCCTATAAAGTGTTTTTATTGGCAGTAGCCGATGATGTTGCAAGTTCATTCTTCTCCATGTCATTTTTCTCCGTCTCTCTCACACACACACACACACATTCTGGAACTGCATACTCCAAAACCGAATAATAATCTAGCTGTATGACGCACATGTTTTTCCCCCTTCAAATGAGGGTTGTTCTTTATACTCCTTCTCTCTCTCTCTCTTGTGAGATTTAAGTGAGAGTATCAGATCTCTGTAAAAATGATTTTGGTTCTGAACTGAAACCAGCTCCTCGAAAAGCCTCTGGTTTCCTGTGTTTAAAGACTGAGCGTTAGTGGTTAAAGCTCAGTTGACTATTTGATTTTCTGGTTTGGCAAACCTTAACAAACTTGATTATCACATGAAGTCATTCTTAATTATTTCTCTCTCCATTTACCATATCCAAAGTGTTTGCTTACATACCACGTCTTCATATAGGATGCTACTATGAGCTGAAGAGGAAGTCTTAGTGCAGCATAATATTGAGCTTGAAGCCAAACAGCAGTTAAAATGAACATTGTTACGTAATTTAAGGTATGAGGACATTTATGAGAAAGTTTTGCAACTCAGTATGATTGCATCAGAGACTCCAGCTGTGCTTCAGGTGTTTGTCTGTGTATTTATGTATTTGTACTGCTTACAAATAAATGCTCACCGGATGTGAACTAATCGGACTCTGAAATGCAGAGTTGTAGTCATCAAGACACACACATAACTCACCTCCTCTACAAACATGGGCAGGGCAGGCTGTAACTTGTCTTTTTGCATATATCACCCATAGCAGTGATGTGAGTTGAGTTATTTGCAGAGACAAGGCTGTGTAGATGTGCATGAAAGATTTGCAGATGTCTGGTATTATAACAGTTTCATAGCGGAAACAGCGAGAAAATAGGAAGAAAAGTTGTTTGCTTTATGGATGACTGATTATTAAACAGGCCACAGTTTTCTTTAGATGCCTTTGGGATTGGACTTTGACAAATTTATCTTGAGTTTTACCTAGTCTCTCTGATTCTATCTGTATCAGTTTGCCTATACTGTTGTGTTTGCATTAAGTTCTCGATGTGGTGACTAAAACAATAATGAATTCAAATGAAGGCCTGATAAATCCAATATGGCCTAACAGCAGTTTGAAAGGTGATAAGAACATGTCGACACAAAAGCAGGTTGCAGCATTTCTGACACTCAGTTGTCATCAGTTTCTGATTACTATCTGATGAGTCTTTGCAGGTTCAGGGGTTGTGTTGTGTTGTCAGAGATTAAGGTTGCTCTGTTAGAAACTACACACTACAGTGAATGCAGGTTATTACCAGAGTGCATCCAATATTTGCATTGAAACTTTGCATTACTTTCGAGAAAGGAATTTGCATGGTAGCCTTTACAGTTAGGTACTCCTTACGTAGCTAAATCCTTGGACTATACACAGATTCTGGCTTATTAACAGTAAAACCAAACCTGCCTGAACAGATCATGTAAAATAGCATGGCAGCTTAAAAACACAAAAAGCACACCTGCTTATTCTTGTTCAGGTTTGGTCCAGTGATAAATAACATGACTGGAAAAACTAAAACTAAGCTCAAATACTTTTTTTTAAAATCTACAATTAAAATAAAAAGGTAGATCAGTTTTTTTTTAGTTTATGGTACAGCCCCTTTCCTACATACAATCTTTACTTGTTAATTACTGTTAAGAGATCATGTGTTAACAGGACTTTTTTTTTTAAAAATGCTGGTAAATTTGTTCTGGCAATTTACCAGTAAAAAAGTTGTAACATTCCCAGTAAATGACCAGTAATGTGCTCTGTGTGAACACAGAACAAGATTACCGGTATGAGCATGTACGAGTTCAGAACACACTGACGTAAGACGTCTACTCTGGGCCAATCATAACATGCTGACACAGATGATGCATTTATTCTGTACAACAACATTTTTTCTTTTATAGTTCAGTAGTTCGGTTTAAAGTCATTTAATACGATGTGTCTGGGCCAAAAGCAGCTGTACACAGTATATGTGAAGGTTTTCCACAAAAATGAAAAAAGAAAAAAAAAAAAAAAATCAACAAAAACCATTTACCGGTATTTTGAAGCTGTTGTGTGAATGGTGCTTTACTGGTAAAAAGACGGAACATCATTGCCTGTGTGAACAACACATTTTTGATTTTACCGGTAAAGTCATTCTGGTAATTTTGTGACAATTTACTGGTATTACTGTGTGAAAGGGACTACAGTATACTGTATATGTTGTCTATTTTTATTAAACATGAAAATGGCACTAGATAATACTAGCAATAACACTAGATGTCCTTGAGAAATTAAATGCCAGCGTTTAAATGGTATCAGCTGTCACAATAACTTTGGCAGCACAACAATTCCAAAACTAAAATATAATTAAATACACATTGAAACATTAAAAAAGCACTATGAAACTGAACTAAAACTCACAAAGTGGAAACTAATGAAAGTTACAATAAATTAAAATGACTATTTTTGTGTGTGTGTGTGTGTGTGTGTGTGTGTGTGTGTTTTTTCAGTCCAAATGGCAAACAAAGGTCCATCCTATGGTCTGAGTCGTGAGGTGCAGAGTAAGATTGACAAGAAGTACGATCCAGAGCTGGAGGATCGGCTGGTGCAGTGGATCATCGCTCAGTGTGGGGATTCCGTAGGAAAACCTCAACCTGGAAAACAAGGCTTCCAGCAATGGCTTAAGGATGGATGTGTAAGGCACCACTTATATTAAAGTCTATATGACATCATCACAATCCTTTGACCATTTTAATCATCTATTTTTCTGTCCTCTTATTTGTAGGTTTTATGTGAGCTGATCAACAGTCTCTGTAAGGATACAAAGCTTGTGAAAAAGATCCAAAGCTCTGCAATGGCTTTTAAACAGATGGAGCAGATTTCTCAGTTCCTTGGTGCTGCCGAACGCTACGGGGTCACCAAGTCTGACATGTTTCAAACAGTTGACCTGTGGGAGGGTGAGTGCCTGTTTTTACATCATGTGACCTCTAAATTATGGCATTAAAAACAGACCCGGTATCCACCTTTTTCTGAACGTGGAAGTCTCGCCCGACTGGAGCGGTGCTTTACATTTCCGGTCTCTGGTGTTTCTAGTCAAATGAACATATTTTCCAAGCCGATGATATAACGTGAACGGAAGTTAGAATCCTTCATGGCACTGCTCATCAGTTTATTTACGAAAAAGGTGGATATTTTGGCATATATATATACTATTATAGAATTTATTAGTATTTTGAGTCAGTTTTTATATTTTACTACCAAAAAGGCACCATGTACTGATCTCTACTTGATCTATATGTTTGTGCGTGGATAGGTAAGGACCTTGCCGCTGTGCAAATGACACTGATGTCTTTGGGGAGTCTGGCTGTTACTAAGGGTGATGGCTGCTACCACGGTGACCCCAGTTGGTTTCACAAGTGAGTGTTTTTGTAGTTTCCTCTTCCTGTTCGCAAAATGAACCTGCTGCCATAGCAACCAAATAACAAAAACAAGCCACTGCACTGGCTGATTTGCGGTTGTGGCTTATTGTCATAGCAACGCGATAACAAACACGTATTGGCCAGACATTTTTAATGCATCCAGCATTAAATCAAAAACACAGATAAGTGTGTTTCTCATAGAAATATGTTGTTACTAGATATTAAGAATAAATTTAACAGTTACAGCAGTTATAAACAAATAGACAGTTTCTTTGGTGGCTAAGAGGGAAAGTTACTTGAAAAAAGTAGACTGCTGTTCAAAAACCTGGCGTCTGTAAAAATTTTTTAAAGAAGTCTCTTCTCATCAAGGCTGTATTAATTTGATCAAACATACAGTAAAAACAGAAATTTTGTGAAGTGCTATTAGAATTTAAAATGACTGTTTTCTGTGATAATTTATTATAGAATGCAGTTTATTCTTATAATGACAAAGCTGAATTTTCAGCATCATTACTCTAATCTTTAAAATCACATGATCCTATGGAAATCATTCTAATTTGCTGATTTGCTGTTCAAAAAACATTTATTATGTTCATCAATGTTGGAAACAGTTAATATTTTTGTGGGAACTGTGATACATTTTATTTCTTAGGATTCTTTGATGAATAAATAGCTTTAAAAAAATGTCACATTATGAATGTCTTTACTTTTACATTTGAACAATTTAATGCATAATTGCGGAATAAATTTAATAATTTCGGTAACACTTTAATAAGGTATCATTTGTTAGCATTAGTCAATGTATTAACTAACATGAACGAACAATGAACAATACATTTATTACATTATTTATTAAACTTTGTTAATGTTAATAAAAATACAGTTGTTCATTGTTAGTTCATGTTAGTTAACAGTGCATTAAATAATGTTAACAAGCACAACTTGTGATTTTTAATGCTGAAATTAACATTAACTAAGATTAATAAATGCTGTAGAATTTTTCATTCTTAGTTCATGTTAACTAATTTTGAACCTTATTGTAAAGTGTTACTATAATTTCTTTTTGAAAATTACTAAGCCCAAAGATTTAATCAGTAGAGTATGTTTACCCAAATATTTGTTCTCGTCTTTAAACCAGGAAATCCCAGGAGAACAGGAGGGATTTCAGTGAGGAGCAGCTGAAAGAAGGTCAAAGTGTAATCGGCCTACAGATGGGCACTAACAAAGGGGCATCGCAGGCGGGCATGACTGGTTACGGTCGACCTCGGCAAATCCTGAACAACCAATAAAGGCCTGACAATCCGTGATCTGTCCTTCTTGGCCCATCAGCAGGGCAGATCAGACGTACAGTCTCACTTTAACCTTCAGCAAGCTGGACAATAACAATGAACACACATTGCTTAAACTAAAGTTTACAAATTCGTTCTATCATTTCAAACTAAAAGTGCTCCAGGTGTTTGCTTCAGAAACCAACTATTCCCTACACATGAGCTGTTACCTTATACATTCCATTAGAATTCCATTAGTCTGCTGTAAATTCTATTAGGGTGCAGACAGACATACATTCCATTATTCTATTACATACATTCCAGAGAAACGCATTCTACTGCACTCCATTGGAACAAAATGCCTATAAGGTGAATTCAGCCTTGCATGGTCAGGTGTTGTCTTGTCTTTTGGATCCGATTTGTATACTCCGCTCTATATTCATTTTCTGATCTAAAATCAATATGAAAACAGGGTTTTACATCATTATGTTTATACATTGTACATGAGTGACTAATAATTGATTTTGCTAATAAAAATGTTCAAATCTCATTGTGTTCAGTTGTATTCCAGCCTTTGTTCAGTTTCTCTGCTTATGTAACAATGCTGGCAGTTACAGATGCCAGATAACAGCTTTGCTCGCACCCTTCTGAACCCAACATATTTCTCACTTCATCTCTTTATCCAGCCTGCTTTCTGCTTTTGATGGTTATGTTAGATTGTGTTTTAGTTGTGGAAGAAAGAAAACAGAATTGAAAGGAAGAAAAAGGAGTGAAAGGGAAGCAGATCTTATATGTGAGCAATGTTACGGAATGCCACAGCAATTGCAAAATGCTTTAAAACATGGGGAAAATCATGGGGAGGCAGTGCTTGAGGGTGGAGTCTAGTTTTTTCCTACCATCAGTATTTTTCTCTCACACAGTCCAGATACCAGCAGTTCCATAGCAACAATCTATGTGCAAAATGAATTAAGGCACGAACATGGCCTGAAATTTTTATCTGATCCTGATTAACATACAGAACCAGTCAAAAGTTTAGACACACGACTCTAAATCTACTCTAAGTCTTCATTAGACTTTCCCTACATTTTAGGATAATTATATTAATTTCAGTTCTATTAATAAAAATATAACAATGTAGAAAAACAGGAATTATGTAGTGATCAAAAAAAAAAAAACTAAACAAATCAGTACTTTACCTACATTTTAGGATAATTATATTCATTTCAATTCTATTGATAACAATATAACAATGTAGAAAAACAGGAATTATGTAGTATTATGTAGTTATGTAGTAACATATTTGAACATCTTCCGAGTATATGTCCTTTTTCTAGATTACAGCTCTGCGCAGTCTCAACCAATATGAGGTGCATCCTGGGATGCTTAAAACAAACTGTAACAAATATCATTTTCTTAAAATTGAAGTTTTAGTTTTGTAAACAAATTCATAAGTAGGGATAATTTTATATTTGTCTCCATGCATTCAGGCCAAGTTTATTTTTGTTTTGTTTTTTAAGATCATTAAGGAACAAATATTCAGTTAAGTGTGTCTATACATTTGACTGGTATAGGCATATTTGCACACTCAAAGACAGACATGTATACACACACATACCGTACATATTCACACTGATCGCTGTTCTTTCATAGGCATACCTCCTAAAACAAAACCAGAACACACTCGTAATGCACAACAGTCTCTAAATTAAAATTAGACTAAACTGTTAATGCATTTTTTCTAAATGCATGTTATTGATCTTATTCATTCCTGCATATGATCGGAGACAACAGACTTCCCCAAGCATTTAGTCAGCTTAAACCATTCCCCTTTCTTACAACCAACTGCAAGCTCCTATCAGATTTGCCTCGATCTAGTCAACACTGAATGGGCTGAACAATTCTTTTTCGTTAATTGATTTCACCTACTGTAGATGTACATCACAACACAGAGGAATGCATCAGTCACTACCATTACATTCTGACTTCAAACTGACATGCACATAAAAAAAGTTTGAAATGAGTAGTCCTGAATGAATACATCAAGTCACATTATGAACCCGAGTATTCAGACACAATGGATTTATGTCTGTTTTTATTGTTAGGTTTGTGCAAAGTGTTTGCAAGCAAAAAACAATGTTGTTCTCAGAGGCACACTGGAATGCTATTGTAATCACTGCAAAAGTAATGCACAAGAAAAACATCTGCAAACTCTATAACACCTACGTCTATAACTGACATCCCTTCGTCCTCCCCTTCCTTCCTTTTCTACATCCTGCCTTCACACTTCCTGGTTTGTCCATTACATGATTTAACATATGTCTCTTGTGGCTCAGCAGATAACCAGAATTACATAATAGAAATTCCAATAGCGCCTATGTTAAAACAACAACAACTTCCAGAACAACATACAGCAGCCTAGAAAGAAACATAAAAGGAAAATACCATTATTTTTTATTGTGGTTTTGAAGCTTAATCAACCACAACAAAAGTAGTTTTCATGCAACTAAATGACTTATGACCACTGTGCAAATTACAGATTTGTTAAGATTCATGTGGTTATTGTGTGAAACGATGAACATGGACACATTTTCTGTCCTGTGCTGCCCCCTGCTGTTATACTCAACTGACAGCAACATATCGCCTGTCTAAGCCAGCCTCATAGATTTGATTGACCAATAAGAATAAACTGGTTCATGGAGGTTTCTGCATGGTTTGTATAATTAGTCGCCAACAGAGGGTGCTGTAGCCCTTGGCTGAACATCAGTGAAGAACAAGCATTTCGTTGTACTACCATTAATCATCAACTAAATACACTGGCCGGTGTACTCAATTACTGGGCTGGTCACATTGTTGATTATTTAACAGGATATTGTAATAGTTACTGTTAATGGTAATTAGTATAATTTACATTAAAATACTTATTGTGTAGGCAATCTGCAAATTCTGTAGAGCAGATTAAACATCCAGAAGGAGAACATCAGTAAATCAGTAAGTGTAAATAAATTACGCACAGTGCTGACATACACTTTATAGCCAAAACTTCCTTTTAAATAATGGTTTTGCAATTTCAGTATGACATTCTGCAGAATTACCATAAACTGTTGCAACAGTTTGGAAATATCGTTTTCTAATCCAGCATGACACACTGCCTCCAATACATGTAGAACTTCACTGGATGGTATCCACCTTATTTTTCCCGTAAGAGTGCAGCCATTTGTAAATGTTTTGTGTCTGGCTTCCGGTCTCATCCACTTCTAGCTATTTTTAGCTGCACAAAAAGCTCGTTTTGCTGCTTGATATTGCAAACCGGTGTGTCTTTACCATATTATTTTAATGTTTTATCTTAATTATGAACACACTGGTTTGTAGTGCAAACTGTTTTACTGTTTACTGCACTTCTTCTCGTTATTTTCCTATGGCGGATTATGAACCGGACGTCTAACACATTACCAGAAAACAGCTCACTTCCGCATTGAAAAATAAGGTGAATAAAGTAGCTAACAGAACAGTAATGTAGTCCTAAAGGTGTTTCAACACATCCCCCTCCGCATACATCATTAGCGTTCTTTGTTCCACACACACAAAAGCCCAGATTTCCTGTGAAACTTTCAAACAGCCTTCAAAAACAATCTTCCAAGCTACACAGGTGCAACAGGTTTCTAAGATTAAAACACAACTGAATTAATCCTTTTTCTAATAACCAAGATTAAGTTGCCATTTATTCCTACACAAAGTCAATGAACTGCATAACCTTTAAGATGAAGACGCCCCGTGCTAACACTTAAAACTGCAGTCCGTAAATTTTGCCTTTTTGTCGCCATCTTTGTGTTGAAACCTGCAATAGCAGTTATTTGCCGAATTATCTTCGTTACGTGGGTTGTGCACCGGCAGGGCTTCAGCGCGGATGAATCTAATGTTTTGTGGTTGTCAGTCACAGCACTGATGTAGCAAAGATTCTAACCTACTAATATAGACCTTTTTCCTGAGTAAACGACGAGCGCCGCCATTACGAATTCTAATAACTTCCAATTGGATGCTCTTCTGTTCAGGTTTCCATAGGAACCCATTCAAACAGAATCCATCTGTTTGTAACGTCGGCAGCTCCGTGTCATCTACACACTCATTAAACTTTGAGGAGTGAGTCACTGACAAATGAAGGTCATTGCAACATTGCAAAATGATGGCGCTATGGAGCCATGTGCTTTTTAAAAACATTTTACTAGGTTTAACATTAGATTATCAAATCGGAATATAGGCTAATTTGACTAGAAACACTGGAGACTGGAAACGCAAAGCATTCTTCAAGTTAAAAGTCAGGCATAACGTTCAGGAAAAACAATAAGAATAAAATATAATAAGAATTTAATATAAATATAATGAGTGTGTGCGACGAACAACCGTATAAGTCCAAAAAAAACAAAAAATGAGATAACCATGTGACATTAATTGTATGTGTGAACTTTGTATACAGAAACAGTTTGGGGATATTTTCGCGCGACCAAGAGTCCGCATTTTAAACGTTAAAATAGCGTCACGCGGAAAAACCGTTTATGTCCACAAAGAAAAATGGAGATGCCGCTTGCTGTCATGTCCGCTTCGGACATTAAAAGGCAAAACCTCGGCAAAAAAAGAGAGCCGACATGACCAAATGGAAGGACAGAGTAAGGAAGGCTTTGAGGGATGCTGGAAAACCATATTTGACTCGAAGAGGAGAACAAAAACCAGGGAAAAATCCACCCAAACTGCTGAGTGGAAGAACCGTATATGTGAAGTGATCTCTCTCTCTCTCTCTCTGAACGCGCTAAACACCGCATAAACAGTTAACCTATCAAAATAAACCACATACCATATATAATAAAGCTGTATTCTTTCATATTTCCCGCCAGTCCTGTGTAAAGTACGGCAAGCAGAGTTTATTTGTTTATATATTTATTTATATCGTGAGATGGCGGAGCGCGAGAACAGTTTGAAGTAGTATATACTCAGGTGCGCTGCGCCAGCTTTTCTAAATAAACGACAAGGTGCACTATTGGAGCTGTCTAAACATGCAAGAAGTGATCAAAGGTATCCTATCTGACTAACTTGTTACAGTTATATTTGCGTGTAGCCTAGCCTACTGGGCGTCTACTATAGATCAGTCATGAATAGGTCGAAATGAAAGTTGAGAAAATTATGATATATCTTGTATACCTTATGATATGTTGAATAATATTTAGCTATGATGTATGTCTGCATTGTATTTATTGTTTATTTATTTATTTATTTATTTATTGTTTTTTGTTAATAATTCATTGTTATTGCCTGTACTGTAAGAATGTCTATGTATTATACATTGTTCATACTGTATTGTCTGTTTTTATAATAATAATAATAATAATAATAATAATAAACTAGAAAGAAATGCTTAATATTAACCTGAAGTTTCTGTTACTGTATTAAAACTAAGATAAAGGAATCAGATCTTTAGTGGTTTAAAGTGATATGATGAACTGGAGTTATACTGTTATTCCACACTAACTGGACATATACCGTTCTTCCACATTTCAGAAATATAAATCACAATAACTTTTGATTTTTAATACTGACACTGAAAAATGTTATCTCCTTAGAATTGAGAAGCTTTTGTTGTCTATTTTCAAGTAAAATAAAAATATATAATATAATGTTCACAATCCAAATGAAAAAAAATCTTATTACTCAAAATTTGAAAATATGGACTTGTATGGTTCTTCGTCTCAAGGCCTCAATTATAAATAAGAATTTTCACCGGATACTGTAAACTGAACAAGTAAGCACCATGTCTGCCATTTTGTTCTGGCTGAGGAAAAAACATTCTAATAAATCACGCTACCAATGGTGATTAAATATAACGATCGCTTAGCTCATATCAGATAGTGCAAATTATTATTACTTTTATACTTTGTTCTCAGTTTTTTAATGTTAACAACATCAGCATTGCGTGACTACGTGTATTTCGTGTCTATTAGCATTTCTATGGAATCTAATTTCTGTCATACTATTCGAATTTCATATAAATAAATTGTTTTTTTAACCTAAAAAGCAAATTTCCTTAGAACTGGTTCTCTTTGAAATGTTGTGCTATCTCAGGTATGCTAATTTAATTTCAATCACCTGTGACTGTAATTATTCCAGCTGTGAGAAAAAGCTATAAACGTTCAGCACCACTAGCCTGGATGCCTTCTTTGTGTTTGCAAACCTGAGGTAATGACGCGGAAACATGCTTAAATTCCTACCAGTACCACCCAAATTAAAAAACATTGCTGTTGTGAATGTGTGCCTAAACGAGTGACTAAAACCCCCTTAGCTGTTATAAATTCACTAAAAACCACGGCTTCACAAAGGTTAACTGCTTTTACAAAACGGTTATACATAGTAAAGTTTTAGCAAACTCAAACGGAGCAAATAAAGGCCACATTCATACTATCAGTTTTTGGGAATGACGACCGCATTTACTTACAGGTGTGAGTCTTGCTCCGCTCTCCATTCAAATTTAAAAGCTGCTGTCGGTTAATAATGATTTGATGGATGAACTCAGTTGAACTGTTGTCCTGTCAGAAAGTGATAAGACTTTCAGTTTTACGGACGTCGCCATCTTTGATATTACTTTGGTTAAGGAATATGAGCTTGACTCCGGTTGCACGTTCATACAGACAATATTCGAAAAGCGACTGTAAGCTGCTGTGTGAACGTAACATTTCGAGGTTTTGAAATGCGGTTGTCAATCCCAAAAACTGACAGTGTGAACGTGGCTTTATAATTTACAACAGCTTCAAACGCAGCTCAACCAGTCAGAATTGGACCAGAACTATCTGTTTCATAAACTTATTTTTTGTTGAAACTCTATGTGAACGTAACTAATTTTTACAAAATCACTTCATTACTTTTTCAAACACTTCCCTGTTGAAAAAAACAGCATATGCTGGTAGGTATGTTTTGATGCTGAAATGCTGGTTAGGTAGGTTTTGATGCTGGTTTAAGCTGGTCCTTTGCTGGTTTATGGTGGTCCTTAGCTGGTTTAAGCTGGTCCTTTGCTGGTTTTTGCTGGTCATGTTGCTGGTAACCAGCGTGACTTTACCGGTAAATACACAAATATGCTGTTCACACAGGCAACTGCCTCTGACTTTTTACCGGTAAGAAACCATTCACACATCATCTCCAAAATGACATAAATTCTGTGATGTCAGTCATCCTAAACTATCTTTAAAAGTCTTCATTCACCCGCATAAGTAGAAATGATTTAGATTCACAGTTCTTAAGTCTGAGTGACAGGCATATCAGGGATCCAAAGAAACAAGTTTTTGTTCTTATAAACACCAGATGTGCATACTGTAATAGTATCCAGTCTCTGTTGAAAAAAACCAGCATATGATGGTTAGGTATATTTTGACGCATGGCTGCTTTTTTAAGATGGTTCTAAGCACATGACAAGCTTAAACCAGCATATGACCAGCACATGACCAGTTTAAACCAGGTCATGACCATCTAAGGACCGGCTTAACCCAGCTCAAACCAGCAGTCATGCTTCAAAACATACCTAACCATCATATGCTGATTTTTTCAACAGGCGTTGCAGAGCCGCAGCCCTGATGAATGGAAAAGAAGACTGGGTCTTGAGCGCAATACATTGAAAAAGCTGCGAGACCAGGCACAGTGGTCAAAGATATGCATATTTATACATATTTACATAGAAAAACTAATTGGAGGCAGTGGATGTTTGTAAACAGTTTAGAGTAATCACATCATCTCCATAAGAATGCTATGATTGGCCAGTTTGGACCAAAGCAGACTGTAAGCACGTTCTGCGTGCTCATACTGGTAATCTTCACGTATCAGCGTCAGCTATCTAGTCTGCATTAAATTTTTAGTGTTGAGCTCATGAATTTGATCATATGGTGAGTGTATTTACACGGGTATGTGGTATACGGGATGGCTCACCTTCGACTAATCTTCCGTCATTATATCACTGATGTTTTCATCTTCCACTTTCTGATAAATGGCCACCCATGTGTGGCTGACACGCTTGCTGATGTTCAAAGTTGATGTGTAGCTTTACTTGGAAATGACTTCGTTCGTTTTCCTTATTCCAGTGATTACCGAGGTTGATATCGTAAGATAGTTGAACAGAGGGTTACTGTATTAATGATCTTTATCTGTTCAAGACAACATGGTGTTTCAAAACTGAGATGGGTATAGGCTACTTTATTGCTTCACTGATAATGTTCACAGCTGTCAGTCAATTTAAATCCAGTACTTCACTGTAAAAAATAAAAAGTTGAGTTAACTTAAAAAATTAAGTTAATCTGCTGCACAGCAATTTTGAGTTTACTCAACTTTAAAGGAGGGAAGTTGTGCCAACTCATATATAAAAGTTCAGTGAACTTCAGTGAAGTTGAGTGAACTACCAGTCAGAGTTGGCACAACTTAGTTCTTGAAGTTCAGTAAACTCAAAAATGCTTTGCAGCAGATTAACTTAAATTGTTAAGTTGACTCAACTTAAAATATTAAGGTAACCAGCTGCAAAGCTTTTTTGAGTTTACTGAACTTCAAGAACTAAGTTGTGCCAGTAATTTTTTGCTTGAAGTTCAGTAACCTCAAAAAAGCTTTGCAGCCAGTTGCTTTAGTATTTTAAGCCAACTCAACTGCATTTTTTACTATTTAAATGTATAACTTTAAATCTTACATCCAGACTCTAAGCCACATTGTATGCTCCTCCACATCCTTTAAGAATACAAATGCATGCAGTATGAACAATACTGTAAATATAACACAAACAAGATTTTGTCATCATTACAGAAAGTATTTATTGGCATTCTGCAAAATGAACACAATTTAGCTTTTCTCCACTCAAACTATGATGTAATTAGGATGTGACTATTTACAATAAAAACACTCTTAAACAAAAAACACACACTTAAAAATTATTTTTTTAAGTGCCAGAAAAATGTAACATTAAAAATATTAAAATTCTGCAGCCTTAAGTAAAGTTTTAAATCAAAAGTCACAAAAAAACTTTTATATAATTTAAAGGAAGCTAAACTTTACCGTCATTTTAAACGTTCATCTTCATCAACGTTCATTAAACACACTGGATCAAGAAGCAAAATATTTCAACTAATAACACAACACTTAAAGGAATAATTCAACCAAAATTATTCTGAAAATTTATCATTTACTCACTCCCATGTTGTTCTAAACCGTTGTTCACACTCAACACAAATTAAAATATTTTAATGAAATTTGAGAGACTTCTGTATTGAAAGGCTGTTCACCCAAAACTTCAAAGCGTTCATAAAGAGATCATAAATAATTAAATAAATATATAAGTTAATATGAATTGAACAGTTTAAGTCTCCTGAAGAGACGCAATTGTAGGGATGCATGAAATAGGATTTAGAAAATAGTACATTTGAAAATAGTTTATTTTCATTAATATTAGTATATTTATACCTTTGATACTAGTTTTACTTATTAATATTATTTACATATATTATCTATTAACATTTTTGTTCCCTATCTGTCGTACACTCCGAGTTGTGTCGAGTAGTGTACGACACTAGGGGTCGCTCTTGAGAGCCCAAACACCTCTGACAGTTTTGAGAAAGGCCAATGAAAATTGGGTGTGCAGATTTGCATAGCTGACCACGCCCCGGACGTCCGGGTATAAATAGGGCAGCGTGTGCATCTGCTCACTCGTTCTGTTTTTCGGAGCCGAATGCAGCGTCTCTGCGTGAGAAGCGGCAACATTCACCTCTCTCGTCGTTGGATCTACGGCACAGACAGCGGTCTCTCCCTCTCTGACACTGCTCGTGTTGTGAGAGTCCCCTGGGTGCGTCGACGGCGATCTTCAAGAGAAGATTCTCTTCTGCAGAGAGCAAATTTTCTCTAAAAGAGCTCCACAGACGGATTGTGTGTTTCACGATGCCTTTCCGTCTGTGTCCTACTGGGTGCGGATTCTACCTTTCCCCGAACGATCGGCACGAACGCTGTGTTCAATGCTTGGGGCGTGAGCATGCTGACGCAGCGTTCGCTGAGGGAGGTTGTCAGCACTGCGAAGACATGCCCTTGGGCACACTCCGCTCGAGAGCCGCGTTCTTTTCGAAGAAGCCGCGGCGCTCCTCATCTGCTTCCCGCTCCGGTCCTTCTACTTCCGGGTACGAGGCCGTTGCGATGTGCGTCGAGGAAGAGCGGCAGGTGTTGAGCGAAGTTTTGCCAGTTGCGTCCTCGCAAACCGCTCACCCTGTGTGTCTACCGATTGAGTCTCCGGACGATTTTGAAAGCTCGTCTCAGTATGGGCTGGATCTTTTGTTCGGGGCTCCTGCTGAGGAAAAGGCAGCGTCCGTAGCATCGGAGGGAGAGCCGTCAGAGGCTGACGTCACAACCGAGTTCGCCGCTCCGGCGGTTGAATCTCAGTCTGTGGCAGACGCCGAAATGGCCGCCGCACTACAACGGGCAGCCAAGGAGATCGGGGTTGCGTGGGTTCCCCCGCCCAGCCCTGAGCCTTCAAGGCTGGATGACTGGTTCCTGGGCAGGGGGCGTGACTCGAAGCCACGCTCCTCCCCGGTCCCGTTTTTCCCGGAAGTGCACGAGGAGTTGACGAAATCGTGGAAAGCCCCTCTGTCGGCTCGTTCACGGTACGCTAACTCCCCGTCCCTCACCACCCTCGATGGCGGTCCAGCGAGGGGGTATTCGGAGGTTCCCCAGGTGGAGAGAGCGGTTGCGATGCACTTGTGCCCGCAAAACGCCGCCTCCTGGAGGGGCCGCCCGAGACTCCCGTCCAGGGCCTGTAAGTTTTCGTCTGCGCTTGTAGCGAAGGCTTACGCGGCCTCTGGGCAAGCTGCGTCCGCCCTCCACGCTATGGCGATTTTGCAGGTCTATCAGGCTAAGGTTCTTAAAGACCTGCACGAGGGTGCTCCCGACCCAGAGCTGTTACACGAGCTGCGCTCAGCGACCGACTATGCCTTACGGGCTACGAAGGTTACTGCGCAAGCTCTGGGGCGGGCGATGTCCACTATGGTGGTCCAGGAGCGCCACCTGTGGTTAAACCTGGCCGAGATGCGAGACGCCGAGAAGGTTCGCTTTCTCGACGCTCCCATTTCCCAGGCTGGCCTCTTCGGCGAAACCGTGGAGGAGTTTGCCCAGTTCTCCACCGTGAAACAGCAGACGGAGGCCATCAAGCACATCCTGCCTCGGCGTGCAGCGAGTTCCGGCCCAGCTCAGCCGACGCAGCAGCCTCCGCCTGCTCCCCGCCGTGGAAGGCCCCCTACGAGGGTGGCTCAGACCCCGCAGCCTGCCGGGTCTGCAGCCAGACCCGCCCAACGGTCCAGCACTCGTAGGAAGGTGGCACCGCCAGCTCGTCCTCAGGCCACTAAGAACCCCCGGCAGGTTTCGAAGCGTTCCTGAGACGGGCAGCCCAGGGAGGAGGGATCGTTTGGCCTGTCGGATCCACACTCGACGAGGGGACGAGCGCTGGATTCGGCTTCCACCCGGCTGTCTGCCACCCGGCAGACGGCCACCACTTGGTCAACAAAAGAGCAATTTTCTCCTTCTCTGGGCATATTACACAGCACCCCGACCCTCCGCTCGATGGTCGGATGCTGTCTCCTCCGTTCAGGGCATGCGGTCACACACCTTCTGTGCTCCCTCATGCTCTAGAACAACGGGCTTGGTCAGACGATCTCCCCTGTCGGGTGGATCCTCTGCTAAGCTCGCACGGCTCGGTCTCCCTGGGCAAAGCAGCCAGTGGCCTTCGGGGCTTCTTACCTCCGACCACACGCTGTTTTCCCAGCGAAGGTTCCCCCACCCTTGGTACGTCGAATGTAACTCCTCTGCGGCCCCTAGCGGAGAACTTTCTGGATTGGCTGAATCTCCCCAATCCTTCCCGCTGGCTGCTCAAGACCATTCGGCTCGGCTATGCTATCCAGTTTGCACGTCGTCCGCCCAAGTTCTGCGGTGTTCTCACTACCTCGGTCCAGGGCTCCAACACCGCGGTTCTTCGGGCGGAGATCGCAGTCCTTCTGGCGAAGGGTGCGATAGAAACTGTCCCCTCAGCCGAAATGAAGAAAGGGTTTTACAGCCCCTACTTCATTGTACCCAAGAGGGGTGGTGGGCTCAGACCTATCCTGGATTTGAGGGTTTTGAATCGGGCCCTACTCAAGCTCCCGTTCAAAATGCTGACCCTCAAGCACATTCTTACGTACGTCAGGTTCCAGGATTGGTTTGTGGCGATAGACCTGAAAGACGCGTACTTTCATGTCTCGATCCTTCCAAGACACAGGCCGTTTCTACGGTTTGCCTTCGAAGGACGGGCATATCAGTACAAGGTTCTCCCCTTCGGCCTCTCCCTGTCGCCCCGCGTCTTTACGAAGGTAGCAGAGGCTGCCCTTTCCCCCCTCAGGGAAATGGGCATTCGCATTCTCAACTATCTCGACGACTGGCTGATCCTGGCTCACTCGTTGGATACGGTTTGCGTACACAGGGACATGGTTCTCAACCATTTGGCTCGCTTGGGGCTTCGGGTCAACTGGGAAAAGAGCAAACTCTCCCCGGCGCAGAGGATCTCTTTTCTCGGTGTAGAACTGGACTCGGTCGGCATGTCTGCACGTCTCTCCCCGGAGCGTGCACAGTCAGTTCTGAGATGCGTGGCAACGCTCAGGTGCGGCTCAGCGGTCCCCCTAAAACAGGTTCAGAGGCTCCTAGGGCACATGGCATCCTCAGCCGCGGTCACGCCGTTGGGTTTGATGCACATGAGACCGCTGCAGCATTGGCTCCGTACCCGAGTCCCCAGGAGGGCGTGGCACCACGGCACGTTCCGTGTGAACATCACACCATCGTGCCGCCAGACACTCAGCCCTTGGACGGACATCGTGTTCCTTCGGTCAGGAGTGCCCTTGGAACAGGTGTCCAGACGCGTCGTTGTCACCACGGACGCTTCCAGGACAGGCTGGGGTGCCACCTGCAACGGGCAGGCAGCTTCCGGGGTCTGGGCAGGCCCCCGGCTGCATTGGCACATCAATTGTCTGGAGTTGTTGGCAGTGCTTCTAGCTCTGAGGAGGTTCTGGCCTATGATTCAGAACAAGCACGTGTTGGTCAGGTCGGACAACATGGCGACAGTAGCCTACATCAACCACCAGGGCGGTGTACGTTCCTTTCGCATGTCACAACTAGCCCGCCACCTCCTGCTCTGGAGCCAACACAGACTCAGGTCCTTACGGGCCACTCACATTCCGGGCGATGCCAATCGAGTGGCCGATTCTCTGTCACGACAGGTTTCGCTCGGAGGCGAGTGGAGACTCCACCCTCAGTCGGTTCAACTGATTTGGGATCGATTCGGCCAGGCGCAAGTGGATCTCTTCGCCTCACCGGAATCCACCCACTGCCAGTTGTGGTACGGGCTGACCGAGGCTCCCCTCGGTATAGATGCACTGGCACACAGTTGGCCGAAGGACCGGCTCAAGTATGCGTTTCCCCCGGTGAGTCTGATCGCACAAACTTTGTGCAAAGTCAGGGAGGACAAGGAGCAGGTCCTCTTGGTAGCCCCCTTCTGGCCCAACAGAACCTGGTTCTCGGACCTGGTTCTCCTGGCGTCAGCTCCTCCCTGGCGCATTCCCCTGAGGAAGGACCTCCTTTCCCAGGGGAAGGGCACAATTTGGCACCCGCGCCCCGATCTCTGGAACCTCCACCTGTGGCCCCTGGACGCGACCAGGAGGACTTCAGAGATCTCCCACCATCAGTGGTGAACACACTCATTCAGGCAAGAGCTCCCTCTACCAGGCGGCTGTATGACTCTAAATGGCGCGTGTTTGTGAACTGGTGTTCTGCTCGGCTAAGGGACCCACGGAGTTGCGGCATCGAATCAGTGTTATCCTTCCTCCAGGAGGGCCTGGACAGGCACCTATCTGCCTCGACACTTAAGGTTCATGTGGCCGCTATATCGGCTAATCATGACCTGGTGGGTGGCAGGTCGGTGGGAAAACACGATTTGGTAATCAGGTTTCTGAGAGGAGCCCGGAGACTGAACCCTCCTCGGCCACATCTTATCCCCTCTTGGGACCTTGCTGTGGTTCTCCGGGGCCTACAGCAGGGTCCCTTCGAGCCTCTTCAGTCAGTCAAACTCGATGCTCTCTCCCTAAAGACGGCTCTCCTGACTGCGCTCGCCTCGGTAAAGAGAGTGGGAGACCTCCAAGCCCTCTCCATCAACAGTTCGTGCCTGGAATTCGGACCAGCGGATTCTCACGTCGTCCTGAGACCCCGGCCTGGATACGTGCCCAAAGTCCCCACCACTCCCTTCAGAGACCAGGTGGTGACTTTGCAAGCTATCTCTTCCCAGGAAGATGACCCCAACCTGACCTTGTTATGCCCAGTCCGTGCCCTGCGCATCTACTTGGAACGCACTCAGCCCTTCAGACGTTCTGAACAGCTCTTCGTCTGTTATGGGGGACAGCAGAAGGGGAAGGCTGTCTCCAAACAGAGGATCTCCCACTGGCTGGTGGACGCAATTCGGGTGGCCTACCAGGCCAGAGGCCTACCCTGCCCTCTGGAGGTAAGAGCCCACTCGACTAGGGGCGTCGCTGCCTCGGCAGCCCTGGCAAATGGGGCCTCATTAACAGACATCTGTAGAGCTGCAGGTTGGGCTACACCTAACACATTTGCCAGATTTTACAATTTACGCATGGAGCCAGTGTCAGCTAGAGTCTTGAATACCAGCTCTTGACTCAGTTCTCTGGTTGGTGTAGAGCTTGCTTTAAAGCGCTTCCCCTAACGGTGATTACGCTTCTGAGTTTCAGTAGGTTTCCTAGCGTGAACCCTGGACACCATCTCCATCATTGGCACCTCTGGACGTGGCAGAGTTTTGCGGAGGGACTCGCTACGAATTCGGTCACAAGGTATGGTCACCTTTGTTCTGATTGAATTGTGCCCCATATGTAGTGGCTCCTTATGTGGCCCCATGTGTGTATCCCCACCTATAACTCCTGTAGTGCGGTGTTTCCCCTGAGGACTGGTTGTCTCTAGGGTCTGAGTCTGGTGGTCTCCCCCGGTGTGAGTCCCACCTCAGCCCCCATGTTTAATGTTGTCACTTGTACCCCCCCTGTTGGGCAGGTTGTGAACTCCGTAGCGCCGTTTTTCCTTCGGGGAGGAGGCGCTTTCCCAACGCTCGCAAGACACTCGGCCGCTCTACTGAGGAAGGCCCGGCTGCAGAACCCTGGTACAGGTCAGTCTTGGACGTTGGATGGTCACGGAGGAGGTGAGCTGCACTTCGTTAACACGTTGCCTGTTACTTCTGCGCTTATCACTCGTGACGCGGCCAGTAAGGTGGCGGTTTTCTACGGGGACCCCTAGTGTCGTACACTGCTCGACACAACTCGGAGTGTACGACAGATAGGGAACGTCTCGGTTACGTATGGTAACCCTCGTTCCCTGATGGAGGGAACGGAGACGTTGTGTCTTCCGTGCCACCTTCCTGGACCGCCTCTGAGTGAGTTGAGACCCTCGGCTCCTCAGATCAGAACGAGTGAGCAGATGCACACGCTGCCCTATTTATACCCGGACGTCCGGGGCGTGGTCAGCTATGCAAATCTGCACACCCAATTTTCATTGGCCTTTCTCAAAACTGTCAGAGGTGTTTGGGCTCTCAAGAGCGACCCCTAGTGTCGTACACTACTCGACACAACGTCTCCGTTCCCTCCATCAGGGAACGAGGGTTACCATACGTAACCGAGACGTTTTTCCTATGATGTATTTTAGCCTGTATTAGGGTTTTACACACTCACACAAAAACTAAACAAAACAGCATGTAGTTTCAGTTAGGTACTTTTATTTTTTTTAATTGACATGAACTTGAAGCAAAAATGAAAATGCTCTAAAAACAGTTATTGGCTAAATACAAATAATAAATGACAGTTGACAATGAACATGAAAAAAATACATCAGAAAGTAAAAATAGAAATAGAAAATAAATGACAAAATTTCCAGGAATAATGTATCTTCAGGATCCTCTGTGATGCCTTTAAGCCCATCAATGTGGTGTGATTGAGTGGCAGTTTCTCTGCAGATGATGAGGTTGTGAATATGATGCATCTGAAATACACAGTTGAGTTTACAGTTAAAGAGTGTCCATGTGTTTATGTAAAAACAATTATGCTTATGAAGGCCATAAGCAAAAATTGACATATAAGCAGTATGCCCTTCAAAATATTAAAAAAAAGAAAAAGTGATTTAAAGTGGGATCTTAGGATAGTTTTATATAGCTTTAACACTTAAGCATAGACTCAAGTAATAATTTTAAGAAAAATCTAACAATGAATAAACTCATTACCTCTATTACTTAGTGGAGAAGAGAGTATCCTTAACCGAACAGAGCTGGTCACACAAAAAAAGAACCTAAAAAAAAAGAAAAAGACATTATTGGCAATGGGAAACAAGTTACAATATGAAAGTTAACATTTTATAGACATTGTAAGAAAGAACTTCACCTGTTGAAACTGTGTTGATAGTCTGTGTAGCTGGATAGTTGATGTCCAGAAAATGAGTAATGAGGTGTTTTGACAGTTACAAATTTTTTATTTTTTTTTTTTTTAAAAGCCAGGAATAAAAAAAAAAAAACCTAAACTCGGTTCTAAATAGACCTTTAAAGAACCATCTTTTTAGAGTGTACTTATAATGCAGTGCTAATTGACATAGCTTTTAAGCTATCACTGTATAGAAAACTAAAATATAATACAATTTCTGGGTTTTTTTTTAATACATGTTATATAAGGCTCAAACTCACAGCACTTGCAGAGATGGAGCAGCATTTAGTGTGAAATGCGTGATGTGTAATGTGATCACGTCTCTTCAGAAGACTTTGTTTAAACCATTCGATTCTTATGTATTTGTTTTACAATCTCTTTATGAACATTTTGAAGCATCAGAATTTTAGGTGAATAGTTTTTCAGTGAATGGACAGAAATATCTCAGGTTTCATTAAAAATATCTTCATTTGTGTATTAAAGATGAACAAATGTCTTATGGGTTTGGACCGACATGGCTGTGAGTAAATGATGACAGAATTTTCATTTTTTTGGATGATCTAAATTAAGCCAAAGAGGACAGCAACAGCAGTGGTAAGGCCATGTATATATTCCAACACAATCTGCGTCTCTAGTACTACATCCTAGGCACCTTTAGGTTTGAGTGGATGACAACATCATCTTCCAGTAATAGTTAAGATGCTCATCTTCATACCCTTGGTGTGGACATCCTCTGGCTTTGTGTCCTGCAGTAAAAAAAAAATTATATTTCCTACTAAATATTGACATTAAATGTTTAAAACATAACAAAAATAATAATAATAAAATTCTGGATAAGGACTAGTTTTTACCAGTACAGAAATAAGTCAGAAATAATACAAAAAATACATGTATAAAAAAATACTGCATATCTTCACTGTATGGAATAAACTGACTCTTATTGAAGCTGCTAAATTTGTTCAGTCAAGAGGAGTGAGTGTTGTCTTAGCTTTTATTTATTTATTTATTTATTTTTTATTTTATTTTTTTTGTAACATTAACGGAACAAATATCAGCAGGTTTATGAGGCTAACGTTAACGCACGGATCAAATTTACTGACACACAGGCGATTTTATCTCAGCCGTTGACTCTCATTTCAGACTTACAAGTGATTGTTTATGTAAATAATCACATTTTGACATAACTTTATGTGTATTTGACAATTTAAGCGAACTAAGCTGCTACAGAGAGATGAATCTGTGATCGCATATTTTCTGCACGCTTCGGTTGTGTCAATAAACACGTTTATCATCTTACACGTCTTGCACTTTCACATATATGCACCAGTATCGCGGATTCATAAAAAAACAAAAAACAAAACAACAACAACAACTGTGTGCCAGATAAACTAGTAAGTTATATCGCCTAGCACAACGAAATACAACACATAATTTACCTCTATCTGGTTAATTATATACTCGTTTAATCGACATTTGAACTGTATCTATAAAAATATATCTGTATACATACCTTGCAAATGCTAACGTTAGCTGATAGTGCTTGGAAAAACAAAGCTAGCTAACTAGTTAGCCGCCAGACTTCATTCAACAATGTTTATTCTTTCTTTAAAGAACATTTACAAACCTAACTGTGTAGTTTATTTGGCTTACTTTCTATATTAAATCTGGGCAGAAAGAACTTACCTTAAAAGAAGACATCCACTCCCTTTGCCATCGTTGTTTATGTTTGAAGCAGTAAACTCCGTGTATAGTTCAGCGATGGCACTTTGCGCATGCGCAATAATGTCAAGTTGACCGTTCAAATGAAGAAATAAAAATACTGAGTTTGCTCAACTTTCTTATTTGTGTTCATTGAGAAAAATATAGTAAACATTGAGTTAACTTGTTTTTATGTGTAAACTCAACATTTTGCTTAAAAATGTGTCCACTTGACTTACATTTTTAAACTGTGTGAACAATTTGCAAGTTGGAGTTTTTACAGTGTTGCAACAAACATAACTGTTAACTACAGTACAAACACAAACCCTTATAGTCATCTTAAGTTTCAGACAAGCGTCTACAGGAAAAGGCCTCACAAGATGAATTCAATGACCGTATGCTTGCTTGGGTTATAAAAACACAAATAGGCTATTGTATAAGAATTATTTATTTATACAAATGTACAATTTTACAATGTAAACATTTGATACAAAAATAGGATAAACTTGGGACAACTGGAGTGTTTTTGACATCATATCAGCTAGGGCTGCAATGATTCCTTGATCCTATTCGAGTAAATAAGTTTTAAAAAAATCCTCGATTGCAATTTGCCCGTGTCGAGTAATCGGCAAAATATTAAGTTGCGCATTCCACATATTAAACCCATTTAAAAATCATAATGCATAATGCTGTTAAGAATTCATAAACATTATGATTCAATTAAATAAATATATGCAAAGCCATTGTAATATGTGCACTTTATTTACATGCGTGTAGGTTACATACGTGTGTGTATTAAAGATTAAGTGGACATTTGAATTAAATGTTGTTGAGTCAATATTAAACAAGAATTAGATAGTATAAATTTATAAATCAGATAAATTTATAGTTATCTGATTATTCGATTAATCATCTGAATAATGGACGGATTACTCGATTACCAAAATAATCGTTAACGACAGCCCTAATATCAATATCAGTAAGTGGCCCAACTTGAATTCAACATCATTCAAAATATTCAATTCAACTTTTTGTCCATACATGAAAGCAAATAAGGTCCAAAACAACATCACTGAATGAAGGGAAAAAAAACAGAAATTTTCCAGCGATCTTCTGTTGTGTTCCACAGAAGAAAGGAAGACATACAGTATGAGTTTGTACTGACATGAGGGTGAGTAAATGCTGACAGAATTTTCATTTTTGGAGAGCTATCCTTTTAACAACTTCTTATTTCTAGGCAAGTTGAGTCATAAAGTGAGGAGGGTGTAGATTCCGCACTAGAAACCATAAATATTAAATAAGTATGTTAAAGAAAGTGCTTTGATTTACTATTAGAGGATTGTGGCCTGAAGACATTTGAATGTAGAACACTGTCAAAACAACACTGCTTGTTGCCTGAGTGATAATATAATTCTATAAATACAGTAACTCCCTTTTTCTTGGAGGTAACGGAGTGTGTAATTTGTTATGATGAGCCACCCAAACATCACCATTCCAGTCACTATACATACTCACCAGGCCTAGTCAGCACAGGAAGTGATGATGACCACCAGGAAGGGCTTTGATGTTCTGATTAGGAACTGGACAAATATGGAAATATGTTGTGCAACTACATATCTGTGCACACTGTAGTAGTGGTGGATGTTTGTATATATTATAAAAAAGAAAAAAGAAAAAAAAAGTACACAAACAGAATAGAAATTAAGTTTGATTTTAATAATGTATTTAAAAAAAGTTTGCACTTTTTCCCAAAACTCTATTCCTGATTTCTTCATTTTGTATTTAGCAGTAAAATACTGAAAGAGTAATACATCCAAATGAAACAGCAAAAAAGCTCATAGAAAAATAAAACTGACAAGATCATTGTCATTTAAAAAATTACTGGCTAAAATATCACAATCATTGGCATTTGAAAAATCATCAGCAGAACTGGCAAGATCACTGGCATTTGAAAAATCATCAGCAGAACTGGCAAGATCAGTGGACTTTGAAACATCTTTGAGTAACTTTAAGTGACTTGACGTGCGTAAACACATCACATAATAGTATATTGGCTTTGCAAACGAAGTGGCTCATACATTCAGGGTCAGTGCTGTGGTTCATTTCCACATACGTCCACATACAGTATCCATTTCACAAGATTACTGGTTCTATCAGCTACCACTTACAATACACTAAGCGTGTTAAAGTCTCACTTATGTTTCTGTCTCTGAGTAGTGTGCTTTTACTGCAGTCTGGAACTGCTAAACGGTAATTCAGCGTAGCAGGTCAAAGGGAGCATCACTTGAAAATGGGACTGAGGATAGTGGGCATGGTCTCATTGACCTTCTCCTTGTATAAAGTATAGAGGGCATCCTTTTTGCTGATCTTTCTTATGCAACTGTGGAACAGAACTGAGTTTTAGAATCAATGAAGAACAAACCTATCAAAGAATCTGCAAATGCATCTGTTTCCTTATCAGCCATATACTTACATCTTCCTTAATATCCATAATGAAAGACAGAGGATGATGACTCCAGCAACGCCAATGACCACCAGGCCCACCAGACTGAGATATTTCCATGTTATGATGTCCTGAGTTTCCGTGTCTTCTGGTGGTGACAAGAGGAAAAAGACATTAATGATCAAAAGTTCAAAATAGAAAAGGAAATTCTCTTAAATCAAGAGGTCTAACCTGTACACTTCGTTTGGCTCCAGTTACTCCAAAATCCTTCATCAGCGCAGTACGTGTTCACCTTTGACCTGATTCGAAAGCACGTTTTCTGACTCTCCGCCTGTCTCGGGATGCCATAAGATGTGTCCACTAAATTCTGAAGAACCATCCTTTCCTGAAAGGGAAGAAGAAAGACAACATGGGTGCTTTTGACATTGGATTCCTGTCTTGTTTTGGTGTTTGTATTGGCATACTACACAAATCAATTTTTGGTTTAACAGTGCAATCCAAGATTCAGAATGAAATACGAATGTGAATGGCAGTTGTTCATTTCGACAAGTGTTATTTACAAATTACTGGATGTTACAAAAATAAAAAAAACTTATCATCAATGTTTCTTCAGTCCCTTTTCTGAAAGCATTTTGGATGTATGTTTCCCTTATCTAATTTGATCTGTCTTGCATGGGTCAAATATGAGACACCTAAAATATGCAGCGACAGCCACAAAAAACTGACAACTGCAAATCGGGTTGGCAGAACAGAGCTGAGGATAATGTTTATTTTTACTGTAATATTTATTGAGGATTTTAATCATCTAACTGCACTGGATAGAAGGTAAAAAAAGACAGAATGATTAAAATACCTGCTTTTCTTTGCCATTTTCCATCATAGTGCTGCTCTCCACCTCATATTCCAAGCAGTGTTCTGGCACCTGACCACTAGGTGGTGACCAATCTAACTTCAACCCTTCATCAGTCTCTGAGACATGCACAGAGGAGACCACTGCTGGTTTTACTGCACAGAAAAAGAAAGTGAGAAGAAAATGAGGAATATGTGGTTTAAATGCACGTTACAATTAAGTCAGACCAGGTGCTCATTCAGTATATGTCCCTAGTTTGCAGTTTCTAGATTCCTTGTCAAATTTTTTCTGTCAGGTATAAAGCAGTCTGTACTTACCATGGTTTTGGACCTCGATAGAAAAGTAGGCCGTTGTCAGACTTCCTGCTGGAGACGATCCATTTACACATAAGTTAAACTTTGAGAACTCCAAAAGTGATTCTCGTGGAAACCTGCATCCTCTTCGACCCTCAGATGATATGATGTATTCTGGACATTCCTTTGTTTCATCCATTTCCCTGTGCCTGCAAAAACAGATACACGTTTTCAATAGGTGCAAGGGGTTGCGTACTGTCTGTGCCTCAGGGGAAGCAGAGGACAGGTTGAAGCACAAGTCATTTTACTTGAACATACTGAGTAACCTAATGTAGTTCAGTGTTCAAATGCAAAAACTTCCGCTGTTGTATCTGTTCCATGGAAAGAAAAATAAAACACACAATGTATTTTAGACATTCTTTTGTTTCATTCATTTCCCTAGATATATTTACTCATCAAGTTCAGACATTAAAGTCATAAAGTGTTATTAACCACCCAGCCAAATCGGGATGATAAAAAATAAGTTGTCAAGCTTGTATTCTTTGCTCTCAAAAGCTAGGGCTGTGTCCGCTGTTTGGTACTACATAGTTCACAGTCTTTGTAACCTGTTTTCAGCAATAAATTTCTAACATATATAATATGTTTAGAAATAATTTTATGAATTACCTCTATACAGACTTTAAAGGCACAATATGTAAGTTTTTGCCGCTAGAGGGCACATATTCGAAACAACAAAGAAATAAAGGTGATTGAGTGTTAAATCGTGAGAGTTGTTGTCTTCATCCTCACAGGGCAGAAATCATGTTCACTAATGAGCTAATGTATTAAGACTTATTAAGGTCACTGTAATATGAAGCAGGGTGGGGTTGAAAGTCATAAAAGCGAAACGAGGCCGCTGGAGTGATTGCTAATAGGAGACGAGCACGATACATGGCTAGAAAGAAGCAGAGCTTTTATTATGCCACAATCGAGCGCCGCCGCTTCTTCCGGTCATGCGTATGTAGGAAAAAGCAAATCAGTTTTATCATATTTGAGTGTGTTGAAGTGCTGTTATAATGCCACTCTGCGCGTTCGTCACCTGTCTAATAAAATGCATAACATTTTAAAGTGTCTTTGGGGTTTCCATGTTTTCTACTAAATAAAATGGGAAAATTGAGGGTGTATGACGTCAATGGCAGGCGAAGAAATGATACTAGTTAAAATTGCTTATTTCACTGGATTTAAACATTCTTCGAAACATTTGGGATAATGTAAGTACACAAGTCAGCAAATTATATAACACTGTTCTAGTAGTTTTTGGACATTTTGATCAAAAAAGCTGCAGTCTGTAAGTTTTGCCTCTTTGTCGCCATCTCTGTGTGAAATCTGCAACTGCAGTTATTTGCAGAATCATCATCTGTATGTGGGTTGTGCAGCGGCACGGCTCCTCAGTGTGAATGAGTCTAATGTTTTGAGGTGTATTTGTGGCTGTCAGCAAAGCTACTAGAAGGCAAGCCTGCGACCATGAACCAAAATAAGCGTAATCGCTGCAGCTGACGCTTCTGGTCTGGCAGAGTACATGGGAAAGGAAACCAGAGGCTGTTTTTTAAACAGATGTCAATGCTAAATAAACAGCTTTTTAGAGGAAATGACTTATCATTTAATAAATTAACAGCCTATCTGCTAATCTTCAACATGTTTTACATTAAACAACACTTTTGGATTGAACTATTCTGTTTTATATGTTTTATGTTTTATACTGACTTTCATTCCTATGGTATCCGTAAATGCCGACTGAGTGTTGCACAACTTTCACTGAAATTCAGTGACGTCAATGCTGTAATGTGATCGGTTATTAAGGGGCACATAATACAAGTTAGCTGTTACGCTTTCTCCAGTAGTAAGTAATACAGACCCTCTCATCTCCTAACAGTAAGACAATCTCTGCTGTCTGTCACCGCACTGGTGTGGATATTCACTATACTTCAGAATTACAGATTCTATGTCTTGGAAGTATGACCAAATAAGAATTTATTTATTTTTCGGATATTGTCATCCGAACAAGTAACATGTCTGCCACTTTTGTTTTATATGTGTATATAGTGTGTCTGTATGTCTGCCACTATATACTATGTGTATATAGTGTGTATTAGCGTTACATGCAAATTTACATTTCTGTACAGTCTGATCTGTAATTGTAATACCATTCGAATTTCATATAAAGAAATTGATCTTTTAACTGGTTCTCTTTAAAATACAAATCTTGTGCAATCCCACGTATCTGTAATTAGATACACATTTATACTGGAATCTAATTTCCGTCACATGTGTTTCATTAACACAGTTCTTTCTGGATTACAATCCGCCATCAAAATGATACATTTATTATTCCAACTGCTGTGAGAAAAGGGTATAAATGATACTCACATGTAATATAGCCTGCTAGCTGGGACTATTTCTTTATGTTTACAGACGTAAGTAATAACGCAAAGACGAGTGGTGGCATGTTTGTTTTTCTCACGAAAACCTACCAGTACCACTAAATTTGAAAACATTATTACAAGCTTACCACTGTCAATCGGGCTAAAGTAAGGAGGTAGTTTAGAACACTGGCTGGTTATGTACTTGCTCAAAACTGATTTCGGATCATTTTTAACCAAAAAGTTATGGACTGCGGCTTTAAGTGTACTTATTTTATTACTAAAAATTTGGAATATCGATGTAAAACTGATTTGTTTGTTATTATGTGCATCATTAGAAAGAAAATTCTGCATGCGATTGACCTTAGCAAGAAATTATGACTATATTACAGAATATGAATAGATGTTTGGGTTATACGTGATATTTTGGCATCAATTTAAAGATTCTGTTGTATTTAAATTTACAGACAGAGCTAGACACTGGCTTGTTCCAGCTAAGTAGTCCTGTCTTGACCTGTAGGGCAGTGGAATGCACTGATCAGATCTTAGTGGTTCACCATGAACACCAACCAGATTGGGTTATGTTAACCTTTGCCAAAGGTAAATTTGTGTACTGTACACCCTAGTGAGCATAGCGTTTTTTTTTTTTTCCATGGAACTGATAAAACAGCTGAACTCTATAAGGTTACTTAGTACATTCAAGTAAATTGACTCCCCTGAGGCACAGACATGATGAGTGCACAAGCCCTTAATGCCCCTGTGAAAGCATTTGGAATTTGTAAGCAGCATTTTAGATGGAAGTGCTCACCAGTAATAGAGGTAATGCTGCGAATTTGGAGGCTGGACAGGTCCTGACTCCCAAGTGCATTCCATGTACTCCTTCCCGTAGTAGACACAGTGAAAATCTCTTATTCGGGATCCTGCCACACCTGAGACAGGTGATAACATGTTATTTAATAGGTGATAAATATTAGGACAATAACCAGTAGAAATTATACAGAAAGAAAAATGTAGTCTTCATGTAATTTTAGTGAATATTTTATGATATGCTATATTATAGCAGCATTCGTAACATTGGAATTGCAGTTCTGCAAAAGAAGTTAATATTGCAACTTGGTTTCCTCAAACTCAGTCAATTAAATTTGTTATTATTAAATTTAACGTGTAATCCAATAGTTAGGCCTATATTAAGATTTACACTACCAGTGTAAGATTTTGAATTGCTCACCAAGCCTGAATTTACTTGATCCAAAGTACAGCAAAATATTTTTACTATTATTTTTTACTATTTTGCTTCTCAAAAAACATTTATTATTATTATTATTATTATTATTATTATATAATTATATAAGTTCAGAAGAACAGCATTTAAAATAAAAATCTTTTGTAACATTAGAAATGTCTTTATCATCACTTATGAGCAATTTAAAACATTTAAAACACTGCTAAATAAAAGTAATCATATATATAATTTCTGTCACAACCCTGTGGACTGTTTTGTTGGTTTCGCCCTTCTGTGCCCTTATTTGGTCTTTCCTGTTCCGGTTCTTGTTTAGTCATTAGTGGTTTATTATCTACACCTGTCTTTGTCTCGTTTGCCACCCCTTTATAAGTTTGAGTCAGTGCCTTGGTTCTCATCCGTTCTTAAAGTTATGTTGGTGTGTGTTTCCCCTGCTGTTCCTGTCTGGATTATATCAAAGCCCCTTTTTGTTATATTTCGTCGTCCTACGTCTTCCTCCTACACACAACCTGACAGAAGAACGGACCTAACAATATGACGGCTGAGGAAGCTCTGTGTGGTTTGCGGCAGGGCGGTCGGAAGTTGGACCGGTATGTGGAGGATTTCCTCACACACGGGAAGATCGCAACAGATAGTCTTGTGTCCAGCCCCAGCTGAAAACACACACCTAGTGCAGCGTCATGCCAGCTCAGCTGATTAGCGAGCTCGAGGAAGTCCTCCACATATCGCTCATAGTTATAGAGTTCCGCTGTTTTATCAGTATAACAAATGTGACAATTTCACCCCACCCAAATGCTTTTGCTGTATTTTGGATCATATAAACGCAACTTCTTTCAAAAAACATAACTCTTTTGACTGCTAGTGTGTTTTATCAGTTTCCTAGAAAGAACTCGTGCAACAGCTGGTTCACTCCTCAAAAGCAATTTCCATGAAAACAGGCCAAAAATATTATGAAAATGTTCCAGATAGGTGTGTTTAGACTAGCATGCTCCTTTTTTCACTTTTGGCATTTTGTTTATGCAATACACTTCAAAATAAAAGGCTAGGAACAGCTGTGGAAAATATTCACGTGTCAGTTTAAGCGATTTTGAGTTCAATTTTTTTGAGTAATTATTTATGTTTAAATAATACATTTATATGTCTGAAAGTCCAAAGAATCACGCCACACAAAAAGAAGCCAACATATTCATACTTAAGCAATTCATTACAGTACGTTTGCATGGGTTTGCTGATGTTTGTAGACAGTGTTGGGGAAAGCTACTTTTAAAAGAATGCATTAAAATATTGAGTTACTCCCTAAAAAAGTAACTAATTACGTTACTTAGTTACTTTTTATAGAAAGTAATGCATTACATTACTTTTGCGTTACTTTTTAAATCTGGGCAGGGCTTGCTTGTTTGTTTTTAAAATAAAAAGTTAAATTTTTGGCAAATTTAAAAGCCTTTTTACACCAAAAGCTTCAGGCTTCGAGAAAAGTGAATTCACATCTGTACAGTAGACCACAGAAGAAAAAAAATGAACTCTTCAGCAATATAAAAAAAAGGAAAACAAATGTTAGATTATTTTTAGTAATTTTTCCTTATTAGTATGAGTGAATTGAATGAGTGAATGAGTGAATAAAATGGTATTAAATGCATAAAGGATATTTGCATTGTTTAACATATTTAATTATTGCAGGTGTGCGTCATATTCAGAGTTGAATTTCACTGTTTTTATTCATTTTGAGGAATACTGAATCTGTTTTTTGTGAGTGAGATGAATTAATGCATGTTCACATTTATTCTAAAACTAATATCTTACTCCTGATTTCTCTCAACATAGGGAAAGGAGAGCTTTTAATCAATAAATTGGGGGAAAAGTAACTGGCATTACTTATTTGAAAAAAGTAAAAGATATTTTCTTGTCAATTAAAAAGTAATGCGTTACTTTACTAGTTACTTGGAAAAAGTAATAATATTACGTAACTTGTGTTACTTGTAATGCATTACCCCCAACACTGTTTGTAGAGTATTTCTGTGCAATCTGTTTTTTGTTCCTAATTTGTTATTTTCATTATCTGGAGCTTACAAGCAGATATTCGCAAGGAAGCAGACATTTTTAGTTACCGACGCGATTGTAGAAATGCTCTATTTCCTGCCAGCCATGAATGTTTTCGCCGGCAAAATTATCGCTAACAGGAATTACAGAGATTAGTAACTTGATTGATCATGTGACCTGCTATAATGGTTATTTTTAAAAGGTTATTTTTAGAGGTAAAATGATTGTGATTAAAAAATGTAAAGAATAAAATGAGGGCTTCATATAGATTCCTTGCAATCGCAATACACTATGTATGGTTACTGTAGGTTTTAAATCTTTACCTGTAGGTTCTGGTGTGTAGACCCACTCTGTCTCCTCCCCTTGGACCTCTGTCCCATTGGTGCAGGCACACTTCAGCAAAGTGAGTATTCTCAACTTGACTGGTTTCTCAAGATCAAACTGAGCAGCATAAGTCAGCTTGACAGTTCGGACACTCTGCACAACACAAAACAAGGGCAATTTTGAGTCATGAACCACTGCATGAATAAGGCTGCTTTGGTTCGAAGATGCTGTAGAACAAATATGTCTCTCTGAATACTAAATACATCACCCGCAGGGAGTTGTTCTCTCTGAGGAGTTGCATTAAATAGATCACAGATTTTGGCTCTGATTTAAAAGAGTTACAGATTGAGTTTCATGGAACACTGAAATGCCTTTAGTTTACTAAACCATGATTTATGAAGAGAGAAAATACATATTTACTGACTTGGCTCTGAACCATCTTTTTTCCCCAGTTATAGCACTAAATGTTATTTACAAATTCAGTTTGCTTTCAAAACAAAGTTGATGTATAACAAGTCTAAACGTTTAGCTTTAGTAATGTGATGTCAGAACAATTTCAGAGAAGCAACCAAAAAAAACTAACTCTCGATTCATCATAGCATAGTTATTTCAAACACTTCTGAGTGTAGCACGCATGTGTAAAATACACTTCTCTACCACAACGTTTTGTGGATTTGTGGTTTTGTGAAATGAATGCTTATGTGCTGAAAGGAAAACAAACGAGGCTGTGTGTCGTGTGTTTTGTGGGTTCCCAAGGATTCTTACCCTCCATCGTTCCTCATAGGTGTCGTAGTATCTGAGCTGGTATCGCACTGTGCAGTCTGTAAGGTTCTGAAGGCCAGCTGGCCGAGTCCAGTGGATACTGATGTAACCCAGGAAGCCAGGGTCTGATATCTCAATATTGGCAGGTGGACCCACTGTGGGAAATTAACACTGTAAGTCTGTGAACAATGTTGATTGCACTAACAACTCTTGGCTTGAAGACAGACCAAGCACCTGCATTAAACATGCAGTTGTAATTCTAAACTCAAATCTAATCCCATGAGTCACACTGTTTGTGTGCGCATGAGGGCAACAGTTGTGAAATCCAGTGAACTCAGCCAAACTATTAGTGATCTACGACACAATGTCATGCTAAAACCTCTGTCTGTCTGGTCATCAAGTTAAGCAACGCGGAAATGATGTCAAAGGAAAACGTAAATGGTGTGTCAAATGATAAAGGCAGTTGAATTTAAGAAATATCATATATGTTCACTATTATATGCTTACCCACACTCTACAAAAAGATGGTTCTTTAATGCTTCTTTACACATAGTAATAGTTCTATTTATAGTCACATTGTTAGTTTAGGGTTGTTTATTCCCAACTTTTTAAAAAACTCTGTACCTGTCAGAAAACCTTTTCAAACCCACCTCACTACTGATTTTGGGAGCTCAACTATCCAACTCTCAACAGACACTTGAAATTCTGATGTCCAAAATGTAAAATTTTAAACAGGTTTTCTACCAGTTTTTTATCAGAACATGTGTGATCAGCTGGAACCAGCTTCATTGAGGTTATTTCTCTCATCTTCTCCACTAAGCAACTAAGTGACAGAGATTTTGAGTTTATGATCTGTGTTCTTATCAAGTTTTCAATTATTACTTGGGGTTATGCATAACCATTCCCAGTCGCAAGAACGTTTTTACTAACTAACATTACCAAAGATTAATAAATAGTGTAATAAATGTATTGTTCATTGTTTATTCATGTTAGTTAATACATTAACTAATGCTAACAAATTACACCTTATTGTGAAGTTAAGTGATTTATTGATGTAACTGTTCAGTCATTTGTACTACAATTTTCCATATCTAGTTAATGTTTTTTTAAAGTGTAAAACGCTAATAGAGACTACAAAGTTTAAAACCGGGTAGAGAAATGTGTAAAGGGATAATATTAATTAATAAATTAAAAAATGATATTAATGAAAATAAACTAGCATTAAAAGATTCTTTATAGCACTCTCAAAGCATGGTTCATTATATGGAACCTTCTAAAAAGGGTTACATTTATCAGTTCCTTTTACATTTATCAGTTCCAGTTCAGTTTTTTTTAACATTTCAGTGGAATCAGCGAGGAAGCTTACCCGCCACTCCACAGGCTGTGACCTCTGATGTAGAGACAGGCTCCTGAGTCAGCAAAAGCAGAGTGAATGCAGAGAGCCATGCAGGAACCTTATCCAGCAGCAACATGTTCTTCTGAAGGGCTGTTATCAGTGTCTAGAGAGGAATAAAGCATTGAACATTTACATCAATTACATCTCTCTTCGCACTTGTTTTTGTTATGTTTAGAGTGATGTAATGTGGCAGTGATCTGCAATCATGATAAAATAATACATTGTCTTTAAATGGGAGGTGTTTAGATCACCCACGCTGTCTCCAGTCTTTTTTCCACATGTGAATGGAAAATGAATAACCGCTGTCACATATTAAACGCTCACGCATAAGGTGTGGCTACCTCGATTTGGTATAGCCTGCTTTTTACCATGTCAGATCTTGGCATTTTAACCTTAAAACAGCTGTTCTGCATCACTCTGTATTTGGCTAGTTCTTTGCCTTAAAGAGACAGCTTATTCAAAAATAAATATTCTTTTATTTACACAGGTTTTTTTTGAAAAATATTGGTAACTTAGCAGTTTGGTGTCCATTAACGTTAATTATATGGACAGAAAAATAATCATCTTTAATGTTGGATACAAGAAAGAAAGTCTACATGAGGTTGAGCAAATGATTCAGTGAACTATCCATTCTCAAATCTGATTTTCTGCACAAATATACATTAAAAATAGAAGAGAAAGCAAATGATAGACCATATACTGTAAATTCAGCATATAAATGGAACATACATTAAAAAAACAAAAGTTGATATTTTGTTCAAATCAAAGGTTGTTACATAAACAGAATGACAGAATGTATTTTTATTTTTTACATAATTTAAAAAAATACACAAATATTACATTAGATTTTCATTATGTTTAAACTGACATTAAATAAATTATATATATTATATATAGAAATTTCTGTAGATATTCAATTTCAAGATGTTCACAATCAATTATAATGATCAAAGATGCAGACAAAATTGTCATAGTTGTATTGTATGTTCTGTTATTTGTATTTCTTTCAGGAGTTCTTGTTTTGAATATATTAAAAGGTATTATAAACTAAGATAAACTATTCACAAATATTCGTAAGTGTTGATATCTGAACACACACAAACAAATATAAAGCGTTACAGAGTGGATTTAGGTAAATTAGGCCACACAGTAAACCTAAATTCAATTTATATACATAAAGCTGATCTGAAAATGGGCTAAAAAATGGAGGTAGGCAAAACATCTACATGATACAGCTACTACAGCCCAAAAGAACAAGGTAAACAAGTATACTCACTGTCACTGTTCTGTAATATAAAGATCCTGATGTTATGAGTCCATATAGTTGCCTTAGGATGGTCTGAATGAAGTTGAGCTTAATGTTCTCGCATTTTGTTGGCTACAGCACCTCTGACTCACTGCGTTTGCGCGCTTGTGCGCGAGTTATCGTGGCATTGTTCACAGACTGCCTACTTAGTACACACAGCATTTTCCTTGAACAACATACACCCCACACTGCCAAGATAGGTAATTCCATCGAAAGGTTTAATTAAATACTTGTGGTTTTGTCATTTGTTGTGAACGTTCGAGAGCTGTTTAAAAAGATTTACTGTTATAAAAAACACCCGTGTTATTCGTGCGTGCTTTCTGTGTAGCTACGTGTGTCATGCGCTGAGAATCAGCTCTGTTAGGCTAATAAGTGTTTACTCTGGTTTACTCTGTTTAATGTGCTTCAGATACGGCCACTTTAAGACAAACCCCCACATCGTCTCTTTAAAAAAAACTTTTCACAAGTCTATTTGCAAGAGAAATGTTTATGCTGAATAAGCTCTGAGTCCTTTCAGCTCCCACAAGTACAAACATTTATCTTTTTTTTTTTTTTTTTTTCTTTTTTTTTAAAACGTTCCCTCAGGGGTTTATACTGATGGGAAACAGCACGTCTGCAATTAGCTTCAAAAAAATTGATATTGTGCTCAGATTTGAACACACACATCATTGGGCTTCAAAAGCGGATATGCTATAAAAGATACCAGGTTTATAGTTTATAGACCATGAAAATAATACCATTAAGTATTATTTTATATTAATGAAAGAAAGAGCTAAATAGACATAATCGCGCGCTTCATGGTCTATAAACTACAGTAAACAGTACAAGTAGCAGTACACACGTAGAATGATCTCAAATATCTAACGTCGTAAATTAAGTAGTAAAATTAGCTTACAGCAACACGTTCTCTCTTGGTACTGTTTATGTAAATGAGTTCATATCTCATAAATACAAACTGTATTGGACAAGGATTTGAATGACTCTTTCAAGTTATTCAGCTACTAAACTCTTCAGAGTTGCTGAGAGCTGCAAACAGCATCTAGTGTCTATTTTTTATAAGTAGTATAATTTTTTGTTCACAAGAGTATCTCGAAAAGAGCACAACCCTTCCTTCCTGGCCCCCTGTCTTGGATGATTCTCTGGAAAAAAGACAGGAGCTTTCTTTGGAAATTTATTAATGCTGCAGATGTCAGATGGTCACATCTCATACTATACCTCTTCGCTTAACCATTTTCAAGCATTGCTTATTTTAGTTTGACACTTAGAGGGTGTCTGTATTTTCTCCTCCTGTCATGTTACTGCAGTGAATAAGCACAAAGAAAATGACAAAGACGCAATGAAACACTGTAAAAGGTCCATTTATTCCAATATTTTGACCTTCCTTTTTAGGAAACACCCTAATGTGTTGAAACATAGATTATGTACATGAACGATGGTATGATCCAGACATGCAATCCAGTTGTCATACAAAAACATTTATTTATACATACAGTACGCACTGCGTAGGAGTCGTCTCCTGTCTATTACTTTTTAATCAACACTTCTTTTTACAAACGGAATAGTTTCCAATCAACATAATTGTGAACCAGAGCTGTCGAGTGATTATTTCAAACTTTGTCAAGAGAAAACGTGAATGTTTTGTGTTAAAATAGCACTCTCAATGAACAGTGTGAATGTGCATATTCAGTATGAGGTGTCTACTTGTTTCCCACAATGCAAAAACCCATCTCTGCTACAGTTCAATCATTATTGTTACTGCATACAACAGCATATTATTAAAATCGCAGCATGCAGTATGCAGTCTACACCCTGTAGCAGGTGACCTATTTTATGAGTTTTCTAAGTGATGGCAGTGGTAGTGACAGATGCCTAATTGGGAAACTGTGTCATAAATATTGAAGACAAGCAGGCAGAAACAGCAAAATTAGAAGGTGTGGAATGTGAAACTAAAACAGAAGGACATTTTATTAACTTGTAACCTGTAGAAAACCCTTTAGATTCTTGGCTGAGATTGTGTCAAGGAGGCAATATGCCTCAGGAAATGCTGTCACCAATCCATCCATCACATATCTCTGGAATTGAACCAGACGTATCTGCTACGGCGTGTGGTGCAAGATGAGGGAGTAAGATATGTTGGTTCTAAAACTCCTTTCCACAGAACAAGATGTCAACAGTTGCTAATGCTGCCAAATAAGCGTACTGTAACTTTTTGAAAGGCATAAGTCAATAAACAGCATTTTCTTTTCAAAACACCACCAGACAGGCTAACTTTCAAGACATGTTAGAAGTGACTAAATAGCCATAACTGCAGTAAGAGAAACAAAAATACACAGTGAACAGTAACCAGTGGTAAAAGTGTTCGAATAACAACACCATGAAGTGGCTTAAGACAACAGGATTTACGTTTGCATGCACTGTCCACTCGTGCGGAACAGAGCAAGTGTTTTCAAATTATTCTTATGGGAGGAAAGCTTCACGCTCACCCGGTGAATTGTGGGATTGACAGAAAGCGTTGGGAGAATTCGAGAGCATCAAAAACGTTTTTGTGCAAATGTCAAGCAAAAGACACTTATGATGATCATTAAATTGGTCATGCACTAAAATAAACATACATACAACAGACACACCCTAAAGCAGAGGACATTTAGTGTAAATCAGGTTAGATGGCATTTTTATTTAAAGTGGGTGAAAACGAGGGTGTAAGAGATAGACTTACAGTCTTTATAATTGTACGCACTGTATAAAGGTGAAACATCACAGTTTTCAGAACGTCTATTCCTCACATCGTTTTCATTCCTGCCAAACACTGGATTAGTTGAAAGGATTAGTTCACTGCTGAATTTTCCTGGTGATTTACCCACCCCCATATCATGCAAGATGTTCATGTCTTTCTTTGTTCGGTTGAAAAGAAGTTAAGGTTTTTGAGGAAAACATTCTAGATTATTACTCCATATAGTGGATGTTAATGGTGACCAACAGGTTGAAGGTCCAAATTGCAGTTTCAACACAGCCTCAAAGGGCTTTAAACGAGCCCAGCAGAGGTATAAGGGTTTATCTAGTGAAACAATCGGTCATTTTCTGAAAAAAAAAAAAAAAAAAAAACATTTATATACTTTTTAGCAACAAATGCATATCTTGTACTAGGCTCTGCGATGTGCGCCTGCGACTTCACGCATTACGTAATCACTATGGAAATGTCACGCATGGTTAGTTCTTCATCTGTGTACTTCAGTTCAAAATAAAAACTAAAAACTAATGATAAAAACTGTAAAAATGCTACAGTAAAAACCTGTTAAATGGTTAACCGTAAGTTCTGCTACTATATACGGTGAAAAACTGTATTGGAAATTGCATGTAATTTTACAGTAGTATACCATTTTTGGAAGTGAAAAAGAACATAAATTTACAGTGAATAAACATGACATTCCCATTAATTACCTGCATTACATTTTTTACAGTTTTTTTTTTTTTGTTGAAATAACTGTTTCTTAGTTTTTTTCTTATCAGTTTTGTACATTAGGGTTGTATGTTACATCTAATGTTGTTAATGTTTATTGCATTATTTCAGTTTCATGTGTGTTACCATGATGGTGTTTAGTGTCTGTGTGAATGACACTGTCCACCATATTTTAATAATTAAAAGGAGCTTGTGATGGGCTTTGGTTCTTCATGTGACTTTCTCATCACTGCCTGCTTTTGGTGGTAATCAGTGTATTACAAAGGTACAAAACAGATTTCAGTACTTCAATAGGTTGGTACATTAACATTATATCAATTATTCAAATTACGGTATGTAAATGTACATTTAAGTTAAAACCTTAGAACTTAAAACAATGCTACCATATTTTTTACGGTAAAATTCTGGACACGACAGCTGCCATTTTTTTACCATAAATTTTACAGATTTTTTTTACAGTGTAGTGTACACTGTAAAAAAATCCCTAAATTTTACGTTAAAAAATGGTTGAACTTAAATTTACATTTAAATACCATAATTTCATTAACTGATGTAATGTTAATGTACCAACCTATTGAAGTACTGAAATCTGTTTTGTGTCTTTGTAATACGCTGATAACCACCAAAAGCAAGTGTTGATGAGAAAGTCACATGATATACATATACAAAAGGTGCACAGTGTCACACTAAACACCAACATGGTAACACACATGAAACTGAAATAATGCAATAAACATTAATTTAACAACATTGTATAAAGCATACTACCCTGGTGTACAAAACTGATAAGACAAAACCAAGAAAAAACAGTTATTTCAACAACAAAACATCACAAAATGTAACACAGCGAATTCTGGGAATGTCAATTTACGGTTATTCACTGTAAATTTTACATTCTTTTTCACTTCCAAAAACGGTAGTTTACTACCGTAAAATTACATGCAATGTCAAATAAAGTTGTTCACCGTATATAACAGGGGAGCTTACCGTTTTTACTGTAGCATTTTTACCTTTTTTACCGTTACATTCACAGCCATTTTTTACAGTCTATGGAGAAAAAAAATCCAAAATCATCTGACATCATTGTTTTACCTTTTTTTTTTGTAAAGGCTGTTTGATTTTCTTTGCATGTTTGCTTTGAATGTGCACTGGGTTGGTACTTTCACCAACATCACACGTGACCTTTCCAACGTGACTATGTAATGCATAGTCAAGTCAAGCTAGTGCAAGACAGGCATTTGTGGTTAAAAAGTATAATGTTTTTTTTGTTTTTTTTTTAGAAAATGACCACAATCCTCAGCTGGGATCGTGTAGAGGTCTTTGAAGCTGCAATTTGGACCTTCAACCCGTTGACGACTACTGAAGTCCACTATATGGAGAAAAATCCTGGAAAGTTTTTCTCAAAAAACATTCGAAATCTATTTTCAACTGAAGAAAGAAAGACATGAACATCGTGGATAACATGGGGTAAACAAATTATCAGGAACTTTTAAATATGTGGAGAAATCACTTACTGATGCACCACATGTACAGTCTATCCACAAAACAGGACATGTAAACACTGCCATCTGATCTTCTAAAAATAGCGGCTTTCTGGTGTGCATGTAAACACAGTGACATATAGAAATTGCCTGCGAGGAACTTCCAAAGCTACAACCTGTTAAGATGACTGCCCCAGTTTCCATGTTTGGAAATGAATAAATTACACTCCAGAATTTCTGAAAAGTATTGCTGATTTTTGGACAATACAGTTAATGTAGTTCTGAGGTTGATAAAGAAGTAAATAGATAAAGAAATAAATAAATAAAACATACAAAAGTACATAAAAGTAAATAAATAAATTTGCAGATAAAACAAATGAAAACTATTTGTACATATTTTAAAATTTCTATAAACCTTCACAGTTTACTGTGGTGAACGAACTGCTGCACATCAAACCCTTTACTTAATTCAGTTTTCCAAGTATCAAAGACTCTCCTGATTTGCCTTTCTATGAAGGAGTTTTTCTTTACAAATCACAAATTCTTTAGCTGATTGTGTATCTAATCATACAATCAAATGCACCGTTATTTCATTATTGAACTGTTCTTACTCTGTAATTATAATTAGTCTTTGCAAATGTTAACAATTTACCTATGTTTAGTGCTAAAGCTTTCCATACCTGCCCAGACCTGCACAACAGATGAAAGTATAGCACAATGCACTTACACTGGTACGCATGAAACTTTATCATGTTGTGAATTCCTGTCACACGCATCATATGAGAACTAAAGCACTAAATAAAACCTGTGAGAAAAATACTCATGAAAACAAACATTAGGCAAAGCCGGCATTTACGTAAAAGAAAACAGAAAAGTCTTTGTTTTGCATGGCCACGTGAGCAGTATCTTCACTGTCAAGCGCCCAGGCATGCAGAAAGACATGATTACTTTCTAATGCAGTGCCGATGACTCACCTGACTGCAATACATCAACAGCTTCGACAGCAGTGTCAGTTTTTATGGCAACACTTTCCTTTCCAGGTGTCCTCGCTATTGGTCTGGTTGTTATTACATGCACATCAATACATGTCTCTGCCCCACTTACTTCTTTAAAGAGACAGGAAACAACAGTCAGAATGTAACAAGATGTTTGACAGCTCTTAGTGACTTCATACAGGAGAGGGCACTGAACATCATCTTCCCTCTGGTCCAGAATCGGCCAGACAGCTGCAGGCTTTTCTCCTGTCCTCGCCCGCTGGGGGCTCACCGGTCAAAGAGAAGAGTGAACACGAGAGAGATGAGAAGTAGACACAAAATAAAGGAGACCGAGGCGTCCAGCATTGAGAGGGGACGGACGGCATTGCCAGTTGCAGAATAGAAACAGGTGTTTCCCCTCAGAATGAAATCTGTGGCTTTAAGAATTACATTTTCCCTCATATAGGGCAAGATATTGAAGGTTTAAAATGTCTAGACCGCTCCAGAGAGGCTTGTAAGAGGTAGGGGGAAGCCGACCTGTTCACCACAGTTGTGAAGGGTGAAGGGTCATGACCTCCCCAATAGTAGGTCAAAGATCAGCATTGAGAGTGAGGAGTGAGAATGAGGTGGTAAGGCAGGGTAAAGGGATGCTAGTAGACGTCCCATGATCGAGCGATGCTACATGGTAGAAAGTTGGTTGGGTTTTGATGACGGAAGATCCAGCAGTGCCTGTACAGTGACACCAACCTTTACCAGACCTCGCTCCTCTAGGATGTGATGCGGCAAACACAACTTGTCCTGTTTAAAAACACAAGTAAACGTAAGTATGAATAAAGAACAATGGCAGGTTTTCTAAACCTAAATACCTTGTGAAAATGACGATTAAGTAGTGGTAATAGTAATAGTAGTTAGTAGGCAATAGTAGGCAATTTTATGGCAAAAACTGAGCTGGGATAATATAAAAATTACATAAAATAAAAACCAAGCAAACACAAAAATTAAAATCAATACACAAAAATTCTGGGAAAATCTTACAAAACAAATCCCAGAGTAAGTGTACTTTATAAAAAAGTTTTCTACCGAGACAAAAAGATGATTAAAAGACGGTACAACAAACATAAATTGGCATTACAGCAGTTCAATACACTACTGTTCAAATGTTTGGCGTCTGTAATATTTATGAATATTTGTGAAATGTTATTACAATTTAAAATAACTTTTCTATTTAAATATATTTTTAAATGTAATTTTTTTTTCTGTGATGTCATTCTTGTAGTCTTCAGTGTCACATGATCCTTTGGAAATCATTCTAATATGCTGATTTGCTGCTCAAGAAATACTACTTGGGTAGCTGACAAATAAAATTTGGACTGGGTCCTATGGTGTGACGAAAAAAAATGCACGAAAAAAAAAAACGTAACATAAAAATAACATGAGAAAATGTATCTTCATTCTTACAGTTACAAATAGCATGAGAGAGGTTTATCTTCAGTGTTAGAGGTTAATTTTTTTTTTTTCCATTTTTCCATCACACCACAGGACACATTGATACGTCAACTACCCACTTATAAATGTTGAAAATAGTGGTTAGAGACATGCACGGGCCTCAAATCTAGGCCCTAGCCCGGCCCTTGTCTGACAGCTTATCAGAATTCTCGGCCCGACCCGAGCCCATCTTTTTTTCCCCTTCTCCCAAAACAGCTTATACTACTGTTTCAGCAGTTTAAATAGTTCATATTTGTATGTAATGGCAAAGTGATTATATTTCGTTTTTTAAGTTCATTTTGAAAAAAAAAAAAAAAAATTTTCTAAACAAAGTTTTTAGTGAGTCAAGATCGTCAACTTCATCCTTGCTACACTGATTCAGAAAACACTAGTTTATTAATAAATAATTCAAATATCTCCTTAATATTTCCCCTGACACATTCACGGTAATTACTTTTGCTGGTGCTTTGTGGCAAGCTTTAGCCTATTGAATGCTTATTTTTTCTGGTCTTGTGTTGTTTTCACCAGCGCTGCAAATTTTTTTTAATCACCATAACTGATGGATGTTTAAAATATAAAATTAAGGAGAAGCCTATAACAGACCCGATGCTTGGTCCGCATCTGAACTATGACGTGACCTTTAAAAAAGTCAGGGCCCGTTGGACCCGGGCTGAAATGCAGGGCTCTAACAGTGGTGCTACTTAATATTTTTGTGAAAACCATCATACATTTTTTAGGCTTTAGGTCTTTTATAACATTATAAATGTCTTTACTCTGACTGTCTGAATAAAAAATTATTTCTTCACAAAATCATACTGAACTTAAACCTTTGAACGTGTATGGATAATGAATGGATACATTTTCATCTTATTGTTTTTATGCATAACTGCACAGCTTACATGTTTTCAGCCTCTGCCGGCTTAATATAGGAATACATGGACACATGAACATCTCTAGGGCTGCTTTGAGAGTCACTTTCATGAGCATTTTACCCTTTCATTTGAGAAAAACTATCATCATGTCAAACAAATAAAAACCTAAAGGATTTTATAGCAACCCTTCAAAATAAAAGTTTGGGTTAACTTGAAGAAACTGTGACAGAAATATATTACCTAATGTAATGACATTACGACTACCAATAATAAAATTTTTATTAAAACAATTTTTTTAAGGAACATTTACCAGAAAAACTATTTACCAAAATGTATTTACCAGAAAATGTAAATACACAACAACAACAAAAAAGAAATAAATACAACAATAATAATAAAATCAATTAATTAGAGATGCTTTTGATTATTAAAATGTAGTGAAACCATTTAAAAATGAAATCAAGAAAATTAATGGAAAACTTTTTTTGTCAAAAATTAAACTGAATTTGAGAAAAAAAAAAAAAGTATTTCATAAGGCCCTAAAGTTTAATTTTTGTTAAACTTTTAATAAATTGCTGTTAAACTATAAGTTTCATGATTTCAGTTAATTAGACAAGAGTTTTGTTAGAATAATTAGACGTTAATCATTTTAAATAAAATAAAAAAAATAAATAAAAAAACAGAAACTGGGGAAAAAACAAAACAGACTGCATAGTCTTAAATGAAAAAAAAACGTCTTAATGGAAATCAGTCTTCAAGAGAACATGTTCTTGCAAGGTTAAATCTTATAATCTATCAATATATCTTTAAGCAAAAACTAGATTAGGTTGTAATTAAAAAATATTAATTTGATACTGATTTAAAAAACAGATATATGCTGATAACTGATATGGTGCTGATATATCATGCATTCGCACAACTAAACAAAATAAACACTCAGTCTTACCTGTGGCACTCCAAGCTTTTTACATGCATCCAAGAAGTTCTCAACATTCCGCCGACATTTGGCCATACTCAGCTTTGGCTGTTAGAGGGATTGTGGACAGAAAGTGTAATATCAAACAGGCTATTCATGTGCTTTTTTTGCATGCGGAATATTTACCAACGCATGTGAATTAAAATTCAGAAAATGTGATTTCATTTAAAAGTCTGTATTAAACATTTAGTGAAACTCACCACAGCAGGGGAAGGTACATGAATGCTGGCTACGGAACGAGGGCGAATGTGATTTGCCAGATGGCATAAAACAACACCATCCATCAAGGCAGCGCCCACATCGTCTGGCAGCAAAACCTTTAACCTAGACTCAAGGTTCTGCAAACACACACAAACACTGTTTACTTCATCTGATTCCAAATAAAGCATAGGTGTATCATGTGAACCAAGAATCATCCATTTTGTAAACGTCGAAATAAGACGTCTGTGCTCTTTTCAGTCATTCCGGCTATCTCACGAGTGGCCCTTCAGCACCAAGGACAGCACAAAGCTGAAGTGGAGGATATGATTGGACATGATTGGAAATCATTAACAAGGACAAGCAAGCTTCAGCATCAGTTAATCGCACACTCACTTCTTACATAAAAACTAGTCTATAGATGCTATGTACACACAGGGAGTCTAATACGCATCATAACTGAAGCGGAAACTTATACAAGAATAAACTCAAATAGTGTGCCATACAAATAGAATTTTTCATGTGAAACGCATGTCAGAAGTGGTTTCATTGCATATACTTCATTGCTTTTCCTGAGAATTGAATAGGAATTCTTTGTTCCTGCCCTCTCTGATTACACCTTGCTAATTATTGTCTCAAATATATGATCCCTTTCTGACATCATGACTGAACAAGTAAAAATAACACTGTTGGTAAGAGCTGCCAGTGACAAGTAAAAACAGAGCAATTAATATAGAAGACTGTTGAAAGAAACTGTTACAACATTTGACAACATTATCAATAAATTTAAAAAGAAAAGAACTTTTACCAATTTAAACTTCTGGGATCAGCACATACCAAAAAAAACAAAAAAACAAACTTTTATCTGTGTGTCTAATTAGCGTCACGTGTCTTACCCTAGAGATATGAATCAATCATTTTTCATTATACGCTGTCAAATGTGTGTAATTCGATGGAAGTCTGACCTGCCGCAAGAGTCTGATCTGCTCCATCTCCTCCCTGAGGTGCTCCATTTTTCTCCTCATGGTGAAGCTTGGGTCTGTGGAGCTAAAGTCTTGACGATTTCCACGGGAGAAGGCTGAGTAGTAGATACATAGTCAACGTCATTATCTTGTTCCTCGTCATTGCAAGCTTCCCCTGTCTGACCTTTGAGTCTGGTAAATTATTGAATTTTTACACTGTAAATACAGTGGTCACTAAAGGATTTCCCTTTGGATTCATATTTCATATTTTTCATTTTCATATTTTTTTATCAATTTGCTATTGCTGCCCTAGTAAAAACATGCATTAAAGGAGAAGTCCACTTCCAGAATGACAATTTGCAGATAATGTATTCACCCCCTTGTCATCCAAGATGTTCATGTCTTTCTTTCTTCAGTCGTAAAGAAATTACGTATTTTTGAGGAAAACATTTTAGCATTTTTCTCCATATAATGGACTGATATGGTGCTCCGATTTTGAACTTCCAAAATGCAGTTTAAATGCGGCATCAAACGATCCCAAATGCGGATGTAAACGATCCCAGCCGAGAAAGAAGGGTCTTATCTAGCGAAACGATCGGTTATTTTCATAAAAATAATACAATTTATATACTTTTTAATGTCAAACAACTGTCTTGTCTTACTCTCCCTGAACTCTGTGTATTCTGGCTCAAGACAGTTAGGGTATGTCGAAAAACTCTGACTGTATTTTCTCCCTCAACTTCAAAATCATCCTATATCGCTGTTTTACCTTTTTTTGTTAAGGGTGTTTGATCTTCTTTGCATGTTCACTTTGCAAAGACTTCTGCAGCCATGTAGGAAGTTGAGGGAGAAAATACGATCGTTTAAACTGCATTTTGGAAGTTCAATCTCAGGGCACCATATCAGTCCATTATATGGAGAAAATCCTGAAATGTTTTCCTCAAAAAACAATTTCTTTACGACTGAAGAAAGAAAGACATGAACATCTTGGATGACAAGGGGGTGAGTACATTATCTCTAAATTGTTGTTCTGAAAGTGGACTTCTCCTTTAACACACTTTTATGTGGAATAAAAAAAAGTGTAAACGACATCAGATAAAGACTTCCCCGTCTTTTGTCAAACTGTTTGTCAGGTTCGTTTTTTGTCAGGCCAGACTATTATTTACTGGATGATATTACATACTTACATGTTCATTAAAAGTAACTGAGCTGTTTCAACTGAAACAAACTTGATCTTTAAATACATCAGTGCCTTGTTTTTGTCTCAAGATGCACACTTTATAAAAGGTACATTTATAAAAATTACTTAAATGTCTTAATTGAACTATGGCCTGTCTGTGAAACCAGGGGCCAGTTATTTAAAAGGTCAAGACCAGTCTTAAAAGTTAATCAGCTATTTTTTTCTTTAAGACTGGTCATATTTTTTTTTTCTAATTCAGTTACATAAAAATGTAAAATTCACATTTTTTTCACAAAAAAATTCTATTCAGTTACATAAAAATGTAGATTGGTCTTAGTTGACTGATTACCCTTTGGCTAACTGCTAGTTGGTCAGACTAGTTCTTAAGACACTTGCTGCATCCCAATGTGCCTAAATATACTACGGCCTTAAAGTAAGTTCTCTTTTGGTGAAGAAAAAGCACACACTTTTGAGTGTGTAGTAGAAGAGTAGGAAAGATTTGGGACACATGTATCACGTCACACAACTGTGTCTTTAACTGATGCTCTGTCACATCGATACACGCACCATGTCACTGTAAACTGGCCTGTCAACCATCTTGTCACAGTTAACATCCTCCACATTTCATTTCATTTAACTTCCTACCATATTGGAGAGCAAAGTAGCAGCACATTGATCTGCCAGTCCCGGGTCTTTCATGAAGAAAACTCTGCTCATATTTTCTGCATAATGATGCATTTAGCAGTTAAGAACCAAAGTGATGTTTATAAAAGTTCACATAGCTGTTGCAGATAAAATATAACACAGATAACATTAAATAAACATTTTTACCAGGTTAAATGTTGATTATTAGTAACTCAAACCACTTTTTCTAAACATCTCTACCTAAACGCCGGTCGCACATATCCGCCACGTTTGTAGTTTATTAATGCGCTTTATTCGTGTTTGTAGTTCTGGACCGAATCCTTAGCCAAAGCGTAATGGATTGTGGGCAATATAAGCCATTAGAGTGTGCAAGGATCCACACTTCAAAAATCAACCTGAAATAGTACACCATCCAGGGAATTTTGGCATACTCTTTTCAGCATACTACAGTCATGGCCAAAAATATCGGCACCCTTGCAATTCTGTCAGAAAATGCAACACTTCTGTCAGAAAATTGTTCCAATTGCAAATGTTTTGGTATTCACATGCTTATTGTTTTTGTTTGCACTGCAACAACACAAAAAAACAGAGAAGAAAAGTCAAACTTGATCAAATTTCACTGGACAAATTTGATCAAGTTTGGACAAAATTATTGGCACCTTGTCAAAACTGTAAGAAATAATTGCTTTTCAAGCATGTGATGCTCCTGTAATTTGTATTGAGACACACCTGTGGCAAGTAACAGGTGTGGGCAATATAGTAATTACACTTGTAACCAATTAAAATAGAGAAAAGCTGACTCAACCTTTGTGTTGTGTGCCACATTGAGCATGGAGAAAAGAAAGAAGTGTAAAGAGTTGTCTGTGGATTTGAGAGAACAAATTGTGGAAAAACATGGACAATCTCAAGGCTACAAGTCCATCTCCAGAGATATTAATGTTCCTGTGTCCACTGTGCGCAATATCATCAAGAGGTTTACAGCCCATGGCACTGTAGCTAACCTTCCTGGACACGGACGGAAGAGCAAAATTAATGAAAAATTACAATGAAGGATTGTTCGAATGGTGGATGAAGAACCCTGATTAACTTCCAAACAAATTCAAGCTGATCTGCAGACACAAGGTACAACAGTGTCAGCTCACACTATCTGTCACCATCTGAATGAAAAGGGACGCTATGGTAGGAGACCACTGCTGACACAAAGGCATAAAAAAGCATAAAAAAGACTGGAGTTTTCCAAAACTTATGTGACAAAACCACAATCCTTCTGGGAGAATGTACTGTGGACAGATGAGACAAAAGTAGAGCTTTTTGGTGAAGGACATCATGGCACTGTTTACAGAAAAATAAATGAGGCCTTCAAAGAAAAGAACACAGTCCCTACAGTCAAACATGGTGGAGGTTCAAAGATGTTTTGGGGTTGCTTTGCTGCTTCTGGCACTGGATGCCTTGACTGTGTGAACCGTATCATGAAATCTGATGATTACCAAAGAATTTTGGGGCATAACGTAGTGGCCAGTGTTAGAAAGCTGCGCCTCCACCAGAGGTCATGGGTCAGAAAGCACTCAGAAATGGTTACAAACACAGAGCTGGAGAGTACTGAAATGGCCAGCAATGAGTCCAGATCTGAATCCCATAGAACACCTGTGGAAAGATCTCAAAACAGCAGTTGGGAGAAGGAATCCTTCAAATCTGAATGACCTGGAGCAGTTTGCAAAAGAAGAGTGGTCCAAAATTCCAGTAGAGAGGTGTAAGAAACTCATTCATGGTTACAGGAAGGAATTGATTTCAGTTATTTTTTTCCAAACAGGGTGCTACCAAATATTAAGTTAAGGGTGCCAGTAATTTTGTCCAGTGCATTTTGTTGGGTTCTGCGTGGAATTATAGTAGATTTGCACCAAAACATTTGCAACTGCAACAATTTTCTGAGAGAAGGGTTCCATTTTCTGACAGAATCGCAAGGGTGCGATATTTTTGGCCATGACTGTATGCTTTGGGACACACTTATTGTAATCTCACATACTATTAGGATGGATAGTCTTAACATAGAGGCTAAGTTTATGCAACTGGCCCCAGGCCTGTATGTCTCATTGCTATGAGGCCTAATTTACATGACCAATAAAACACAGAGAAGCATGTTTTGTCTTGTTGATGTCTTTCTGCTGATAATTAAATATTTTAAAAATATAACTGGCATAAACAATAAAACAGGAAGCATTTGTGAGACTGATAACATTGCAAAACAAGCGGTTTTACTATCATGTGCAGCATAATTTGTATTGTATTTCTGTTAGACAGGAAGTAATGGCCTTCCTTGTGCTTTCCACTGAACTGCAATGTCATTAAAAATGACAAAATCATAAAGAAATACCACTAAATCAAGACCACAGTTTACGACAATATCTTTCCAAAGAAATTAAACAAAGGTGAGGAAAGGTATTACGAGAGTTGAATGCAGTCTCAAAATGCGACGTATGTGCAAACACTGCTGTTAATGTAGTTAGGACTTCAGACATGATGCTTGTCTGTTTAAAATGTGACTGTTAGAAAGTTTTAACAGGGAAAATGATTTTTTATTTTATTTTATTTGGCTAACACATAAATGCAACATTAATTGCTCATATACGCTGAAAAGGAAATGCTTTGCCAAGCTGCCAAGCCTTGTGATGAGAGAAATAGAAGGGATAACACTTTACCTGATCTGGGTTTCAGGCCAAAAACAGTGAGAGTTGTGGTGAAATCATTAGATCGCATTCCTTCCTGTAACAGCACAAATATGGAAACATTGCTGGATTTTATAATGAATTCACTTTCTTCTGACTGATATGGTATGTTTTACACAGATGTTTCTCATGAATTTTGCAATTGTAGCATTCTACTTCTACTTCTAACTTCTACAGAATGAGACAGGGCTACAAAAAACAGGTTTCCCGCAACATCTGACCAATGACCTTGAACTTTCAAAACATTTTACAGATTGCATTCACAAAGAGCATATTTGTAGCTGATGAAATATTTAAAGCTGAGCATGACTAGAAAAAACATATATTGACTATAGACATTTCTGTTGTTGGAATCGTTGATAAAGGATGAAACAGGAACTTTCTTGAAAAGAGTCAAAATGAAAGTGGGTGAAAGGAATATGAAAATAGTTAAACTATACGTGCTTATGTTGCAGTTGGAGGTAGGTAAAAACTATGATATAGTAGTCTAGACAAAACGTGACCAACAGGAGTGCTTAGATCTGAAAAGATTAGAAATGCATGACTGAAGTTCAGTGATGTGCCTGAGTGGCTAAAAGATAAAGTTGTTTGCTCTTCACATTTCACAACAGACTGTTTTGTGAATTTATCTAAACATGCTGCCATTTTTTTTTTACTTTTACTGAAAAATATAGCAGTGCCAAGCATTCTGTCATCAGATGCAATGCAGGTAAGTACATGTACAGTGGAGATCAAAATTTGAGAACAACCTAAAATTTCCTAAATTTCAAGGTGCTTAGTCCTATTTGAAGTTATTCTAAGAGGAGTAAAAGGACCATTTTTAAACATACTTCACAAATGAATTCTGAAGCACAGTATAAAAACATAAATGAGATATTTGAAAAAGAACTCTGATCAAAATTAGCGTACACTCACAGATACCTCCAAGTTATTGGCGTTAATCTGGCAACTGGTGCTAATTTCCTTAAAGGAGAAGTCCACTTCTGGAACAAAAATTTACAGATAATTTACTCACCCCCTTGTCATCCAAGATGTTCATGTCTTTCTTTCTTCAGTTGATAAGAATTTATGTTTCTTGAGGAAAACTATTCACTATTTTTCTCCATGTATGGTGCCCCCAAGTTTGAGCTTCCAAAATGCAGTTTAAATGCGGCTTCAAATGGCTCAGCCAAGGAAGAAGGGTCTTATCTAGCAAAACGATCGTTCATTTTAAAAACAAACTGACAGCTTATATACTTTTTAATACAGTTAGGGTATGTCAAAAAACTCCCATCTTGTTTTGTTCCCCAACTTCAAAATCATCCTACATCGCTGCAGAAGTACTAACGCTATCTCGTACGTATTTTACGAGGTGGCTAATTCGTACGATTTCGTACAATCTAACTCAGTGACACGTAGGTTTAGGGGCGGGGTTAGGTGTAGGGCATTCGTACAAATTCATACGTATTGTGCAATTCGTCAAATACATACGTTTTAGCTAAAATCGACAAATTACAAATTAGCCACCTCGTAAAATATGTAAGAATTGCCATGAGATTGGGCTAGAAGTACAACCTAGTGTTTACAAAGTGAACATGCAAAGACTATCAAATGCTCTTTACAAAAAAAGGTAAAACAGCGATGTAGGATGATTTTGACGTTGAAAAAGTAAACGAGATGGGAGTTTTGACACACCCTAACTGTATTGACCCGGATTACACAGACTACGCATGCGCATCGCAGAGATGAGACAAGACAAAAATAACGGATCGTTTCACTAGATAAGACCCTTCTTCCTCCACTGAGATCGTTTAGAGCTCTTTGAAGCTGCATTTAAACTGCATTTTGGAAGTTCAAACTTGGGGGCACCACTGAAGTCCACAATATGGAGATAATTCCTAAAATGTTTTCCTCAAGAAACATAAATTCTTATTGACTGAACAAAAAAAGACACAAACATCTTGGATGTGAGTAAATTATCTGTACATTTTCGGAGCAAGTTGAATTTATTTGGGTCAATATATTTGGGAAACATTTAGTTTGGCGGCAAAATGGGGAATGACTGAAGCCCAAGTGCATAAAGAAATCAGTGAAAGGTGGAGGAGGTAGTGTCATGGATTGGGGGATGTTTACTAGAGCAGGAGTTGGGCCTCTTAGGCCCTGTTTACACCTGGTTTTAAAATGCGTTTTAATCGATCCGATCACAAGTGGACAACGCTAAGTACAGGTGTAAACTGGGTGTGAAACGTTTTAAGCTTGTCCACTTTCGACCATATTCAGAGGTGGTCGAAAACGCATTCGATCAGATTGCTTTTGTAGTGTAGACACGCATGTGATGATTATCAGATGGGATTTAAACTTTGACAGGCCGAAACGAAACGAAACTAAAGCGGCTGCTTGCCGCATTTTCTCTGTTTTATCTAATTTTGCGAACGTGTCAAATTTGTCCGACCTTATGTCTTCCATTGCTCTGAAATATTTGAAAAAGCCCATACATATACATGAACAAAACTTTTGTTAATAAACGTTTGCTAATAACACTGGCAGCAGAAAACGGCTATGTGTCTCCATTTGTGGTCCGACTGACCAAAATGCATCTTAATACCAAGTGTAAACAAGGCCTTATACAGCTACATGGCAGCGTGAATGCACTTTGTTTTTCAGCAACATGCAGTTCCTTCCCTGCAAGCATCTTCCAATCAGCCTATCAGACAATGTCCCTGTCAAAAGCAAGTAAGGGCCTCTACACTTCCTACTAATTTCTGACAGTGTAACCCTCCAAAATTGTAGTTGTAACAGTAGGGGGGACAATAAACATAACATTTCTTAAGAGCAATTTCTGAAGAGGACACAAATAATACAGCCAAAATTTTACTGGTAAAGATAGATATGTGCACACAGCATGTGTACATAGCACGGAGTGTTTAAATATGAGATTGGTTCACCACGCGGTCATATTATAATCGTTGAATTATTTTGCGTCCTCCACATAGTATTTTAGGTTTCCTCTGGGACTGAGGACGTCTCTTATTTAGATATTCAACTGCAGCAAACTCACTGATCTGCCACTTAACATCATATTGAGCAAAACCCAACACATCGGTAGGTCTACAAAATTAGCTTAATATCAGTTATCGTTATTTTCGTTGTAGTGGGTGACAAGCTACAGTATTAAACAAAGCTAAGCTTGATAACCCTACAATCGCTCATAGAAAATACATCAGATATCATAATTTTTGTCATGACTAATTTATTAATGATCCAGCATCATCTTAATAAAGAGAAGGAATCACTTCACACAATGTTTAAAGTGAAGTGAATAAAATAGCCTTGACAGCCTAAGTTACTTACATATTAACTACTGAAGAACTTTGTGTGCATTGGTAAAGGGGGAAAGCAGGCAGTGGATCAAACCACTGTTAGGCAAGGGAGGGGGGACTCAAAACATTTCTGAACTTAAAACGCTTTTTGCGTTTATATTGTTTTACTACTTACACAATTATTTTAAAAGGGTCATCGGATGCCCATTTTTCACAAGCTGATATGATTCTTTATATACTAATATACAGTACTGTGCAAAAGTTTTAGGCCACTAGTATTTTCACCAGCTAAAAAATGGTTTAAAGTAAGTTATTTCTATCTTTTGCTGTAGTGTGTCAGTAAAAAATATCGGTTTACATTTCCAAACATTCTGTTTGCCATTAATTGTAATAATCTAGTGAGATTTTTGTTTGCACAAGGAGTCTGACAACAGCCAGTGCTCCACACTGATCTAATCTCATCATCATCCAGTCTTCCTGGAATGACATGAAGACACAGAACAAACTGAAACAAAGTAAATCCAGAAGAACTGTGGCAATGTCTCCAATATTTCCTACTGACACACTACAGCAAAAGACCGACTTTACCTGACTTTAAACCATTTTTTAGCTGATGAAAATACTAGTGGCTTAGACTTTTGCACAGTACTGTACTTTGGTTAAAAATTCTCAATGGTTGTGTAAAACAACACCCTTTTAACCTTGCCAAAATAAGCTCTGCAAATTAATCTCATTCTGGTCATGGCTGCTTTAAATGCAAATGAGCTCTTCTCGCCCCGCCCCTCTCTTCTCTCTGTGGAGAGACGAGCCTGTTTACTTTAGCCACATTTAGCCGCGTTTAGTCGCGAAACTTGCTAACTAGCACATAATTAGGAAAGGCATTTGCAAAGATTCATAAAAAACCCTTATACTCACTTCTGCTGTAAGTGAAGCTGGATCATGAATGATTCGCGCGAACATAGACGGATATATGTAAATCGGGAGGCGCATTCCATTCACAAACAAACATAATCCACTGCATCTTCAGCGGCTCAGATGTCGGGAGTAAATGACGACCACTATGTTCATTATTACATCCAGCAACACAACACCTCAATCACTCAATCGGAGATATTCTTGTCTAATTTACATCCCTGCTCCGGCATCGAAACAAAGAGTTACAACTGATCTGAGGTAAGACACTCATGTCAATCAACTATCATGGGAGCAGCCTCTGTGGGTGTGACGCCACACCGACAGGCATCTGAGAATGGCTTGATTTGAAATTATTTTTATAGATTAATTAAAATATTATTAATCTATATTAATAGTATTATTATTTAATATTATTTTTATAGATTAATTAAAAACCACTGCATGGATTTTTATCATTATAGGGTAGATTTGAACATACACTGCCAACACATTATAATGTTCAAACAGAATGTAAAAGTGAACTTTGCATCCGATGACCACTTTAATTATATATCCATTATATTATTTACAATACACAGAGTTGCTTGTAATGATATTTTGCGGGGAGGGGGCCAACCCTCAGACAGGGGGGTCCTGTCCCCCCCATGATTTACGTCTATGGTTGTAATCTTCTGTGATGCTACAGTGGGGACTGTTCTCTAATTTTGATCACTGTTTTCCACAAAATAAAAGAACAGTGGTATACTTACAGCTGATATTCATTCAAATTGTGGGTTGAGAATATAAGTCTTTATAGATTGTTCTCTTATATTTGATCTCTGTATTTTTAATCTTACAGTGTTTTTGTAATAAATGTTAAACGTGTTTAACGATATAAAGACATCAAGTATCATTTGAGTCCTGCTGATAAAATCAGTACATATGTGCGTACACGCAGTGCCTTTGTAATACGACATGCAACAATTGTACTTTTGAAACTATATACCAAAAATTAAGCAAATAAGCAAGCAAAAGAAATGACCATGCTTTAAAGGACTGTTTTGGTTGCAATTGCTGTGGTTGCTTTCAATTTTTTGTGGCTGTTTAAATTTTTTGCCTCAGGATCTGGCTTGGACTCAAATATACACAGTCTTTCAGAGAGCTAGCCATCTCAAGTATCAAAACACATATCATGCTGGAAAGAATGGTGAGCAATATGTGGGTGTTTACTTTAGTTTCTGCAAGAGGTAACATTCCAGAAAGTGAAAATGAGATTGGAAAACTTTTGTTTTATGAAAAAATGTACTTTGCGAGTTATTATAAAAAACTGAAAGTGCATTTCATGATAGCTCTGCTCTGTGTCTGTCTGAAGTGACTCTCAGCTGGCCTCTAATAAATATTCATGCTAGGAGAAACTTGGTGGTCTTGGCATGTAGACAATCACAACACAAAGTCTCACCTCACAATCGTCGTTGCCACTGGAGTTTCTTCGAGCACTTTGGCACTTATACTGGAATTGGAAAAACAAAGGGAGGCACAGGATCAGATTCCTTATATTCATCACATTATTGGCCTTTAACATCAGAAATGTAATAAATAGTCTAGATCAGTGGTTCTCAACCACATTCTTGAAGCCCCCCCAACGCTACATATATTGCATGTAGGTCTTGGAGTCTCTACTAATGAGCTGATGATCTGAATCAGGCGTGTTTGATTAAGAAGACGCAAAATGTGAAGTGTTGGAGGGGATCCAGGAATGTGGTTGAGCACCAGGGGTCTAGAGATAAAAGAATAAAGTTCCTTTTCCAAACAGTCTAGCTAGAACTAGTCTAGTCAAAATCTGGTACCTGGAAAGTTAACATAATCTGACAAGATAACCATCCATCCATAAGCAGAAGTGTACAATTAGCTTTCTTAGCTTTTATACTGACAAATTTTGTTTTTTTCTTTATGCCACATAAGAAAAAAAAAACTCTCACAGTGTTATTGTTGTAGTAAGATCAATTTCAGATTTAAAAAAGAAATGTGATTCATCACTTTATGTGTCAGTCAGACAGTAGAAAGTCTCTTACTGTCTAAGTAGGTAGTTAAAGGCCAGAAAATAACTGCCTACTTAGTAATACAGACCAGATATTTAGCAATTTGTCAAATGTCTGGTTAAGGACAAGCACAATGAGACTACAAATGCACTGTAAAAAATGAACTGTTGAGAAAACATAAAAAAAAAACAAGGCACTGACCGTTGAGCTGTCTCAACAAGTAACAATACAGCATTCAGTCAACCTAAATTAGTTTGTTCATCCAATGATGATTATCTTATTTTGCTAATAAACATATTCTTGTCACAGC